>CM012459.1:0-209721 GCA_003999625.1 Oryzias javanicus
CAACATACTCTGATTGCTTTCAGCAATCACAACTATCACATAATAAATTTGTACAACCAAAACTACTGATTGCTTTCAGCAATCAGACAATCCAGATTTGCAATTCCCTGAAGAAATTGCGTCTGATTGCTGAAAGCAACACCGATCTAAAAACATTGTTCACAAAGAAAGGATTTAGAGCATGTTAAAAATCTGTGAACACATCCACTCTCTATAAAATTACGATTATTTCAAAAACAGTAAGGACTTTGGCCAATTGAGTGGTACCATTGAATTCGGGGTAGTCTAAATTAGGGTTTGTACCAATTTTGTCAAGTTTGAAGAAACTATGTTGAATAGGGAGCAAAAAATGTGTTTTAGAAAAAATGCAAATAGAAAAATCTAGCAGACGGAAGTCCATGGTTCCCTTGAAAACGTCCATTATCATCTAAGGAACACACAAGAAAAAAAGCACAAAATTCTGATTTAACGGTATAAGAGAGATAAGGGCCAAAAACAAATGTGTTTTTTCAAACGACCGCCTGGTGGCGCTATAAGGGAGCATTGACCTGTAAATTTAATAGAACTTGTAGTCTACTGTACCCTATGATATGGAAAGTTTCATGAAATTATCTTTAGTATTTTTTAGGATATCAGCATTTAAAGGTGCTCTCAATGCAACTGTGTGCCATGGTTTTTTATTTCCACTAGATGCAGCATTGCTCTTTCAAAGAATCCTGTGGCATTATTTCAAGTTTGTCCCCATGTATAGGGAGGAAAAATATTTTTAAAAATGTTATAAAAAATCAACCGTAACCCAAATGGTACGAAATTTAAACCAAACATCTCCTTGGTCAGCCTAACAAAACTACAAGTGGTTGGATTTTGATATTGCAATTATCTACAAGATACGAGGACCATCTCAAAGTTAGCTTATCCTTCTTAAGTCACCACTAGGTGGCGAAACATGCTCTATTTTCTAGTATGTTATACAACACACCTCTTACACCTATATGTTAAATTTGATTTAGCTAGGTTAAGTAGTTTTTGAGATAGAGCCTTAAACACAATTGCCTCAATTATAGCGCCACCTATCGGAATATTTCTACAATATTTTAGGTGAGTTTTATCATGAGTGTATTATCATATATTTATATATTTTTTGTCAATCTTTGTTAGAATCTAGAGCAATGTTAAAATCTGGGACACACCCACCTCATTAACATTAGATTATGACGAAAACGGTAAGGAATTTCTCCAATTGAGTTGGTACCATTGAAATTCGGGTAGTCCAAATATTCTATGTACCAATTTTGTCAAGTTGAAGAAACTATGTTTGAAAAGGGAGCAAAAATGTGTTTTCCAAAAAAATGCAAATAGCGAAAATTCTAGTTAGACAGAAGTCCATAGTCCCAGTTGTAAAACCGTCCATTAGCATCCAAGGAACACACAGGAAAAAAAAGCACAAAATTCTGATTTACGGTATTGAGATAGAGGCCAAAAACTGTGTTTTTCAAACACACGCCTGGTGGCGCTATAGAGGAGCATTGACCGTAATTTTAATAGAACTTGTAGTTTACTGTACCCTATGGATATTGGAAGTTTCATGAAATTATCTTTAGTATTTTTAAGATATCAGCATTTAAAAAATGCTCACAATGCAAATGTGTGCCATGTTTTTTTTATTCAATAGACGGCAGCATTGCTCTTCTACAGAATCCTAAGGATTTAAAAAAAAATCATATAAAATCAACGATAAAGACCAAATGGTACGAAATTTTAGACTTAACATCTCCTTTGTCAGTTTAACAAACTACAAGTGGTTGCACGTTGATTTCTGATGTTAAAAATCTGTGACCACACCCACTCATTAGCTTTACGATTATTTCAAAAACGGTAAAGAATTTGGCCAATTGAGTGGTACCATTGAATTCGGGGTATCTAAATAGGGTATATACCAATTTTTGTCGAGTTTAGTGAAAACTGTGTTGAATAGGGAGCAAAAATCGTGTTTTACGAAAAATCGCAAATTGCGAAAAATCTAGTTAGACGGAAGTCCATGGTCCCAGTTTGAAAAACGTTCATTAACATCAAGGAAACACACAGAAAAAGAAAGCACAAAATTCCGACTTACGGTATTCGAGATAGAGGCCAAAACGAATTGCTTACTTAAACGACCGCCTGGGTGGCGCTATAGAGTACCATTGAGCTACAATTTTATATAACGTGTAGTTTACTATAGGCTACAATATTGGAAAGTTTCATGAGTTTATCTTTAGTACTTTTTAAGATATAAGCATTTAAAGTTGCTCTCAATGTTAAGTCAATGGGAAAATAATTCATAAAAATATTAATATAAAATCATTCAATAATTCTGAAGCATACCAAAAGTAATAGCACACTTCTCCCAATTGAGCTTTACCAACACTACTTTTGAAAGCATTTTGATATCTTTAAAACTGTAGGAGGAGAAGCGATCCAAAAAAAGGGACGGATAAATAATAATAACTAGATTTGCAATTCCTATAAAGAAAATTGCGTCTGATTGCTGAAAGCAATACCGTATAAAGCAATTTTAAAGCTGTTACTATCAAAAGCCCAAAATACCCTCTTTATAGATGTACACACATGTCAGTTTCCCCAGATCTAGAGAAATTGTCTCTCAAACTTTCATCAGACCACCACAAGATGACGCCAAAGATTTTAAACTTTACATTTTATAAAAAAAAATCAGTTTTCAAGACATTAGAGTGTTTTTTTTTTTTCGTTAATCTCCCGTAGTCTTAGAGCACTTCGCTTTGCTGTATTAACACTGTTCACAGAAACCTAAAGCCTCACCTGCCTGCAGGGAGCCTCACCTGCCTGCAGGGAGCCTCACCTGCCTGCAGGGAGCCTCACCTGCCTGCAGGGAGCCTCACCTGCCTGCAGGAGCCTCACCTGCCTGCAGGGAGCCCTCACCTGCCTGCAGGGAGCCTCACCTGCCTGCAGGGAGCCTCACCTGCCTGCAGGGAGCCTCACCTGCCTGCAGGGAGCCTCACCTGCCTGCAGGGAGCCTCACCTGCCTGCACATGTTTGCACATGTGTCCACACCAACAGCAGCCTCATGGGAGAAACACCATCAGTACAAACAGACACCACACTTAAGGTTTCGAGAGGCCAATTATTGAGGCATGCTGGGAAATTTTTTGGTCTCTTTCATTAGGACTTTTAAATAGCTTTTATTAGCTGTAATTGTTTTCTATTACTTTAACATTTCAGGATGTTTTCATTTACAAACAAACATCTCGTAAAACACTTTTAAAGCTTGCTATCAAAAGTCAAAAATACCTACTTTAAAGATGTAAGCACATGTCAGTTTCAACAGATCAAGAGAAATCGTCTCTCAAAACTTTCATCAGACCACCACTAGATGACGCCAAAGATCTTAAACTTTATATTTCATAACAAACAAATTCAGTGATCAAGACATTAGAGCCGTTACTTTTTCTTTTATCTCCTGTAGTTTCAGAGAACTTAGCTTTGCTGCATTAACACTGTTCACAGAAACCTAAAGTCTTTAGATGCAAATACTTAAAGGTTAGGAATGAATTGTTTCATCTGCAGAGACCAAGCTCTTCTTGTTGTCATGTACAACAGCTGGAACTCTGTGAGGAGCAATCAGGAGGTCTGACTCTTGACTTCAAATACCTTTCTAAGCTTAAATCTTATTCAATTCACTTTGAGGAAGTTGGAAACAGATCTTGGAACTCTTAAGACGTATCTTAATTTAATGAAGATTTTGACACATTTCTTTTGAGCAGAGTTTAAGAGTTTTGTTTCTAACCACCTTCAAACTGTATTTTAAAGTTTCCAAAAAACTTTAAATTCTCATAAATTTATTGAAAGTTTAGTAGACCTTTAGAAAAGTCTTTACATGAACTTCAAAGTACTACAGTACTTTTATGACCATTTGAGAAGTACCATAAGTACAGACACCCATCTCACTCAAGTTCAAGAAAGAGCTTTTTAAAGCATGCTGGGAAATTTCTTGGTCAATGCATTTTCAATGGGAAATTTTAGTCAGAAAAATATTAATCATAAATCACCCATTGAAGCTTTTGGTACCATAAATAAAAGCACACTTCTCACAATAGAGCTTTACGAAGTACTTTTGATTCCAACTTTATAGTTGCTTTTGACTACGAGGAGAAGCGCGCCGAAAATCCGGCGGAATAATAATAATAACTAGATTTGCAATTCCTATAAAGAAATTGCGTCTGATTGCTGAAAGCAATACCGTATTAAAGCAATTTTAAAGCTGTTACTATCAAAAGCCAAAAATATCCACTTTATACATGTACGCATATGTCAGTTTCCCCAGCTCTAGAGAAATTGCCTTTCAAACTTTCATCCAGACCACCACTAATGACGCCAAAGATTTTAAAATTACATTTTATAAAAAAAAACAAAAGCAGTGACCAAGTTATTAAAGTGTTTTTTTTTTTTTTATCTCCTGTAGTTTCAGACAACTTAGCTTTGCTGCATTAACACTGTTCACAGAAACCTAGTCTTTATGTGCAAATTCTTAAACTTTGAGAATAAATTGTTTATTCAGCAGAGACCAAGCTTCTGCAAAGAATCTGCAAAGATTCGTCAAAGTACGTGACAAAGGGAGTCAAAAAAGTGTTACAATAGAGATCGCAAATTAAAATATAAACTAGTATTTTCGTATTCAATGAATCCCAAAGGAGTGAAAAGTAGTGCTTAAGACAAATGCACTTGGAGAATAAGGCCTTTACACTTTAGTAATCCAACTGACCACCTGGTGGCGCAATAGAGTCCAAATTGATCGAGCATTTAAAGATTGGTGTGAAGTATCTACATACAAAGTTTCATACCAGTTGATCAATTGCTTTTCAAGATAATAGGGATTTTAAATTCGTTCATGTACTTAGGTAGGAGAAGCAAATATATTTAAAAATCATATAAAATTAAACCGTCACTTCAAATGGTACGAAATTTTCGACCAAACATCTCTATGGACAGCTTAACAAACTACAAGTGGTTGCATGTTTATCTCTGTAATTATTTTAAAATATAGGAAACCATCCAAAGTTAGCTTATCCTTCTTAAGTCACCACTAGGTGGCGCGGCACAGCCCTTTTTCTAGTATGTTATACAAGTCCCCTCCTGCTACCTATGCGTTGAATTGTATGCAGCTAGGTTGAGCAGTTTGAGATAGAGGCTTAAACACAATTTCCTAAATTATAGCGCCACCTATAGGAATATTTTCAAAAAACTTTTCATACTTCTTCATCACTGTAGGATGAAGTTATGTTTCAAAATTTGTGAAGTTTTGACAATCTTTGTAGGATTTAGAGCATGTTAAAAAATCAGTGACCACACCCACCTCATTAGCATTACGTTTTTTTCGAAAACGGTAAGGAATATCGCCAAATTGAGTGGTACCATTGAATTCGGGGTAGTCCAAATAGGGTATGTAAGATATCTTGTCAAGTTTCGTCAAACTATGTTGAATAGGGAGCCAAAAACGTGTTTTACGAAAAATCGCAAATAGCGAAAAAATCTAGACCCACGGAATTCCATGGTCCCATTTTAAAAAAACGTTCATTAGCATCCAAGGAACACACAGAAAAAGAAAGCACAAATTTTGACTTACGGTATTCGAGATAGAGGACAAAAACAAACTGCTTACTAAAAAGATCACCTGGTGGCGCTATAGAGCAGCATTGGGCTGCAATTTTAATAGAACGTGTAGTTTACTATACCCTATGATATTGGAAAGTTTCATGGAATTATCTTTAGTATTTTTGAAGATATAAGCATTTAAAAGTGCTCACAATGTTAAGTCAATGGGAAAAATAATTCATAAAAATATTAATATAAAATCAACCATAAGTCCAATGGCTAACAAAATACAAGCAGCACACTTCTCACATTAGAGCTTTACAAAGTACTTTTGATTCCATCTTTATAGTTTCTTTTGACTACGAGGAGAAGCGCGCCAAAAATGCGGCGGAATAATAATAAACTATATATAAATTGTACAACAACATACTCTGATTGCTTTCAGCAATCAGACAACTAGATTTGCAATTCCTATAAAGAAATTGCGTCTGATTGCTGAAAGCAATACCGTATTAAAGCAATTTTAAAGCTGTTACTATCAAAAGCCAAAAATATCCACTTTATATATGTACGCATATGTCAGTTTCCCCAGCTCTAGAGAAATTGCCTTTCAAACTTTCATCAGACCACCACTAGATGACGCCAAAGCTTTTAAAATTACATTTTATAAAAAAAAACAAAATCAGTGACCAAGTTATAAAGTGTTTTTTTTTCTTTTATCTCCTGTAGTTTCAGACAACTTAGCTTTGCTGCATTAACACTGTTCACAGAAACCTAAAGTCTTTATGTGCAAATTTTTAAACTTTGAGAATAAATTGTTTATTCAGCAGAGACCAAGCTTCTGCAAAGAATCTGCAAAGATTCGTCAAAGTACGTGACAAAGGGAGTCAAAAAAGTGTTTTGTGAAAAATCGTAAATTGCAAAAAAGCCTTAAACAATAGAGATCGCAAATTCATATAAACTCGTATTTTCGTATTCAATGAATCCCAAAGGAGTGAAAAGTAGTGCTTGGGACAAATGCACTTGGAGAATAAGGCCTTTACACTTTAGTAATCCAACTGACCACCTGGTGGCGCAATAGAGTCAAAATTGATTGAGCATTTAAAGATTGGTCTGAAGTATCTACATACGAAGTTTCATACCAGTTGATCAATTACTTTTCAAGATAATAGGGATTTTAAATTTGTCTCATGTACTTAGGAGAAGCAAATATATTTAAAAATTCATAAAAATCAACCGTCACTCCAAATGGTACGAAATTTTTGACCAAACATCTCTATGGACAGCTTAACAAACTACAAGTGGTTGCATGTTCATATCTGCAAATATTTGGAAGATAAGAGGAACCATCCAAAGTTAGCTTATCCTTCTTAAGTCACCACCAGGTGGCGCAGCACAGCCCTTTTTCTAGTATGTTATAGAAATCCCCTCCTTCAACAATATACCTTAAATTGTATTTAGCTAGGTTGAGCAGTTTTTGAGATAGAGGCTTAAACACAATTTCCTAAATTATAGCGCCACCTATAGGAATATCTTCATAAAACTTTTCGTACTTCTTTATCACTGTAGGATGAAGTTATATTTCAAAATTTGTGAAGTTTTGACAATCTTTGTAGGATTTAGAGCATGTTAAAAAATCAGTGACCACACCCACCTCATTAGCATTACGTTTTTTCGAAAACGGTACGGAATATCGCCAATTGAGTGGTACCATTGGATTCGGGGTAGTCGAAATAGGGTGTGTACCAATTTTTGTCGAGTTTGATGAAACTTTGTTGAATAGGGAGCCAAAAACGTGTTTTACGAAAAATTGCAAATAGCAAAAAATCTAGACCTACGGAATTCCATGGTCCCATTTTGAAAAATGTTCATTAGCATCCAAGGAACACACACGAAAAGAAAGCACAAATTTCTGACTTACGGTATTCGAGATAGAGGCCAAAAACAAACTGCTTACTAAAACGATCACCTGGTGGCGCTATAGAGCAGCATTGAGCTGCAATTTTAATAGAACGTGTAGTTTACTATACCCTATGATATTGGAAAGTTTCATGAAATTATCTTTAGTATTTCTGAAGATATAAGCATTTAAAAGTGCTCACAATGTTAAGTCAATGGGAAAAATAATTCATAAAAATATTCATATAAAATCATTCATAATTCTGACACATACCAAAAGTAATAGCACACTCCTCACAATAGAGCTTTACAAAGTACTTTTGATTCCATCTTTATAACTGCTTTTGACTACGAGGAGAAGCGCGTCAAAAATGCGGCGGAATAATAATAAACTATAACTAGATTTGCAATTCCTATAAAGAAATTGCGTCTGATTGCTGAAAGCAATACCGTATTAAAGCAATTTTAAAGCTGTTACTATTAAAAGCCAAAAATACCCACTTTATATATGTACGCATATGTCAGTTTCCCCAGCTCTAGAGAAATTGCCTTTCAAACTTTCATCAGACCACCACTAGATGACACCAAAGATTTTAAACTTTACATTTTATAAAAAACAAATTCAAGACTTTAGTGTTTTTTTCTTTTATCTCCTGTTGTTTCAGAGAACTTAGCTTTGCTGCATTAACTCTGTTCACAGAAACCTAAAGTCTTTAAATGCAAATTCTTAAAGGTTGAGGATGAAATTGTTTCATTAGATGAGACCAAGCTTCTTTGTTTTCACTGAACAGCAGGTCTGACTCTTGACTCAGCGCTACTCAGATAACCATTTTGAAGCAATTGAGACTGACTGCAGGGGGCCTCACCCTGCCTGCAGGGGGCCTCACCTGCCTGCAGGGGGCCTCACCTGCCTGCAGGGGGCCTCACCTGCCTGCAGGGGGCCTCACCTGCCTGCAGGGGGCCTCACCTGCCTGCAGGGGGCCTCACCTGCCTGCAGGGGGCCTCACCTGCCTGCAGGGGGCCTCACCTGCCTGCAGGGGGCCTCACCTGCCTGCAGGGGGCCTCACCTGTAACACATGTTTGCACATATGTCCATACCAAGAGCAGCCTCATGGGAGAAACCCCATGAGTACAAACAGACACCACACTTAAGGTTTTCAGACACCATGTTGCATCATGGAAATTTTTGGGTCTCTTTCATTAGGTCTTTAAATAGCTTTCATTAGCTGTAATTGTTTTAACACTTTCAGTATGTTTCATTTACAAACAAACATCTAGTGAAACATTTTTAAAGCTGTTGCTATCAAAAGCCAAAAATACCTACTTTGAAGATGTTTCCACAGATCTAGAGAAATCGTCTCTTAAACTTTTATCAGACCACCACTAGATGACGCCAAATATTTAAACCTTTATATTTGATTAAAAAAAATTCAGTGATCAAGACATTAGAGCGTTTATTTTTTCTTTTATCTCCTGTAGTTTCAGAGAACTTAGCTTTGCTGCATTAACACTGTTCACAGAAACTAGAAAATAAAGTCTTTAAATGCAAATTCTTAAAGGTTGAGAATGAAATTGTTTCATCTGCAGAGACCGAGCTTCTTTGTTGTCATGTACAACAGGCGGAACTCATGAGCAATCAGGAGGTCTAACTCTTGGCCCTTCACTCAGGGTGTTTCAGAAACCATACTGAGGAATGATGTGAAGTTTGTTGGTGTTAGTATTTTGGACTTATACTTACTATTTTAAGCTTTAAATGTTATTTGTGTTAGTTAATCGCTTACAGGAAATGGTTCCAAGCACTTCCAAATGTTATCTTATAAGGTTTAAAGCTTTAGATTCACTTCCATTATTTGCAGTATTAGCTATTGTTTTAAAGTTGAAGTTTTACTTTTTTAAGTTTCTTTCACAATGTTTAAGCTTTTATAGAAGTTAACAAAACTTCTTTAAGCTTGAGTATATTTTTCAAATATTTCTGTACCATTTAGAGGCTCTTGGGATTTACAAACAGACACCACACTAAAGGTTTTGAGAAGCCAATACCTTTTTAAAGCTTTAAATGTCGTTATTTTACTTTAAGAATGTTGGAAACAGGTCTGGGAACTCTGAAGAAGTATCTTAACCTTCTTAAAACTTTTGAAACATTTCTGTAGAGTAGAGTTTAGGTGTTTTGTTTTTAATCACCTTTGACATTTTATTTCAAAGTTTTAATAAACCTTCAAAAATCTCATATGTTTAGAAAACTCCAAGGAAGTCTTTACATAAACTTCATAGTACTACAGTACTATTATGCCCTTTTGGGAAGTACCATAAGTACAGACACCCATCTCACTCAAGGTTTTAAGAAGCTTTTTGTGGCATGCTGGGAAAATTCTTGTCAATGCATTTTCAATGGGAAATTTTAGTCAGAAAAATATTAATCATAAATCACTCATTGAAGCTTTTGGTACCATAAGTAATAGCACAAATTTTATAATGGAGCTTTATAAAGTACTTTTGATTCCATCTTTTAGGCTGCTTTAGACTACGAGGAGAAGCCCGTCAAAAATCCGGCGGAATAATAATAATAATAATAATAATAATAATAATAAACTATAATAAAGTTGTACAACAACATACTCTGATTGCTTTCAGCAATCAGACAACTAGATTTGCAATTCCTAAAGAAATTGCGTCTGATTGCTGAAAGCAAGACCGATCTGAAATATCTTTCTAGCTGCAAGCGTTAAAGACCTTCCGTACGACGCACGCACCAAGTTTAGGTCAAGGACTTTTGGAGATATTAGAGGAAACGTCAGGAATTGGCTGTAGCGCCACTACTGGAGCACTGTTGTGAAAGTTGTTGCGCTTACTTATCTTACACTGTGGAAGAAGTTTTGAAAGTTTGGTGAAGTTATGTGAAACTTTCAAGGAGCTGCAGTGTTGCAAACATTACAATCTCATTCTGTCTTATTTGCATAACGTGTCATGCAGAAACCGTACGGAACTACGCAAAACGGATATTACCATTGGATTTGGGGTAGTCCAAATAGTGTATGAGCAGAAAACTGTAAAGATTTGTCAAAGTACGTGACACAGGGAGTCAAAAAACTGTTTTGCGAAAAATCGTAAATTGCGAAAAAGTCTTACACAATAGATCGCTGATGAATATAAGCTATTATATTACTATCCAATGAATCACAAAGGAGTTAAAGGTAGTGCTTGGGACAAATGCTCACGGAGAATAAGGCCTATCCACTTTAGTAATCCAACTGACCACCTGGTGGCGCAATAGAGCCAAAATTGATTGAGCATTTAAAGATTGGTCTGAAGTATCTACCTACAAAGTTTCATACCAGTTGATCAACTACTTTTCAAGATAATAGGGTTTTTAAATTTGTCTAGGGATTTAAAGTTTGTCCCATGTATTTTGATAGGGAGGAAAAATATTTTAAAAAATTCATATAAAATCAACCATAAACCCAAATGGTACGAAGTTTTAACCCAAAAACCTCCTTGATCAACTCAACAAAATACAAGTGGTTGCAAGTTGAAACCTACAACTATTTGGAAGATAACAGGACCCATCCAAAGTTAGCTTATCCTTCTTAAGTCACCACTAGGTGGCGCAGCAGAGCCCTATTTCTAGTATGCTATACAAGTCTCCTCCTGCAACCTATGCGTTGAATTTTATGTAGCTAGGTTGAGTACTTTTTGAGTTAGAGGCTTAAACACAAATTCCTAAATTATAGCGCCACCTATTGGAATATTTTCATAAAACTTTTCATACTTCTTTATCACTGTAGGATGAAGCTACATTTTAAAACTTGTGAGGTTTTGACAATCTTTGTAGGATTTAGAGCATGTTAAAAATCAGTGACCACACCCACTCATTAACATTACGATTATCTCCAAAACGGTAAGGAATATCGCCAATTGAGTGGTACCATTGGATTCGGGGTACTCTAAATAGGGTATGTAAGATATCTTGTCAAGTTTGGTAAAACTATGTTGAATTTGGAGCCAAAAACGTGTTTTACGAAAAATCGCAAATTGCGAAAAATCTAAGTAGACGGAAGTCTATGGTCCCAATTTGAAAAACGTTCATTAGCATCCAAGGAACACACAGAAAAAGAAAGCACAAATTTCTGACTTACGGTATTCGAGATAGAGGCCAAAAACTAATCGCTTACTAAAACGACCACCTGGTGGCGCTATAGAGTACCATTGAGCTAGAATTTTAATAGAACGTGCAGTTTACTATACCCTATGATATTGGAAAGTTTCATGAAATTATCTTTACTACTTTTGAAGATATAACCATTTAAAGATGCTTTCAATGTTAAGTCAATGGAAAAAATAATTCATAAAAATATTAATATAAAATCAACCATAGGTACAATCAAAAAACTGTATAATAGCACACCTCACACAACCAAACTCTACAAACTGTATAAGTTTCAACTTTGTAGCTACAAAACTGTAGGAGGAGTAGTGCGTCAAACTTTTGACGGAATAAGAAGAGAATAAGAAAAAAATATAATAAAGCAGTAGGATAACATACTCTGATTGCTTTCAGCAATCAGACAATAAATTTGTACAACAACATACTCTGATTGCTTTCAGCAATCAGACAACTAGATTTGCAATTCCTATAAAGAAATTGCGTCTGATTGCTGAAAGCAATACCGTATTAAAGCAATTTTAAAGCTGTTACTATCAAAAGCCAAAAATACCCACTTTATAGATGTACACATGTCAGTTTCCCAGATCTAGAGAAATTGCCTTTCAAACTTTCATCAGACCACCACAGATGACGCCAAAGATTTTAAACTTTACATTTTATAAAAAAAACAAAATCAGTGACCAAGGCATTAAAGTGTTTTTATTTTTATCTCCTGTAGTTTCAGAGAACTTGGCTTTGCTGCATCAACACTGTTCACAGAAACCTAAAGTCTTTAAATGCAAATTCTTAAAGTTGAGAATGAAACTATTTATTCAGCAGAGACCAAGCTTCTTTGTTGTACTGAACAGCTGGTCTGACTCAGCATTTTCTGTGTTTTAATACTCTTTCACATTTACAAACAACTTTTAGTTTTCATACACCATTTCTATGTTAAAATTTACAATATGAAAGTCACATGTGCAGGGAGGGAGCCTCACCTGCCTGCAGGGAGGGAGCCTCACCTGCAACACATGTTAGCACATGAATCTATGCCAATGGCAGCCTCATGGGAGAAACCCCATCTGTACAAACAGACACCACACTTAAGGTTTTAAAGGAGGCCATTAATGAGGCATGATGGGAAATTTTTTGGCCTCTTTCATAAGGGTTTTTAATAGCTTTTATTAGCTGTAATTGTTCACTCTCAGGATGTTTCATTTACAAACAAACTGTAGTGAAACATTTTAAAGCTGTTGCTATCAAAAGCCAAAAATACCTACTTTAAAGATATACGCACATGTCAGTTTCCAGAGATCTAGAGAAATCGTCTCTTAAACTTTCATCAGACCACCACTAGATGACGCCAAAGATTTTAAACTTTATATTAAAAAAAAAAAATTCAGTGATCAAGACATCAGAGTGTTTTTTTTTTCTTTTATCTCCTATAGTTTCAGAGAACTTCGCTTTGCTGCATTAACACTGTTCACAGAAACCTAAAGTCTTTAAATGCAAATTCTTAAAGGTTGAGAATGAAATTGTTTCATCTGCAGAGAACAAGCTTCTTTGTAGTCATGTACAACAGCTGGAACTCATGAGCAATCAGGAGGTCTGACTCTTGACTTCAAATACCTTTTCTAAGCTTAAATCTTATTTATTTGACTTTAAGAATGTTGGAAACAGATCTTGGAACTCTTAAGAAGTATCTTAACCTTACTGAAAGCTTTTGACACATTTCTTTTGAGCAGAGTTTAAGTGTTTTGTTTCCAACCACCTTTAATAAAGTTTTAAAAACTTTAAAGTCTCATATGTTTATTTAAAGTTTAGTAAACTTTAAGAAAGTCTTTACATAAACTTCAAAGTACTACAGTACTTTTATGACCATTTGACAAGTACCATAAGTACAGACACCCATCTCACTCAAGGTTTCAAGAAGCTTTTTAAAGCATGCTGGGAAATTTCTTGGTCAATGCATTTTCAATGGGAAATTTTAGTCAGAAAAATATTAATCATAAATCACCCATTGAAGCTTTTGGTACCATAAGTAATAGCACAAATCTTATAATGGAGCTTTATAAAGTACTTTTGATTCCAACTTTATAGCTACTTTAGACTACGAGGAGAAGCCCGTCAAAAATCCGACGGAATAATAATAATAATAATAAACTATAATAAAGTTGTACAACAACATACTCTGATTGCTTTCAGCAATCAGACAACTAGATTTGCAATTCCTATAAAGAAATTGCGTCTGATTGCTGAAAGCAATACCACTGTAACACTTCTGCTCTCCTTAGCGTGTTTACATTAAAAGTGGGGTCATCTAGACCCCACAAGACTTTTTCACTGATTTGAGTTCCATGACAGACATAACATACATTTGTCATGGAAGAAATCGCATAACAATATGTGGTTGAAGCCATCTGGATCCAAAGGAGAGCGGAAGGGTTAAAACATTTGAAAGCTGTTGGTGTTAAGGATGGAATGTGCATTACATAGGTCATGTTAAACAGTTTTTTTTTTTTTTTTTTCCAGAATTCTATGTAATTTTAAAACCATCTACTGTAAATGTTTAGTAGGTGGTGGTATCAAACAGAAATATTACAGATTGCTCTTGTCATTTTTAGTGGGCACAAGGCTTTGCATGCAAATAAAGTGGGACAGGTGTTTAAACCTCTCCCTGTTTTTTACTCCCCCCCCCCCCCCCCCCCATTTCCCTTTTCATGTTCCACATGTATGTTTACATAGTACCTTTTTTTTTTAAGATTATGTTGCCATGTTGGTAAGCAATAAGGAATACAGGGACCAAGTTGCAGTTGAAAAGGGAATTTAAAAATAGTCTTTATTTTTGTCGAAACATTTTAATTCTGGCATACTTCCAGTTAGTATGTCTCAATTACAATTTGAAATACATTACAGCAATTACATATGGATGAAATAAGAATATACATTCATGAAATGACAAATTAATGTAAAAGACAAAAACAAAAGAAAAAGAAAGAAAGAAAAATTAATTAAAATTTGCACGTTTGGGAAAATATGTGATTAATTTTTTTATATATATTGCTATTGAGTATTATTTTTTTTATATTTGGTTGAAAAATGATGGCCTTGTAAGACCTTGTTCAGGGTTGGAACTCTAAAAGACTACACATACTGTTTTTTGTCTCCTGGACTAAAGAAGCTTTGGAGTTCATACAGTGCCTGAAGTTTTGGGACACTTTGTCATGTGTCAATTATAACAATATAATAATTATGAAATAGTAATAATAGTAATCCTTATTCTAAGAAGACACTTATAGTGTGTACCTAAAATAAGGCTGACACCAATTAAAAAGAGTATATTTCTAGTCTGTAGTTCACTGATATAAAAGTAAGCACAGACATCAAACAAAGTAATTTAAAAAGAAAGCTGACATGCATGTAACTGACTACATTAGCAGATTGTAGAAAAAGAAAAAATGTAAAAGGGCAAATTGTTTTGGAATAAAAAGTTATATAATACAGGGGTGTTTTTTTAAATGGATATTGATATTGAGCAATATATTTTTGTTTGGTTTGTGTGAGAACTGATGGTCTTTTAAGGCCTTCTTCAGGGCTTAAATCCAAAAGACTGTACAGGTATGTGTGCACTTTTTTGTGTTCAGGACTGAAGAAGCCTTACAGTTTGTTAAGTTTTAGAGTACTTCCAGCTGGGAAGTACTACAATAGTAATGTGATAAGTAATCCTTATTCTTAAGTACACACTTACAAGTAAACGTTTACTTAAAATAAGGCTGGCACTAGCTAAAAAAAGTGCAATCGTGTATTAGTATGCAGTTTAGTTATATGAATTAAAGTAAATATAGAAAAAAATTAAAAGCAAAATATTTTAAAAGAAAGAAAGCATTAATGTAACTGACAACATTGGCAGATTTTGAACATAATCACATAAAGGAAAAAGTGAACATTGAAATTTTGTTATTTTTTATAATTTTTTTTTATTTTTTTGGGACATGATTTTTGTTTGGTTTGTTGGAGTTCAAAAGATTTTACACAAGAATGTATATCCTTGTTTTTTGTACTTAAAAAGCCTTATAGTTGATCCATATCTTTGTAGTCACCTGCTTGTGGTAGTTGGCATTGTTGCAGCTCAGGCTCCTGAAGATGGAAAGTCTTTGCTGGGCATCGTTGGGCATGTCAAAAGTCTTGAATGTCCAGCTGAGGTTTTTTTTCCCTATTAACCTCAGAAGCCATGTAGTTCTTCCAATATGTGTAGTTGGCAGGTTGTGGCAGTGCGAGATGTTCTTTGTTGGCATCCCGATGAAGCAAAATGTTTGCAGGACATTGTTTTGAAGCTTAAAATTGTTGAGTATCCAGGCAAGGGTGCCTTCCATTTGGACTGCCAAGGAGCATTGGAGAAATAGTGGAGTGGTCTTGCAATCTTCTGATGTCCTTTTCGAGTGTTCAGGATGCTTCTCAATGCTGCAGGATGTGGTAAAAACAGAAAATGTATCATCTATTAGGTAAATGTCTTTGAAAACAACAAAAATACTTCAAAGTGGAAAAAAATCGTAGCACTTAGCTCAATGTAGAAACGTATGTAATATTAAGTTTTATAATGAGTTGTGCAATGTAAAAACAACATATTTTACCTTGAAAAATTAGAAGGATTTGCACAGAGTCCGAGGAACATGTGTTCATGTCCAATTTGCCTCTGGTTAGCATGCACAGAAAAAGCATTAACTGTAAAAACATGATGGAGATTTTATTAGATAAGATATGCTTGTAATTATGTCTGTCTTTACATGGGGTTAATGAATGAAGAAATCTAATGATTACAAATGTGATCGTTAAATTACCTTTACCATTTTATATGAAGAACTCCTCTCCAAAATACAGAAATTCCTGCAGCCTGCCCTTTCTTGTTGGAGCTACAAAGTAGTGCTCAAGTAGTATTTGCCTTTGCCTGGCATGGACAGGGATCAGCATCAGGGGGTAATGGTTGCATGTATGGTCTGCAGTCTTGGAGTGGTGGCCAATGGTTCTTTCAGGACATGTTGTAGTCCTAGACACAATAAGTACACACACAGTTGTAAATTAGGATTTTGTATGAGACTTTGCTGATTATATTTTTTTAGGTTAGTCATGGAGTTAGTCTATTTTATTTGAAAGTGTGAGTCATAGTAATACCTGACAACTGTTGTAGATTCATTTCTCTTTGTGATAATGGTACTGCTGAGAGGTTGCAGTCGTCTTCAACAACATGCTGGATTGAGAGCTGCACATGACACAAGAGAAACAGAAATGGAAACATTTGAATATATAACTTACAGAAAGACTTGGAAACATTTTTAAATTTACATGTATGAGAGTAGCAATAGAATATTTTATCAGGACATTTTCAAACTGAGTGTCAAACTGAATTCATATAAAGATTACAGATTTACATTATAGATGGAGCAATTTTCCATCCCAAATGTAAAGTTTTGGGAATTGGAATTATGGTCAACAGTTGACGCTGAACACGAGGTGAAGGATCCAGAGTGTGTCTAGACTTCAGGCAAATGTTTCTGGCACAGTTTACAGCATCTCAGGATTGTATGAGACATCTTTGAGAATTGCATGGAAGAATGGTCTGCAAAACAGGTAAAAGGCAGATAACTGACAGTTAATATCACTGAGATATTCTTGATGTTTTAGTTATTTTTAGAAATAATTTCAGTTTTATTTTTTACCCAAGTGTGTGCCTGATAGCATTCCAAGTATGTATAAGGCATCTTTTGAAAATGGAGGGACGGACGGACGGATGGATGGATGGACTGTCTGAAAAACAGATGAAAGACAGATTGCTCACAATGAATATTCATTTGAGACGTTATTGACATTTTAATGTGGTTGGAGTGTCTTTTAGAAATAATTGCAGTTGTACGTTTTATTTCTAATTGCAGTGATACTTTCAGGAGACTACTGCAGGAAATGGAGGCTTCTCAGAGATTGTAGTGGCAAGTTATGAACAGTCAGTGTGGGTGTTGGGTGTCAGTTATCTTCAGTGACATGAGAAATTCACAGTTTTACATGATGTACTGAAATTGACAATACAAATTAAAAATGTTATTTTGATCAAAACTAGTCGAGAAATTTAAATGTTACAGGGTTAAAAGAGTAAATTCAAGTTTTACTCTCAACACATCCCAGTAATTACATCAGCACTTTTATGAAGTGTAGAATCCAAGACATTGAAAGATTTCAAATGCAAGTATAATATTACCTTAAAGGTTACAGCTGGATGGTCTTCAGCGACCCAGGAATGAAGTGGAGAACTTTCCAGGATGAGTTGTCTTTACTCAGATTTGGCATGAAAACGTCACAGCATCCCAACAGGGTTCAACTGTTAGGAGAATGGACAGATGTGTAGATGGATGGTGTTCCAAACCGGTGATGACACAAAGCTTTCATTGACTTTCCCTTTGCAATGTTATAATTGAAATAGTCATGTTGTTATGACTTTTAGAATTTTAGTCAGTGTTTTTGTCCACATTAGTGGCAGCAACACCTTCAAAACTGCAGCCAAATGGAGTTTTCCCAGTGTTAGCTGTGACAGATTGTTGGAGTGGACAGGAATTTTGTGTCTTCTTTCAGACGGGACTTGACTCCATTCTGCGCTGGTCCTCGTCTGAAGTTTAAGAGTCTTTTCTGTTGGAAGAGGAGCAGTTAGAGTGATAATTGATTATGTCTGATCAGTTTACAATTAGAATTGTGAATGCAGCATGTCAAGAATGGGTTGGAAAAGATTGTCAACAGTGAATTTTGATTATCAATATGTTTTTAATGCAGTCTAAAGAGGTTTACATTTTATCATATTTTGTCTTCTATAGAAGATGTCTTTGTGAAATTAATTGTGATTGAACGTATTTTACATACATTATATCAAAATGTGTTTGGTAGTAGTTTACACATAAATCAATATTTTGACATGAATATGTCTTACTAGCTGTAACCGTTATTTGTAACTGCACAAAAGGCTGTAAAGTGCTGACGACCCAAAGAAGAAGGAAAATACAATTAGTTGTGAAGGTATATTTCAAAGAAATAAAATAATGCTCAATATTCTAACCTTTATAAGTGCATCTTTTAGGCTCTATAACCACACCGAGATGGTAGTGGTTCCTCATCAGTCCCACCACATGAATGGGAGGATGCTTCCTCATCACCTGCACAAGGGAAACCTACACACTCACAGCACATATTTGACAAGTGCGGGCAGACCATATTTTGCTGTACTATTTGATTGGTGTCAGAATTCAAGGGTATCATGTTACCGGGGTACACTTAGTTAAGTCACATAGCAGATGTTAAAAACTGTTCAAAGAAAGCATTACATGTCCATGGTGTCTGTAATTCTGGAAGTATCATATGAAAGAATGCAATAAACGGGATTGTGGTAACTGTAGTATGTTTTCATGACACCTGAATGTAGACAATTTTCTGGTTGTGAGATGAATATCAAGTCCAGCATTGTGTTTTTATCAGTGGTTGCATTGGTTATCAGTTGTGCATACTTTCTTGTTAGAAGAAGTTGCAAAATTGGTCCATTTGTGTTACTTAGAGCGTTTTCATTAAAATCTCCACAGATTATGATTGGCTGAATGTCTAAAATTTCAAGTGAATCTAAAAGACTGGTCAAATTTCTTAGGAAAGATGTAACATTGTAGTCTGGAGGTCTGTACACCGCTACAACGAGAGCACTGAGAGGAGCTTCAACCTTTAAAACCACAAATTCAAGGTCAGTCACATTATGTAGATAACGTTTTTCAGTTACTTGAATGTTACTTCTCACGTAAACAGCCACTCCTCCACCACCTTTTTTGGCCAGCTGTGGAAAGTTGGTGTATGACTGATGCCGGTTCCGGTAGAACATGTTGTATCCATCAAGTAGAAGACTGTGTCCAACAGAAGATCCTTGTAAATGAGTTTCTGTAAAACACAAAATGTCAGCAAAACAGAATTCATGGTGGCTTTTGATGTCTGCAATGTGTGCTGGAAGTCCTTCAGTGTTATGATGAACAATAGTAATGCTGTTTGATCTATCAACTTTGTCATTTAAATGCAGCAGAGGCATAAGCTGTGCAAAATCTATTGTTTTCATTTTGTCCAATCCAGCAGTGACTTCTGGGTTTGCATAAATTTTTGATTCATCAAAGTTTAACAGGTACAGTCCACTGAGCGAGGTCACTCGGCTGATGGCAACATAAGACATGCCACTCTCAAAAACTCGTTTAAGTGACACTACGGCTTTTTGTGTTGTCATACCTTGGACTTTGTGAATTGTACATGCGTAAGCTAGTTTAACAGGAAATTGTCTGCGTACCATACCTTTCTGTTTCAGATTTTCCTCAACTCTTTCCAAGTACACCACGTTGTCAAGTTGTCCTGCATTCACACTAGATGGGTTGTCCATTTTCAAGGCAAGTTTTATGACATGCTGGTCCCTGTCTGAAGTTCTGACACTAACAAGTTCTCCAAAAGCCCCATTTACTAAACCTCTTCGTATGTCAATATTTCTGGTAAGCATCAGTCGAGCTCCTTCAGCCACTGTAATGGTATCTAATAAGTCATTATTGCTTCCCTTCACTGGTTTGTCTTGGCGCGTCATTCGGCCAGTTGTCAGGTCCTTTTTGTAGTCATCTGCAGGCAAAACAATAATGTTAGCATGTAATTTTGACAGAGTTGCAGAGTTGTGATCATGGACTTGCTTATTAGTAGCAAATATATGCAATGCGTCGATGGGACAAAGAGCTGGTTGAGTGATGGCCTGATTCAGTAAAGCTCTGTCTTCGTCTAAGAGTTCGTCTGACTTATCTTTGACGCAAATTCTGTTTAGCATTTCAGCAAAGGCAACATCATTTTTCTGCCGCATGATCTCATTTAGAGTCACCATCTGAAAGTGTTCATTCCACAAGTCGACTTGTAATGGTTCGCTTACACACAGTGGTTTTGACTGTCTGACAGGTGGGAGTTGATAGAAGTCACCAACCGCTAACACTGACAGTCCTCCAAAAGGCTTCTGACTACCTTTTATCTGTTTGAGACGTGCATCAACATAAGCAAACAATACTTTGGAAACCATGGACACTTCATCAATGATTATAATTTCGGCATTCAAAAGTTCAGCCCTGACTTCATCAAGAAGGTTTCCGAGTCCCTGGATGGGTGGTTTGAGAATCCTGGGAAGTCTAAGGAGACTGTGAAGTGTTGTACCTGAAATCTGAAACGCAGCCGTCCCTGTAAAGGATGTCAAGAGAACACTTGGCCCAGATACATCGTGTTCTTCTGTATTTCTCGGTGCCCTGCGCAAAATGTTACTTGCCTGTGCGTGAATGGACTTAATGAGATGAGACTTGCCTGTTCCAGCACCACCATTGATGTAATAAAGAAATTGTTGTGGATTAAGGCCACAGACACGATTGATGCACCATTCTCTGACTGCATAGAACACACAGGCTTGCTTTTGGTTTAGACTTTGATACATTTGTCGTTGTGTGCTGGGATCAATCAGGGGGGCTTCTCTGGTGGCTCTAATTTCTGTTGAGGAATTGGCTTGACGACTGTAGTCGGGAATGTTTTCCTGTTCATTTTCATCAATGTGCTCTTCTTGTTGCAATTCACCGATACATTGCAGTCTAACTAGCTCTGATTCGGGTGCCAAGTTGCACCATTCGTCAATGGAGCCTTTGTTTTGCTCATAATCTTCAATGGCTTCTTCAATCTCTTTGCTGTTTTTCTCATATTTTTCTTGATTTCGTCTAACAATAGCTTGAACAGATTCTGGGTTTTCAGAATCACACAAGTGCACATAGCCGGAGTTGTAGAAGGACTGGTATGTAGGGAAGTACGGTCTTTTAAGGTCTTCTTCAGATCTGTATGGAAGGTACAATTTCAGCATCGTTTGGAAAAACTGTTCAGGATTTTTGCTCTCTGAGGGACGGTAGAATCGTATGACTGCAGGCTTGTCCTTAGTACGTTTTTTTACAAATCCCATGCCGTTAAGCAGGGGCAAAACACCTTTGGCGTTTCTTTCTCGTCCATAAACCAACCTGCATGTGGCAGCAAAGTCTGCCATACACATTGTCTCAAATTCTGTGGTTTCTGGCCTACATTTGTATTTGTCAGTTAGAGAGTTCATCCAGACATTTTCGCTCTCAGACGTCATGTCTTCCAGTTGTGAAATCGGGCGACTCATTTTGACGGCATTGTCATCAGTTGGAATAAAAATGATTCCCCGGGAAGACTTTTTCATGTGAAGGCCACACAAACGAGTGACACATTCCTGTGCGCTGATCTCTCGTTTTTTGGAGTAAGCCTGCATAACTTCTCTCATGTCGTCAGCCTGGTTTGTACTATCTGAGCTGGAGTTCTCAATGACGGTTTTAAGGTACTCTGAAAGTCCATGTTCCTGCTTTGTGATGTAGGATGTGAGGTACATAATGACAGAGTAGGCATTTAAAATAAAGGATATGTCCATGTTGCTGTCAAACGCTTGTAGAAGATGTGGATTATATGCATTTACCCAGCAGTCTTTCGGGTCACGCTTTAGAATCACTGTCCTGGAGGTCTTCATTAACTGTAAACACCTTTTGTATTCTGTTAATGTTACATTGCATGTAGCTAGAAGCTGTTCAAATGTGAGTGACTCACTTTCAGGTTCTTTAAGCAGTGCACTTAATGGTCTGAGTTTTACCTTTGCCTTTTCGACTTCCAAGGAGTCCTCACAGTTTTCCTCTGGTCTTGTGATCATAGTTTGGTCACTTGGAGGTTTGGGAAATCCAAAACGACAATCAGCACCAGGGTATTTGAAGCACGTCTTTGGATGATTTCTGCTGTGGGTTTGAACTTCCTTAACAGTTTTGTACAGCTCTGGCTGTGCGGATGGGTTTGGGAGCTGTGCTGTGATGTACCTGGAGATGAAATTGCAGACAGTTTGATCATCATCTTTGTCAAACACAGGTGCACCATCTACCCACAGTAAGCAGTGAATGTGTGGCGAGCCACGATTTTGGTACTCAACTCTAAAAAAGAAATCAATAACTCGACCCAAGATCTGAGCAGGAGACAGTATCAAATCTCTGAATAAAGCCTCAACACGTTTCTCAAACATTCGCATGGTGGTGACCGGGTTGGTACGAAGAATATCAGTTTTTTCTGTCCAATTGAGTTCTTTAAAATTAACTTCTTCACCCTGCTGACGTTTGATTGCTTGTATAACTTCAGGCCAACGCATTTCTGCAGCAGAAAAGGTACAAAAAAATGTTGGATTTCCTAACTGTCTGATCATGGCAAAAAGATCTTTGGTAGTTTTCTCCCAGTAGGCAGGAGTTCCTCTTAGAGGCTGCATAAATCTAATTGCATCTCTGTTCTTAATCAGTTTCTCAACTTCCTCTTTGTCTCGTAACATCCTTGATGTGATTCGACGACCATCTCTTGCGAAAGGTTTACCTTTGCGTAATTGGATAGTCATACTTGAGGTAGCCAAGTTAATTTCTGTAACAAACTGAGCAAAAAACAAGTAATTGATATCTTTAGCAAAGCGATCGTCAACACAGAACATTCTCGACTTGAAATACTGACTTGGTGTTAATTTAATTGGTCTTTGAGTATCCAATGTGTTTTGACCTGTAGGAAACTGAACAGGAAAAGCCATAGCTTCCAAATGTGGGGTTTTGAAAAAGCTAACTGGACTACTTCTTTCCGCTGGTGCAACACAGTAAATTCCTTCACTAAAGGACAAAATGTCTTCAGCAATACTGGCCGGTTGAAGGCAGGATTCAAAAGCCACTCCTCCATTAGGTAGATCACCTTCTTGTTCATCGTTTTTTTTTTGCAATTCTGTTTCAATAGTGTTAGTTTTAGCCATCGCTGCATCAGCTTGTTCAGTGACATTGCGGTTAGTCAAAATGGTACTTTCTTCACAAGATGCTACCTGACTGATAGACTGTGCAGCTTCCTCATCATCATCTGCAAGGGTTGGATCACAAACTTCAGGATCATCCCTAATACTTACATCTTGGTACTGTGGATGGATTTCTTTCAGTTTATGTAAAGCCTGCATTAGTTTAGACCATGTAACAGATTGGAAAAGCTGATGACCTTTGTAGATTAATCGTCTCTTGAGTTTCACTCTGAGAACCTGGGATTGGCTTCTTATTCTGGGTAATGTGTCAACTGTCTCTTGTACTTCAGATGGCACACACACAACATTGCCACGTATTGCATGTTGTCTGCCTTTGGGAAGTGGAACAATCTTAGCAAAGGGAATACACTTTGCAATGAGATGTCTCTCCAAAATGTTAAGATTACATAAATCTTCTGGAATGTTTGCTAGCCTTAGATTATTAGCTACAGCAAGTGGTGGCATACGTCCATCTTTAACATAATTATGGCAAGTGTGACATATCCACTCTTTTCTCCGTTCTTCCGGTACCTTACACTGTTCTTCATTTCCACAGTCAAAATTACAAACGTGAACATACTCCCCTGTCAAGTAACTAGTGACCATCTCCTTATTTTTCAAGTACTTCATCCTATTACAGGATTTAACCTGATTCGGAAAGCATGCTTTATGACAGACTGTGCATACAAAAGTTGGACCGCACTTTATGGTTGCTTTAAATAGGGCAATGGCCATTTTTATTTTCTTATTTTCTGTAGAATGTTCCCTTAATGCATCTTTGTTTACTGTTATTACTCTCGTGAAATTGTATTTTTTTCTAATTTGTAGCGCACACCTGAGCTTCATTTGAAAAGCATGATTGTTTCTATATTTTTTCTGGATATGCTTCATTAGTTCTTTATGCTTCAGTCTAAATTCTTTATCACAAGAATACCGTTGAGTCACATAAAGTTTTTGTTTGTTGCGAAATTCAATATCGTCTCTGTATCTATTTGTAATGTACAGTCTTTTGTAACGTTTTATCTTGTCGTCTTGACAATGTTCTGTTGCATACTTTATTTGTTTGTTTCTGAAGTGTTCACACTGTTGATAACGCTCAGTAATAAATTGCTTTTGTTTTTTTTTGAAGTCTGGATTATTCCGGTAACGTTCAATAATATATCGTCTTTGCTTTAGTTTGAAGTCTGGATTATTCCGATAACGTTCAATAATGAATCGTCTTTGTTTTAGTTTGAAGTCTGAATTTTTCCTGTAACTTTCTGTGATGAACTGCTTTTGTCTTAGTTTAAAGTCTGGATCACTCCTGTATCGTCCAGTAATGTATTGCTTTTGTTTTTGTTTGAAGTCTGGATTGTCCCTGTAACGTTGTGTTACGTATCGTTTTTGTGCTTGCTTAAAATTTGCATCATTACTGTATAAAAAAGTAATTCGTTTTTGTTTTTTTTCCATTACTTTAGGATCATTGTGATATTTAAACTTTGAATTCTCTTTTTTTCTTTTTTTGAACATTTCTTGTGAGTATAATTTTTCTTCTTTACTCTCCTCAATTGCATCTTTTTTTAGAGCCCTCTGAATTTTTCTCCTTCTGTTTTTGTTATATTTTACAATCCTTGAACAAATGTTTTCAGATAAGCAGTAAGTATTTACTTGATTAATGGCTACACTTTCAGCTTTGCTATGCATCTTTTTCAAGTCTAAATTTGATGCAACATTTGTTGGGTTGTTTGAAGGCAAGAGAGTCAATATTGCCGGTATTAATGACTCTACATCAGTTATATTTGATTCATAACCATCATGGTACTTTGACGTGTTTCCATTTGAACAAAATCCTGTCTTTGTTCTTTTACATGTTTCACTTTGCTCATCATTGTTTTTATCCAAAACAGCTTTGCATGTTCTTTTCCTGTCTGGCTGAATGCCACTTGGTATGCCACATACATCTTTTTCAGAGGATAAATCTAATGCTAGATCTGCATTTTCAGCACAACATGTATCAACACTGTAGAAGTCTACAGGTTTCAGCTCATAGCCCTCTGAGGACGGAACACCAAGTGCTTTAAAACAGTTAAACAATGTTTCAATCATGTCACTTAAGTGCGTGAAAGTTAGCATTACAGCAGATCCAGAGTCATGTGGATCTTCAAGTGCAGGCAATCCACTTCTTGTTCGGGCATGTGGGTCAAAGAAGCCATATTTTCCAAGACTGTTTCTAAACACTGCAATGCAAAGCCTAGACATTAATAATAATGCGTACTGGACATCAGATAGCAGGCAGCTTAAGCCAGCTTCCAAGTCCAAAAAGTAATTTGCATCTTCAGGTGCTGGGTCTTGAAACTTGCCAAATCTAAATTCGAGCTCTGTGTTGACTTTGTACACATGGGTACGAGCAGTAACCTGAGCAGGAAGCTCATCTAAAGCCAAATGATTTTCATTAGGTAGTCTTTTCCTGAGTTCACGATACATTTGATCACCTTGATCCAATATATTATTGAGGTCTGTGATATCTATGCTTTCATTTTCAAAGAGAAATGCAAGAAACACTAATGAATTGCATGTGCATTGTTTGTTTCTGGAAAATTCAATAAACTTTGGTGAATTTTGACTGTAAGATGCCTGTAGACAAACAATGTTGGAAGTATTTTGCTGAGGTTCAACTACCTCCAAAGAATATTGCAGTGATTCACTGGTATTTTTCTTCATCTTAGTGTCAGTCAGCACTTCATTTTCATTTTTACTTGAATCAGATAAAGACAGCTTTTGCCATCGAGTTTTTGCTGCTTGAGATTTTTTTCCTTTCCGAGGCATAGTAATACACTATCAGTAATTCTTATCCCAAATATGGCTTTCCAGTTATGATATCCAAGTAATGGCTTTACAGTTTTTATATCTCAGTAATGGCTTTCCAACAATGAAAGCCCAGTAATTGGCTGAATGATATCAGTTAAAGGCTAATAGAGAAATCCCAGTAATTGGCTGAAGGATATCAGTTAAAGACTGATAGAGAAATCCCAATAAATGACTGAAGAATATCAGTTAAAGACTGATAGAGAAATCCCAGTAATTGGCTGAAAGATATCAGTTAAAGACTGATAGAGAAATTCCAATAATTGACAGATATCAGTTAAAGACTGATAGAGAAATCCCAGTAATTGACTGACAGATATAAAGATATCAGTTGATACAGATGCAAGCAACTGATAATATTTGAACAATTTTTCCAAGTACTTATCCAACCTGAAACTCCCAGTGCCGTGATTATTTCTGTAAAAAAAAGCAAATCTGTAAATAAGATGAAGTTCAAAAATATATATATACACACATAACATACACACACACACACACACACCCACACACACACACAAACACGCATACATACATACATATGTATGCAATAAAAAAATAAATTATTTTGTCCAAGTCATGAAATGAAACAGGAAAATGGTGGAAATGGTTTCCATTTACAATTAAGCCTTTCCTGCTTATATTTTGTTGGTAATGAAAAGTCAGAAATAAAAATTAATAACATTGAATTTGTGTATTGCTCTTTATACACAGTAGTGATTATGCAGACTACAAAATAACTCCAAAATTGGGAGAGAAATTAAAAATATGAAACAAAAAAATTATAACAGCAATTCTAACATTTTAAAAATCAACTTTAAAAATTGAATAAGTATAGTTTGGAGGTATAAAGCGAGATACTGTACTGCTATAAATAGATTAAGACCATCTCTGAACATTTATTCCTATTCTTAAAAAGAAGAAAACACAATTTTATAAAACATACGTATTAGATTCCAGAATTTTAGAAATATAAATAAAAATAAATATAGGACAGTGCTGTAGAGTGGAAGCTATTAGTTCCTGGAGATATGTTTATATATGCCACATTTATTTATTTATTTTTATATTAAATATATTTATTTCAATTTGGCTCTTTTAACCTACAAGGGACAATGAAATAAATAAATGTCATGAAATACTTAAATGTGCTCTTCTAATATTTTAATGCCACATTTATTTCAACATTTATTTATTTATTGCAACATTTATTTATTTAATGCCACATTTATTTAATGGTGTATATATTTATTTCATTTTGGCTCTTTCGAGACTCCATATAAGGCACCTCCACAGTAACTGTTGTTAGAGATAACTGTGAGGTCCCATTTAGAGAAACCTTCTCACAAAATGTATTTTCATTCCAGGGCTCAAGTTTTTGGAACAGAATAACAATAATAATAAGAGAAAGTGGAAAAAATGATTAAAAAAAAAAAAAAACAGCTGAAACTGTGGTTTTTGGAGTCTCAAATCTGCAATCACAAATGACTGGGAATAAGAAAACTATTACAAAGCAAGCTCCGATTGTGAAATTATATATAATTTCAAATCTTTTCTGTATTTTATTTGTTTTATTTTGTATACTTTATTTTACCAGTGTTGTATAATTGTATGTGTAACGTTTATCTCTTAAACTGTTTTATTTCATTTAACGTCAACCTGCCAAGGGACTCCAGATAGAAATTTGCCCAAGGCTATAATCTGGCATATTTAAATTTGTTTTTAACATGCATTAATATGCATCGTCCCTTTCTCAATAAAGTTTATATAATATAAAGGTAACTGTTCCCACACACTTACCATCAAAGCAAAGAGGGCAGAGAAGTACAGCCAAAGTGTAGACACAATGGTTACTTGCAATGCAACTCAGCTGCAACTGCAAGACAAATTAGCAATCAACAAACACAATCTTGTTTGGGCACAGTTCTCAAACAATTTGCACCTTAATTTAAATGGTCATTTACATTGCTTCTTAAAAAAATTTCACAACTCATTAAATACATTCAATTTATTATTCTATCTAGAAATGAACTTGAAAAGGGTTTTAAAGAAGTTGTTAAAGTACACTTACTTGCAAAACCCAGGGTACTTGGAGAGGAAGAGCCAAAATGTAGTAGTGATTGCTCACAATGCAACGCAGCTGCGATTGAAAGCCAAGGTAAATTCAATATTGAATTTGAACAGTAGATGGCGCTTTGAAAGCTGCTTGTAGGTTATCATGAGAAAAAACAGGAACTTAACATAAGGTTCATGGGTATGAGCTTGGTCTTTTTTCATTTTTTAGAAAAATATATTTATGAATGAATTATCCCAACTTTTGGTAAGGAAAGTAACAACACCCTTCTCACAACTGAGCTTTACAAATTATTTTAGATAGCATCTTGATAGATTTTTTTTTAAAAATGGATCTTAATAGCTGCTTTCATCTGGAAGCAGAAGTGTGCCAGAGTGCCCATTTGTAAATTAGATCATTTTAAAAAATATTCTTTAGTTAAGTATATTGGGTTTAACACAAAAACTAATTTCACACTTCATATAAGGAAGTCCAAAGGTGAAATGTTATACTTTCATCAATAATTGGTTTCAGAGATTAAAGCTAAATTGCATAAACACTTTTCAAAGTACAACTTTGTATATTATACAATACTATTTATAAAATCAAAATGTTAAAGTTTAATCTTTAACCTAGAGTAGTCTTATGCTGCATTTACACTGAATGTGTTTTAAGCACCAGAGGTGTCCAGTTTCAATGTTAGTTCAATGGCACAAATGTAATCTGAGGTCATGCTGCACGATTTGAGCGACAGCCGCAAGGTTCTGGCAACAGTGTGAATTGATCGCCATGGTGCAAATTGCTCAAATATCTGAATATTGGTAGGGCTGTAACATCACATGCACCAGTCAGGTGTGGGTAAAGTTGTGGGTATGTGACTTTTTCAGATACTTAATCAGCAGGTAGAATACAAATCCAATAAGTGTGTTTTTGTCCTGAACTACCATCCATGTTCTTAACCTGAACCTGCTGTTTCCCTCTCTGAGATGTGTGGTTGCCAGAACCGATCCTGGCTACTACTGTTGGGTGAAGGTGGCATATACCCTGGACAGGTCAACAGTCTGTTTAACCCATGGCAGTTATATGGCTGCCAACCAGACAGCTGCCGCAGAACTGCCACAGTGACTGTCAAACAGCATGAAAAAAGCAAATTAAGCACATTAATGAGTTCTCCTTCACGCTTTGACACCACATTGTTACTTACAGGCTTTTGGAAAAAAATTGCTTTATATTTTGCAAATGTTATTTTTCACGTTCGACGTAATTGTTTTGCCCTCTAAAAACCAGAACTGTTTGAAGCAATTATAAATATTCATTAATATCTCACTATTCATGCTGTACAGAAGTTTTCACACTTTATGAGAAAAAAAAAAATTCTGTACACTAATAATAATACTATTAAATGAAGAAATTATTTTACAGGACCACTATTAACCCACCACTTTTACATACCAGTTTAGCATCAGCATTCACTCAATCCAAATTAAAATATCACAATTTCCTAACTTTCTCATGTTGACAAAACGAACATTTTTTAAATAAATTTCAATCAATACATAATATAGGTAAACACATATAAAGAAAGCATACTGCAATGTACATGTTTTGTAAACTTTTTTAATTTGTTGACTTGTTTATTCATGCTTTTTTTTCTAAATGCCAGTTTTATTTAACCTGATATTTTTTGTGTCCACTAGATGTCCCCCTGGAACAAATTACAGTTTTTCTCAGTGGCTTTGGTGCGTTTCTCAGATCAGAATTGAAATTCTCATAACTATTAGTTCAACCTCCACAACAGTTAGTCATTTGTGCACATCATAGTAGCAATTTCTCCTCTCTCTGAACAAACTGCAAATGATTTTGGACATAAATCAGCTGCTTTCATACATTCTCTGCTATTTTTTGACATTTTCATTTGCTTATGTCATGTCAGTCAAAATCAATTCTACTTATGGATGCTGAATAGTCGTTCTCAATAAAACTAATAGTCTTACTTTCATTGCTTGAGTCATTACACTCAAAATTGTTGAACTAGTTATCAAATGTCAAATATTAGCCATCTGTCAAGCAAATTCTGTACCTTTCTTTATGATTTTTGTCCTGAAAAAGGGCCCCTTTTTACCCAACAGCAAGAAGAAGCCATTTGTGCAAAGATCATTGCAAACAATGCAATAAAGCTGAAAGAAATACAAAGCACTGTCATAGAGAATACAGTTTTTCTCAATTGCTTTGGTGCATTTCTCAGATCAGAATTGAAATTCTCATAACTATTAGTTCAACCTCCACAACACTTAGTCATTTGTGCACATCATAGTAGCAATTTCTGCTCTCTCTGAACAAACTGCAAATGATTTTGGACATGAATCAGTTGCTTTCATACATTCTCTGCTGTTTTTTGACATTTTCATTTGCTTTTGTCATGTCAGTCAAAATTAATTATACTTATGGATGCTGAATAGTCTTTCTCAGTAAAACTAATAGTCTTACTTTCATTGCTTGAGTCATTACACTCAAAATTGTTGAACTAATTATCAAATGTCAAATATTAGCCATCTGTCAAGCAAATTCTGTACCTTTCTTTATCATTTTTTCCTGAAAATGTCTCCTAAATTGAACATTTGATCTCAGGTGAATTTCAGCTGTGACTCATGAGGACGTGTGTGCAATTTCACAGTAGTTGTAACCAACGACAAACAACTTGTACACTGTCAATTATGGATGAATCCTATGAATCGTCAATGGAAGAGGGGTGAGGATGTGGGGAGGAAAGGGAAGGGGAAGAGGAGAGAAGAGGCAGATATAGGCGGATTCCTAATGAAATAAGGGCTACAATTGTGGACCATTGTTGTCTGTTCAATCACGGCCTCTCACCATGGAGGGAGGCTGGTCGAAGGGTTGCAACCCAATATTGGAGAACTACTGTGTTAGGATTCGGAAGAAAACAATTCCACTACATGTACCGGTAAAACAGTAATTTACTGTACTGTTACATGTGCTGTCTATTGTTCACAGCTCTACCAAAAGGGTGATTTTATGTTTAACATCTATAGTGACTTTACTGCACATTTCAGATGACTGTATAAGTAGGCCACAGTGCTGTCTTGAGCATTTTCAGGTGACATCAAATATTGTTGCAATGGAAAACATTGAAATTATAAACTGTCATAGTGAAAACATGACAAAGTCATTTGACTATCTTGTTCATAAAGATGGTGTCAAGACTTTTCATTTTGATGGCACTGACAGTTTCATTGACATGAATACTTGCTTTTGAGGAATGGATAATCAATTTTGAGCATGCGATGTGCTTTTGCAGGTTATCCACTAGGTTTTGCAGTTTGCACTAATTGTTTTGAGAAATGCACTAACTGTTGTGCAAATGTCAATAGTGTTCTGAGAAACGCACCAAAGCGACTGAGAAAAACTGTAAATTATTTCTGTAAATAGTTCTCAGAACTTTAGAGAGCTATCTTTTTAGCATTTTAAATTATTTCTTAAACCTTCATGGTGTTTTTTGTGCCTTTTAGATATGTGCTCCTAACTGCAGATTTAAAAGCTTTTTCTGGCTTTAAACAGTTCCAAACTGTTTTTGTTTGCATTTTATAGCTTTCAAATGTTTTTGTTAATTCCATTAAGTTTAAATGCCTTTTACACTCTTACACAAGGTTTTCATTTTGAGGGCTGATGGTAAATATTTTGGTCTCATTCATTTTGATTTTTAAACAGATTGTTTTGGGTTTAAAAATATTATTTTAATTAAACAGTTTCTGAAAACAGTTAAAATTGCTGAACCTTAACGCTGTTGCTATCAAAGCTTAAAAATACCCACTTTATATATGTATGCACATGTCAGTTTCTCCAAAAATTGCTGTTAAAACCTTCATCAGACCACCACTAGATGACACTAGAAATGTTAATCTTTATATTTTATAAAGAACAATTTCAGTGACCAATATATTAAAGTATTTTTTTTCTTACATCTCCTGTATTTTAAGAGAACTTAGCTTTGCATCATTAACACTGTTCACAGAAACCTAAAGTCTTTATGCGCAAATTCTTTAACTTTGAGAATAAATTGTTTATTCAGCCGAGACCAAGCATCTTTGTTGTCATTGAACAGCAGGTCTGACTCTTGATTCAAAGTTTTTCAATTTCTGTGTTTTACACTCTTTCACATGTACAAGCTGCCATTAGTTTTTCTTACACAATTCCTATGTTACTTTCTACAATATGGAAGTCTCACATGCAGTAAGCAAGTCTCATCTGCAAGTACTCTTATATACAGTGAGTCAGTATCACCTGCAGGGACTTTGACATGCAGTAAGACAGTCTCACCTGCAGGGACTCTGACATGCAGTAAGTAACTCTCACCTGCAGGGGCATGCTGGGAAATTTTTTGGTCTCTTTCGTTAGGACTTTTAAATAGCTTTATTAGCTGTAATTGTTTCTATTACTTTAACATTTCAGAATGTTTCATTTACAAACAAACATCTCGTAAAACATTTTTAAAGCTTGCTATCAAAAGTCAAAAATACCTACTTTAAAGATGTAAGCACATGTCAGTTTCCACAGATCAAGAGAAATCGTCTCTCAAACTTTCATCAGACCACCACTAGATGACGCCAAAGATCTTAAACTTTATATTTCATAAAAAACAAATTGAGTGATCAAGACATTAGAGCGTTTACTTTTTCTTTTATCTCCTGTAGTTTCAGAGAACTTATCTTTGCTGCATTAACACTGTTCACAGAAACCTAAAGTCTTTAAATGCAAATTCTTAAAGGTTGAGAATGAAATTGTTTCATCTGCAGAGACCAAGCTTCTTTGTTGTCATGTACAACAGCTGGAACTTGTGAGCAATCAGGAAGTCTGACTCTTGACTTCAAATACCTTTTCTAAGCTTAAATCTTATTTAATTCACTTTGAGGAAGTTGGAAACAGATCTTGGAACTCTTGAGACGTATCTTAATCTTAATGACAGATTTTGACACATTTCTTTTGAGCAGAGTTTAAGAGTTTTGTTTCTAACCACCTTTAAACTTTTATTTTAAAGTTTCAAAAAACTTTAAATTCCAATAAATTTTTTGAAAGTTTAGTAGACTTTTAAAAAGTCTTTACATAAACTTCAAAGTTCTACAGTACTTTTATGACCATTTGAGAAGTACCATAAGTACAGACACCCATCTCACTCAAGGTTTGGAGAAGCTTTTTAAAGCATGCTGGGAAATTTCTTGGTCAATGCATTTTCAATGGGAAATTTTAGTCAGAAAAATATTAATCATAAATCACCCATTGAAGCTTTTGGTACCATAAATACAAGCACACTTCTCACAATAGAGCTTTACGAAGTACTTTTGATTCCAACTTTATAGCTGCTTTTGACTACGAGGAGAAGCGCGCCGAAAATCCGGCGGAATAATAATAATAATAACTAGATTTGCAATTCCCTGAAGAAATTGCGTCTGATTGCTGAAAGCAACACCGATCTAAAACATTGTTCACAAAGAAAGGAATTAGAGCATGTTAAAAGTCTGTGACCACACCCACCTCATTAACATTTACAATTATTTTCGAAAACGGTAAGGACTTTGACCAATTATTGGTACCATAAATTCGGGGTAGTCTCAATAGGGTATGTACAAATTTTTGTCAAGTTTGAAGAAACTATGTCGAATAGGGAGCAAAAATGTGTTTACCGAAAAATTGCAAATAGCGAAAAATCTAGTTAGACAGAAGTCCATGGTCCCGTTTGAAAAAACGTCCATTATCATTCTAAGGAACACACAGAAAAAGAAAGCACAAAATTCTGATTTACGGATTAGATTCATAGAGGCCAAAAACAAATGTGTTTTTCAAACGAACCGCCTGGTGGCGCTTATAGAGGAGCAGTGACCTGTAATTTTAATAGAACTTTAGTCTACTGTACCCTATGATATTGGAAAGTTCTTTCATTGAATCCAGTTTTAGTATTTTTTAGGATATCAGCATTAAAGTTGCTCTCAATGCAACTGCTGTGCCATGGTTTTTTTATTTCCACTAGATGGCAGCATTGCTCTTTCAAAGAATCCTGTGGAATCTCAACAGGGATTTCAAGTTTGTCCCATGTATAGGAGAAAAAATCTTTTAAAAATTCATATTAAATCAACTGTGTAAACCCAAATGGTACGAGATTTTAAACCAAACATCTCCTTGATTCAGCTTAACAACTACAGTTGGTTGGATGTTGATATCTGCAATTATCTACAAAGATACAAGGACTCATCCAAAGTTAGCTTATCCTTCTTAAGTCATCACTAGTGGCGCAGCAATCTTATTTCTAGTATGTTTAGACAAAATCACACCTCTTACAACCTATATTTAAATTTATTTAGCTAGGTTAAGTAGTTTTGAGATAGAGCCTTAAACACAATTGCCTTAATTATTAGCGCCACCTATTGGAATATTTCACAAATTTTAAGGTGCGAGGTGTTTATCAATGTAGGATGAAGTTATATTTCAATATCTGTTAAGTTTTGTCAATCTTTTAGGATCTTAGAGCATGTTAAAATCTGGGACCACCACCCACCTCTAACATTACGATTATGACGAAAAACGGTAAGGAATCTTCTAACCAATTGAGTGGTACCATTGAATTTCGGGTAGTCCAAATATTCTATGTACCAATTTTTGTCAAGTTTGAAAGAAACTATGTTGAAAAGGGAGCAAAAAATGTGTTTTACAAAAAAATGCAAATAGCGAAAAATCTAGTTTAGACAGAAGTCCATGGTCCCAGTTTGAAAAACGTCCATTAGCATCTAAGGAACACACAGGAAAAAAAAGCACAAATTCTGATTCTGTATTTACGGTATTAGAGATTTGAGGCCAAAACTAAGTGTTTTTCAAACGACCGCCTGGTGGCTGCTATAGAGGAGCATTGACCTGTAATTTTAATAGAACTTGTAGTTTCAGTGTACCCTGAATGATATTGGAAAGTTTCATGAAATATTATCTTTAGTATTTTTTAAGAAGATATCAGCATTTAAAAATGCTCACAATGCAAATGTGTGCCATATTTTTTTAATTCAATAGACGGCAGCATTGCTCTTCTACAGAATCCTAAGGATTTATAAAAAAAAATCATATAAAATCAACGATAAAGACCAAATGGTACTACAAATTTTTTACACTTTATAACATCTCCTTTTGTTAGCTTCTTAACAAACAACCTAAGTGGTCGTACGTGATTTTCTGACGTTAAAAAAATCTTTTTAAAAAGCTAGAACCACACCCACCTCATTTTAGCTTTACGAGATTATTCAAAAAACGGTCTGGAATTTCGCAGAGAGATGAAGTTGGTAAACCATTGAAATTCGGGGTAGTCTAAATAGATGGCAAGAAGTTATTATACCCAATTTTGTCGAGTTTAGTGAACTATGTTGATGTCCAGTTAAAAAAAATAATAGGAGCAAAAATCAGTTTTACGAAAAATCGCAAATTGCGGAAAAATCAGTTAGACGGAAGTCCATGGTCCCGTTTTAAAAAACGTTCATTAGCATCCAAGGAACACACAGAAAAAGAAAGCACAAAATTCGGACTACGGTATTCGAGATAGAGGCCAAAAACGAATTGCTTACTTAAACGACCGCCTGTGGCGCTATAGAGTACCATTGAGCTACAATTTTAATATAACGTGTAGTTTACTATAGGCTACAATATTGGAAAGTTTCATGAGTTTATCTTAGTAATTTTTAAGATATAAGCATTTAAAGTTGCTCTCAATGTTAAGTCAATGGGAAAATAATTCATAAAAATATTATTATAAAATCATCATAAATTCTGAAGCATACCAAAAGTAATAGCACACTTCTCTCCAATTGAGCTTTACAAAACTACTTTTGAAAAGCATTTTGATATCTTTAAAAACTGTAGTCAGGAATAGTAGCCGATCCAAAAAAAAGGGACGGAATAAAAAATATATATTAACTAGATTTGCAATTCCCTGAAGAAATTGCGCGTGTTGATTGCTGAAAGCAAGACCGATCTGAAATATCCCTCTAGCTGTGAGTGTTAAAGACCTTTCTGTACGACGCACGCCATTGTCCGCAGCATTGTCCGCGTAGGTCAAGTACTTTTGGAGATATTAGAGGAGACGACAGGAATTGGCTGTAACGCAACACTACGGAGCACCAAGCACCGTGAAAGTTGTTGCGCTTGTTCATCTTACACTGTGGAAGAAGTCCTTGTAAGTTTGGTGAAGTTATGTGAAACTGTTAAGAGCTGCTGCAGCGTTTTGCAAACATTACAATCCTCAGTGAGTCTAATAATATGCATGACGTGTTACGCAAAAACCGTACGGAACCATGGAAAACGGATATTATACCATTGGACTTTGTGATACACCAAATTATAAGGTATGTGTTGAAAAACTGCAAAGATTCGTCAAAGTACGTGACAAGGGAGTCAAAATAGTGTTTTTGCGAAAAATCGCAATTGCGAAAAAGTCTTACACAATAGAGATCGCTAATGAATATAGGCTAATTTAACTATCCAATGAGTCACAAAGCAGTAAAAGGTAGGGCTTAAGACAAATGCACTTGGAGAATAAGGCCTATACACTTTAGTGCTCCAACTGACCACCTGGTGGCGCAATATAGAGCCAAAATTGGTCGAGCATTTAAAGATTGGTCTGAAGTATCTACTACAAAGTTTCATACCAGTTGATCAACTACTTTTAAAGATAATAGTGATTTAAAGTGTTTCCATGTATTTTAATAGGGGGAAAACGTATATTTAAAAATTCATATAAATCAACCGTAAATCCAAATGGTAACGAGATTTTAAAACCAAACAACTCCTTGATCAACTTAACAAAATACAAGTGATTGCAAGTTGAACCTGCAACTATTGGAAGATACAGGACTCATCCAAGTTAGCTTATCCTTCTTAAGTCACCACTAGATGGCGCAGCAGAGCCCTTTTTCCAGTATGTTATACAGGTCCCTTCCTGCAACGTATGCGTTGAATTTATGTAGCTAGGTTGAGTAGTTTTTGAGATAGAGGCTTAAACACCTTTTCCTAAATTATAGCGCCACTTTTGACTATTTCATAAAACTTTTCATACTTCTTTATCACTGTAGGATGAAGCTATATTTAAAAAACTTGTGAAGTTTTGAACAATCTTTGTAGGATTTAGAGCATGTTAAAATCAGTGACCACACCCACCTCATTAGCATTACGATTATCTCAAAAACGGTTAGGAATTTCGCGACGATTGAGTGGTGCCATTGAATTGGGGTAGTCCACAAATTAGGGGTATATACCAATTTTTGTCGAGTTTGGTCAAACTATGATTTGAAATAGGGAGCCAAAAACGTGTTTTACGAAAAATCGGCAAATAGCGAAAAATCTAGTTAGACGGAAGTCTAATGGTCCCAATTTGAAAAACGTTCATTAGCATCTAAGGAACACACAGAAAAAGAAAGCATAAATTTCTGACTTACGGTATTCGAGATAGAGGCGCAAAAACAATTTGATGTCTAAAACAACCACCTGGTGGCGCTATAAAGGACTATTAATCTACAATTTTAATAGCACGTGTAGTTTACTATACTCTACAAATATTGGAAAGTTTCATGAAGTTATCTTCAGTATTTTTGAAGATATGAGCATTCAAATGTGCTCCCAATGTTAATCTATGGGAAAAATAATTCATAAAATATTAATTATAAAATCAACCATAGGCCAATCAAAAAACTGAATACAAGCACACTTCTTGGAGCCAAACACTACAAACTGTATAAGTTTCAACATTCTAACTACGAAACTGTAGGGAGGAGAATGCGCGCCGAAATTGACGGAATAAGAAAATAGAATAAGAAGTAAGAAGAATAAAGTAGTAGGATAACATACTCTGATTGCTTTCAGCAATCAGACAATAATAAAGAAAGAAAAAGAATAATAAAATATAATAAAGAAGGTGGATAACATACTCTGATGCTTTCAGCAAATCAGACAATAATAAACTATAATAAATTGTACAACAACATACTCTGATTGCTTTTCAGCAATCAGACAATAACTAAGATTTGCAATCCTACTAAGAAATTGCGTCTGATTGCTGAAAGCAATACCGATCTAAAACATTCTACAGCTGCAAGCTTTAAAGACTTTCCGTTCCAACGCGCACGCCAAGTAGTTCCGCGCAGTAGGTCAAGTACTTTTGGAGATAACAGAGGAAACGTCAGGAATTGGTGGTAGCGCCACCTACGGGAGCACTCCGTTGTGAAAGTTGTTGCGCTTGCTCATCTTACATTCTGGAAGAAGTCTTGAAAATTTGGTGAAGTTATGTGAAACTGTCAAGGAGCTGCAGCATTGCAAACATTACAATCTCATTCTGTCTTATTTGCATATCGTGTCATGCAAAAACCGTACGGATCTACGCAAAACAGATATTATCATTGGATTGTGGTAGCCCAAACAGGGTACGTGCAGAAAACTGCAAAGATTCGTCAAAGTACGTGACACAGGAGTCATGAAAAGTGCTTGCGAGCGAATCCTAAATTGCGAAAAAGTCTTACATCAACAATATAATCGCTGATGAATATAGGCCTTTATATTTTACTATCAAATGAATCACAAAGCAGTAAAAGATAGGGCTTAAGACAAATGCACTTGGAGAATAAGGCCTATACACTTTAGTGCTCCAACTGACCACCTGGTGGCGCAATAGAGCCAAAATTGATTGAGCATTTAAAGATTGGTCTGAAGTATCTACTTACAAAGTTCATACCAGTTGATCAACACTTTTTAAGATAATAGGGATTTAAAGTTTTGTCCCATGTATTTTGATTGGGGGAAAAATATTTTTTAAAAATTCATATAAAATCAACCATAAACCCAAATGGTATGAAGTTTTAAACCAAAAACCTCCATGATCAACTCAACAAAATACAAGTGGTTGCAAGTTGAAACCTACAACTATTTGGAAGATAAAAGGACCCATCCAAAGTTAGCTTTTCCTTCTTAAGTCACCACTAGGTGGCGCAGCAGAGCCCTTTTTCTAGTATGTTATATAAGTCCCCTCCTGCAACCTATGCGCTGAATTTTAAGTAGCTAGGTTGAGTAGTTTTTGAGACAGAGGCTTAAACACCATTTCCTAAATTATAGCGCCACCTATTGGAATATTTTCATAAAACTTTTCATACTTCTTTATCACTGTAGGACGAAGCTAAATTTCAAAACTTGTGAAGTTCTGACAATCTTTGTAGGATTTAGAGCATGTTAAAAATCAGTGACCACACCCACCTCATTAGCATTACGATTATCTCAAAAACGGTAAGGAATTTCGCAAATTGAGTGGTACCATTGGATTCGGGGTAGTCCAAATAGGGTATGTAAGATATCTTGTCAAGTTTGATGAAACTATGTTGGATTTGGAGGAGCCAAAACGTGTTTACGAAAAATCGCAAATAGCGAAAAATCTAGTTAGACGGAAGTCTATGGTCCCAATTTGAAAAACGTTCATTAGCATCTAAGGAACACACAGAAAAAGAAAGCACAAATTTCTGACTTACGGTATTCGAGATAGAGCCCAAAAACTAATTCACTTTTCAAACGACCGCCAGGTGGCGCTATAGAGCAGCATTGAGCTGGAATTTTAATAGAACGTGTAGTTTACTATATTCTAACATACTAGAAAGTTTCATCAAATTATCTTTAGTAGTTTTTAAGCTATAAGCATTTAAAGGTGCTCACAATGTTAAGTCTATGGGAAAAATAATTCATAAAAATATTAATATAAAATCAACCATAAGTCCAATGGCTAAACAAAATACAAGCACACTTCTCATGACCAAGTCCTACAAACTGTATAAGTTTCAGCTTTTTAGCTTCTAAACTCTAGGAGGAGTAGCGCGCCAAACTTTGACGGAATAAGAAAATAGAACTAGATTTGCAATTCCCTGAAGAAATTGCGTCTGATTGCTGAAAGCAAGACCGATCTGAAATATCCTCTAGCTGCAAGTGTTAAAAACCTTCTGTACGACACGCACGCCAAGTTTCGTCCGCGTAGGTCAAGTCCTTTTGGAGATATTAGAGGAAACATCAGGAATTGGCAGTAGCGCCACCTATGGGAGCACCATCATGAAAGTTGTTGCTCTTACTCATCTTACATTGTGGAAGAAGTCTTGTAAGTTTGGTGAAGTTATGTGAAACTGTCAAAGAGCTGCAGCGTTGCAAACATTACAATCTCATTCTGTCTTATTTGCATGACGTGTTACGCAAAAACCGTACGGAACTATGGAAAACGGATATTGCCATTGGATTTGTGGTAGTCCAAATAGGGTATGTGTAGAAAATTGTAAAGATAAGACAAAGCATGTGACAAAGGGAGTCAAAAAAGTGTTTTGCAAAAAATCGTAAATTAAGAAAAAACTCTAACACAATAGAGATCGCAAATGAATATAAACTATTATTTTACTATCCAATAAATCATATAGGAGTAATAAAGTAGTGCTTACGACTAATGCACTTGGAGAATAAGGCCTATATACCTTAGTTTTTAAACTGACCACCTGGTGGCGCAATAGAGCCAAAATTGATTGAGCATTTAAAGATTGGTCTGAAGTATCTACTGACAAAGTTTCATACCAGTTGATCAACTACTTTTCAAGATAATAGGGATTTAAAGTTTGTCCCATGTATTTTGATAGGGGGAAAAAATATTTTTAAAAATTCATATAAAATCAACCATAAACCCAAATGGTACGAAGTTTGAAACAAACATATCCTTGATAAACTTAACTAAATACAAGTGGTTGCATGTTGGAACCTGCAACGATTTGGAAGATAACAGGACCCATCCAATGTTAGCTTATCCTTCTTAAGTCACCACTAGGTGGCGCAGCAGTGCCCTATTTCTAGTATGATATACAAGTCTCCTCCTGCAACCTATGCGTTGAATTTTATGTAGCTAGGTTGAGTAGTTTTTGAGATAGAGGCTTAAACACAATTTCCTAAATTATAGCGCCACCTATTGGAATATTTTCATAAAATTTTTCATACTTCTTTATCACTGTAGGATGAAGCTATATTTCTAAACTTGTGAAGTTTTGACAATCTTTGTAGGATTTAGAGCATGTTAAAAATCAGTGACCACACCCACCTCATTAGCATTACGATTATCTCAAAAACGGTAAGGAATTTCGCCAATTGAGTGGTACCATTGAATTCGGGGTAGTCCAAATAGGGTATGTAAGATATCTTGTCAAGTTTGGTCAAACTATGTGGAATTTGAAGCCAAAAACGTGTTTTACGAAAAATCGCAAATTGCGAAAAATCTAAGTAGACGGAAGTCCATGGTCCCAATTTGAAAAACGTTCATTAGCATCCAAGGAACACACAGAAAAAGAAAGCATAAATTTCTGACTTACGGTATTCGAGATAGAGGCCAAAAACGAATTGCTTACTTAAACGGCCACCTGGTGGCGCTATACAGTACCATTGAGCTACAATTTTAATAGAACGTGTAGTTTACTATAGGCTACAATATTGTAAAGTTTCATGAAATTATCTTTAGTACTTTTGAAGATATAAGCATTTAAAGGTGCTCACAATGTTAAGTCAATGGGAAAAATAATTCATAAAAATATTAATATAAAATCAACCATAACTCCAATTAAAAAGTTGAATACAAGCACACGTAAGACCACCAAGCCCTACATACTGTATAAGTTTCAGCTTTGTAGCTGCTAAACTGTAGGAGGAGTAGGCCGGCAAACTTTGACGGAATAAGAAAATATAATAATAATAAAAAAAGATAATAAAGGTGTAGGATCTCATACTCTGATTGCTTTCAGCAATCAGACAATAAGAAAAAAATATAATAAAGTAGTAGGATAACATACTCTGATTGCTTTCAGCAATCAGACAATAATAAACTATAATAAATTTTACAACAACATACTCTGATTGCTTTCAGCAATCAGACAATAAAGGTATAGGATAACATACTCTGATTGCTTTCAGCAATCAGACAATAACTTGACCACAAGATAAGATTGGGCCATTAATAACAATAAAAAAAACAGGATTTGGAGGCCTTGACTTTGACACACGTGTTTAATGTACTCTGAGTAATAGGTTTTTATCTGGAACAGAAATTAAGAGTAAGTTATTTCACTATTTCATCGTATATACCCTAAATTATGTACATGAGCCTGAGGGAAGAGACTTTACTGCATTCCTGTTTCTAAACATTATGGATAGTGATATATATATATATAAGTTATCAGGTTCTTAAAGTGAAGTATACACGTCAATTTTGGTCTCGGTATCCCACCCAGTGTTTTATTGTTGCGGAACATAAGAGAAATGTTTTCTTTCTTGACGAGCCAATAGGAACCAGAGAAGCTTTTGATTGACATCCCTGCTGACCAATAGGAGAGCTCGGAACACGGTGTTTATACCAACCCCCCTTTTCCGTGGAAGGCGACTGTTTTGGTGAGTTGAGAAAAGTTCATTGAATTCATTTACAGTTTTTACAGCGTCGAATTTCGCCCTTTCCGTGCCGTTCGGTTCCGTGTTCGTTTGGACTCGGCACAGGAGTGAACGCTCGCAGGTGTCAATGTTCGGTTTGGGTCGTAAAGGCAGTTTCGCAGCTCGCTCCCCGCTTTCCTTCTTTGTTGACGTGAGGCGTTTTGTTGTCCTGGCTTTTTTGCGCAATAAATGCACCGTCTATCTATCTATCTCGGATTCACGACATTGTCGTTGGCTCCTGTGTCGTGAGAGACATCATCTCGACCGAATGAAGACGCTCGCGGCCGATTTGGTCGAGACGACATTTTTTTTTCTTCTTTTTTCGTTTCCCTTTCTAATCACCGCTTTTGACGAAGTTGTACAAAATGTTCAAAGTTTAACATTAAAAATGATCGTACACCGTCAGTTTGGGTTTTTCATTCTTATGTGAAGACTTATTTCAGGGGTTTTCAACTTGTTTTCAACATTCTGTTTGATCGTATCATTATCGCTCTTCTTAGCATTGAATGAATGGGCTTTTAGTGCGCATGCGCAGTTTTCTAAAAGTTTATAAACACGACAAGTCACATGACAAGAACATTATCAGTAAGATAAGATAATATAACCATCTTTTTACCTTAGTTTTGGTTTCTAAATGAATTGATGACTGTTTTGTGTTTATCTTTGATAAACTCTGACTCAACTCCACCATATTTGATGCTATTCTGTGTTTTTAATTTAGGGTGACACATTTAAAGTTTGTTAACCATATAAATGACTTAAGTGTTCTGTTTGTGTTTCAGTTCCAGGACATCATGGTGTGGGAGGTGGTAACTCCAGCCGTGCTGTCAAGCGAGCCCAAATACCACCAGGAGGTCCAGCTGAGAGACCAGCACACAGGTAACCAGGCAGCAGAGGAGGGGTTTGGTTTGGTTTGGTTTGGTTTCTTTGTTTGTTTTTTTTTTTTTTTTTTTATTTATTTTTTAAATGGTACAACACAAGTGTCAAAGTCATGACTCGGTTCCAGATAATTCTATTTTATTATTATTAATGTCCTGATGTTGTCTTGCGCTTATTTGTAACTTGCATAATTTTGACCAAATATATTTTTAAGGAGAGGAAAATATTTAAAGTTATTTAAGGTTTTACGTTCATTAATTCTGGAATAATATTACTGACTTTTTATTATTCATAATTACGTTGAAAAGTTACTGTTTTAAAGTTTTAAAAATTGGCATTCCTCTTACTTTTTGGACTATTTTGGTATTCACTTCGATTTTTTTGTCTGTTTTGGAGTCTAGTTAATATTTCAGCTACATGTTAGCTGTTTTGGCTAATTTTGGCTTTTTTCAATTGGGTGTTTTGAAGTTTAGACATTTTTTCAGCTACGTGCTAGCTGTCTAAGTTTTTTTTTCTTTTATTATGGCTATTTGGCATTTAGCTAAAATTATCAACACTTGTATCTTCAGCGGCTAAATTCAGCTCACAGCATTCACACTAGCAGGTAATGCTGTATATGTAGATCGTAATTATGGGAAAAGGTTATGGTTTTAAAGTTGTAAAAATTAAGTTTTAGAGTGTTAGATAAACTTTCATCCTGTTCGGCCCGCAACCTAAGGTGTGTTTTGGCCCCTTGTGGGATTGAGTTTGACACCCCTGGTTTACAGGAAAAAAGAAATATTTTGGAAACCAAAAGTGATTTCCAAAAATCACATGAAATGTTGAAAAAATGAAACAAAAAAAAAAGGAAAAAGGAAAATGTAAAAACAATGGAACATTGCAGTTTGGATGACAACGTTTTTACATCATTTCAACTTGAACTTTATTAGAATAAAGCCATACTGGATTTGTTCTGACATGTTTATTAGTGTGCCGACTTTGAAGACAAATTTGAAAAAAACACAAACGTCATCATCTGATCAGTGATTCCCCGTTGTACCTATTCCATTGTCTCCTTTAATTTTATTTGGATTTTCTGGAAATTACTTGTTTCTGCAACGTTTCATGTTTTTAAATAGTTCCTTCAATTTCTAAAATGTTTTTAAAATGTTTTTGCATTTGTGATTTGTACTTCAGGGCCACCGTATATTCCACCCACTTTTTTTTTTATTTATCTTTGTTTTTTTTTTTTTTAGGAATGACGACGGATGACCAGTCACATGACCCACTGCATTGCGACGAACACTTCCCCTCCTCCCCCGGCCTCCCCACCAGCGATTCTTACATGGAATATGGTATTAGCATGTTTTTGCTTTTCATAAGTTTAACCTTCATGTCTAGCTGACCATTTGTTCCTCCTGGATGTTTTTGGGATGTCCCACAGGGTTCTGCTTTAGGACCCATTCTCTTTTGAATCCTTATCTTCTACGTTTCTCTAAACCTAACATTGATTCTATATTTTAGGGCTGTGAAAGACACGTAGGAACATAGGAGAAGTTGTGCTGATTAAAAGGATACCAAATCAGAAAGCTGGTAGTCTTTCAAATTCAAAAGAAAAACTACAGAAAATTAAAAACTAGACAAAACTGATTTTTAGACTCTAGTTTCAAAGAGTTAAAAAATGTTCTTAATGTTCAATTTTGCATGTGATTTAATATTGTTATTATTTGCAGATAATAAATGACTGGCAACTATTGTAATAAAAAAAAAGGCGATTAATCATGATTATTTTTTTTACAGATTTGCAAGTGAATTTTTTTTAATCGACTTTGGGCCCAAATATTTATATATATATAAAAATGTAAATGTCAAATCAAACCACTTCCCATCTATAAATGTGTAAATGGTTGTTCCAAAAAACTTTGAGGAAAAAATCTTTATCTCCAATAATTTGCATTATTTTTCAACTCCTTAATATTCTTTATTTCCACTATTGTGATGTTTCTAATGTTCTGTGCAGGTCTTCTATTCAGTTAACTAGGAAAGTTTGCTTTAGTTTTCACTCTGCTCGTGTTTCATCGTGCAGACGATCTGCCGGATCTACAGGAGGTCCCAGAGGAACCAGCAGCTCCGCCCGCTTTTAAGGTGGAGGTCGGCGTGTCGCACCAGGGGCGGCCCGGCTCCCACCCTCCAGAAACGCTGTGGCTCACTCAGCTGGCGCACATCGCCACGGGACCGCAGAGCCCGCTGCTGCAGGAGCCTCCTGCCAGCAGGTTTGCCAAAACTCAGACGCTAATCATCATCTATATAAAAGTAGTTCTGCTTTTATTCTGGAAGATGTAAAGCTTCCTGCAGGAACAGGAAACTGTTGTTCTAAATGTTGACTTACAAATAAAAATGTTGATGAAATGGAGTAAATCTGAGATTTTCTTATGTTTTTGGTCTATCCTTCTGCAGCTCTGCTCTTTAAGATCTTGAAGTGTACTGTAAATGTTGATTCTGTATTTATCCCATCTTTTTCAGCTCCTCCTCCGCCTGCATCCTGAGCACCAGCAGCGACCTGCACTCCTACGCCCGGCCCCCTCCCGCTCTGCAGAGCGACGCCGCGTCGCCCTCCAGAGCCCACGGCAGGGAGCGCAGGCGCAGCCGGGTACCGCCACTTCCTGCTTTTGTTTTCGTGTCCACCTGCTGCATCTCTCAGGAGCTGCAGTCTGTGTCCAGCTCCTGATTTGGCGTCTCCCTGACTTTGCAGACGAGCAGCGAGTGCAGCTCTGCCGTGTCCGCCTGGTCCTCTCTGTCTGAAGATGAAGACATGGGCTGGAGTTTCTCCTGGCCGCCCACCGCCTGGCATTGTTTCCTCCAAGGTAGGGCGACCATCGAAGCAGCTTGAGGTTTCTTTTTAGGAGGGAAATCTCTTTCTGTTCATTTCTCCTGAACGTGGTTTAACTTTAAGTTCTTCGTTATGAGATCATATGCAGTCCATTTAGTCACAATCCAACAGTAGAAGCATTCGGTTGGAGTTGCCTGTTTAACTCCACATTCAGTAAACCCAGAGGCGTCCAATCCTAATGTCACTCTGATCGTCTTTTGATCTATTTTCAAAGCATTTTTTAATAACGGTTATGCTGTTTATTAGAGAAAATCTAAAAATTTGTGTTGTTTTCTGGGACATAGTTTCTGCAGAGCAGCAGGAGGTCATTAGAAATTCACCCCTGAGTTGTTAGCGGGACTTTTGGCGTGGAGCAACCCCGCCCACGTTGCAGAGAGCTCTCTCTGCTTTCTCGCTAGCTCACAGCCCCTCACACACCAAAACACCATTTCCATTGAACTTGTGTTCCTTCCTACTTTGTTATTGGTAAAACTCACCTGATCCAGGTAAATTTCAGTAGACGGAGTCGTAGGACACCTGAAATCCAATCAGGACACACGGCCTCCAACGGACTGGAATGGAACATCAGGCCTATGTCAGGATTACAGAGGTTACTGGAGCCTAACCCAGCTGTCCTCAGGTGACAGCAGGTTCACCTTGACACCCGCCACCACCATTTCCCACTAGAGCTCAAGTATCAGCATCATGTTCAATCCTCTTATTGGGGGAATTATTCTTTCATAATCAGAAATCCACTGATACATTTTAATGCAACAATTGCACAAGATTTTTTCTTATCATATTTTTACTCACCTGTTAGTCAAAAAGGTTGTTTACTGTTTGAACAAAAATATACTCTGAAATGAAAATTTTAATTATAGTTTGTAATTGTATTGTAGAAATACAATCACGTTTACATAAAACCCAATAAAAAACAGTTTTCTGTTGGAGATCTTCCAATTTGTATATGAAGCAATCTAGAGGTTACTTTGAAGTGAGTTGGTTTCAGTTAAAACACCAGTCAAAGTCAAGGCCCGGGGGCCGGATCCGGCCCTCCCCAGCCAGCAAGGCCAAGTGGGCTATGTGGTTAAAAATTGGGCGGAAAATGTGGACCCCACCTGTGTTTGCCCACATTGACTGAAGTGTGCACTCAGTGAGTAGCGCACTATGCTAGCCATCCGTCTGGTGGACAGCGTAGTGTGCTAGCGAACTCAGCTGTTGCGAGCTCCTCTGTAGCGAGCTAGCGTGCTCCGCTGTATTGAGCTAACGTGCTTCTCTGTAGTTAGCTAGCGAACTCCACTGTATCGGGCTAGTCAGCTCTGATCTATCGAACCAACAAGCTTCACTGTAGCAAGCTCGCTGTAGTGGACCGATGAGCTGCTCTGTAGCGTGCTAGCCACTTCTGTTGTAGCAAGCTCCATTGTAGTGAGCCGCCCACTGAGTGACCTCTTAGGCCAAAGTGGTCAAACACAAGTGGAGCCACCACAGAAGCTGTGGACAAACCCATTGGGGGCCCACATTTTCTGCCACTTTTAAAGCACATGGGCCCACTTGGCCTTACTGGCTGGGAACTGGAGAAGTTGTCCATATGTGAGTCCAGATCATTTTTATTTATTGTTATTAATGGCCCAATGTTATCTTGAGCTTATTTCTAACTTTTATCACTCTGACAAAATATATTTTTATGGAGAGTAAAATTGGTGAAAGTTATTTAAGGTTTAAGTTGATTTGTTCTGGAATAATATTCCTGCCTTTTTTTTTAAATTCAGAATCATGTTAAAAAGTTATGTTCTTAAAGTTTTAAAAATGTAGTATCAGAGTGTTAAATAAATGTTTATCCTGTTTGGCCCGCCACCTAAAGTGTGTTGTCAAACTGAATTTTACAGGAACTGCATTTAGTTCCTGTTTGGGGTGCAATAGAACCACGTGGAAGATCTCCAGGGTTTATCTTTTAAAACTCAGGGCGTTTTGTCCAAAACTCTTGGTTTCGTCTGAAATGCTGCAAAGTTTTGAGCCATCAGCAGGACTTTGCTTTACTCTGGGTTTCAATCACATTTCAAATTAAAATTCCCAATTTAATGATTTGATTTTAGATCCTTGCATTGACGGCTTTCATATAGTTATAAATAACTAAGTTTTACCTTTGAATAAAACTTCAGGAGTCTCTCTGTCCCTTCCATCTCTGCACGAGTTCAGTTGAGTCTTTAAAAAAGATCAAAACATTTTTGTTTAACCCTTTATAACACCGGAGCTCCAATGTTTAAGTTCTTTGATTTCAACCGATCAAGTCAATCCAGTTCTTTTCAACTGTTAACACGATAATTCCAGTTGATGGTAAAGGAGAAAAACGGCTTGACGAGTAGTATTTTTTACTACTTTGTGTTTTTAAACTGTGAAAAGCTCTTCATTCCTAAAGTTTACTTGGTTGTGTTTGCAGGAAGTCGACTGCGTTTTCACAGCGGCGTGAACGTGGAGTGGCAGGACGTCGAGGACCTGGAGTCTGCAGAGCGAGATCCTACCGATGAAGAGCTGTACAACTTCCTTAAGGTATTTCGGAAACTTCCTTCTGTTTCACGCGAGCAGACGCTGAGAAGGACTCCATCATGTTTGTGAACGATGCAGAGTTACGGCTCCGAGGGCCTGCAGCTGATGGAGCACGCAGAGATGGTTCTGTCGGGTCAGACTGTGCTCCAGCTGACCTTTGACCCCGGCGTCTTTGGCCACACCCCCGTGACTGTGCGCTGCCCCCTGGATCACCCTTTCTACGTCAAAAGCAAAGGTACGGTTGTAGCCGCCCACGGAGATCAATCGTCACCCGTCACCCCGCTGGTTAACCCTCCATCTTTTTGTTAGGGTGGTCGTCCTTCTACCCGAGCTTGACCGTGGTGCATCATGGGATTCCGTGCTATGAAATAGAAGTGGGAGACACGTGCCTGCCTCCTGGACACCGAGACGCCAAACAGGCGGGGGATTCGCTGGTCTTTGACACCTTTAAGAGGTGATCCGAGCGTATATCTTCAGCTGATGCCGGACCGGGCTGTGACCTGGTCGGAGAACTCTTCAAGAGTCACACTGATCATTTTGTTTCAGTCTCTTCATTCATGTGTTCGGTCCTTTCATATATGCAATCAGAAGAAGGACTAGAGGATGCTGGGAAACAGGAGAAGTAATGTTACGTATATGATTTTTGGTTTTCTAATGTTCTTGCTAATTCCGATTTAAAACTAAATATTTTTTCTGTAGTTCAAGTTCTTAACTGACCAATCAGGTTCCTCAAACGTTTGACACACCCTTACCACTGAAAAAGGTGCTAAGGGTGTGGCTTTCCAACAAGCTCACTCCTGATTGGTGAGAAATAGTTACCATAGAAACGTTGACTCAGATTAATTCAAACCAATCATCTATTATTGATGACGTCTGACTCCAACATGGCGCAAACAGAAACAAGTCGACTGTCTTCATTTGGTTTTCTCTGGGCGCCTCCCTCGGTTCAAATGTAAACATTTTGAGTAGATTAACAACAAACTTTTAAATATATTAATGGACTATGATTTTATCTTTTATGGTAATAAAAAAATTGAGTTTTGCTTCAATTTTAGCAACATGCTAACGTTTTTGGCTAATTTGTTATCTACTGGGGTTTTCAGGCTAATTTAGAGTTTAGCTTCTATTTTAGCATCAGGGTAACGTTTTTGGCTAATTTAGTTTACTGAAGAATTTCCGGTTGTTTTGGAATTCAGCTAGTATTTAAGCATAGAGCTAGCTTTTTTAGCTAATTTAGCATCTACTTTTGTTTTTATGCTAATTTGGAGTTTAGCTAATATTTTAGCAACATACTAACATTTTTGGTCAATTTGTTATCTTCTGAGGTTTTTATGGGTCAATTTAGAGTTTAGCTTTTATTTTAGCAACAGGCTACCATTCTTCCACTGATTCAGTTTATTGAGGATTTTTAGGCTATTTTGGAGTTTAGCTAATATTTAAACAACACACTAAATATATTTTGCAAAATGGCATGTATTAGGGATTTTTTTTACAGCAAAATCTTCAGAAATTTAAGCTTCAGCACTCTTACATAGTTTTTAGTACAATGTCCAGTCCTTTAGCAAGTTTAACATTTTGCAAATACTTTTTTTTTTCAGCAAATCTTTTCAGCAATTAAAGTTAATTGACCCACCCTTTTCAGCAAAATGCTTTAAGTCCCCCATAACGACTTTTTTTATTTTAAAAAACATTCTCAGTAGTGTTTTAACATAAAGTTTTTAACCAAAATCCTACACCCTAAATGTCTTAAAAAGGTGTTTTTCATGTTGATCGGAAGTCTTCCTCTGGAAAAAAAAAGTCATCTGGGTGGGCGTGGCTTTTGGAGTTGAGCTGATCTGTCACGGACCCGGCACGGTTGCTGGGACAGACGAGGAGGGGTTTTGTGATGTAGTAACTGCCCATGAATTCAAACAGAATTCTCTGCAACAGTTTGACTGACAGCGATTTAAAAGGAGAAATACTCGGAAATGCAAAAAGCGAAATGATTTCTTACAACATTGTTCTCTTTCATAAGAAAAATTCCACACATACATGTTAAAAACTCAACAAACATAATTTTCATTGGAGGACTTTAAGCATTTTCAGCAACTACTTTCAGCAAAAAAGCATTCACACAAGCAAACTTTTCTAGATTGATCTTGTTTTTTGTGTCTTTGTCAGTTACGACTTCACTCCTTTGGACTCGTCTGCGGTCTACGTGTTGAGCAGTATGGCCAGACGGCGGCGGGCCTCCCAGTCCAGCGGGGGAGCCATTTCTCCGGACAGAGGCGGGTCTCGTGGTTTTGCACTTATGTGTGAGAAAATTGAAAATCAAAGTAGATAGAGCTGAGTCGGTTTAACAACCACTAGGTAGTTTCTCAAAGACTGGTCAAATGCTCTTTAACCATCTAGTTATAGATTCCTATGATTAGATTGATTAATCCCGTGGGTCAGAAGTATCTTCTGAACAAGTAGGAACATTTTGTCCTCCAAACTGAAACTTGTTTAAAAAGCAAAAGTAAATTGAAGCAGGTGCAGTTCACCAAATGAACACCAGGGGCTGGACAAAAGAGTAATTAATACTCGAAAGGAAAAGCTAACAGTCCAAAAACTTCAGTTTTTGGCTAGATTTACAATCCATAAACACGCTTGAGATCAAACTTGTTCTCAAACAAGGTTTTTGGTTATTTGTACGTTTACTTGTTGCGGGGTTGTTTCACAGATTGTCATGATGGTTTGCTTCATCTGCTCGGTGATTTTGGGAAAAGGTATTTAACTCCGGAGATGTCATCCGCAACAGCAAAATGAAGCATGCTCTTTAACATGTGGTAACTCTTTCCTTGTACGTTCCAACACGCAGGTGTTGCATATCGGCACAAAGCTGCTTTTCACAGCTTCAGAATCTGTTGAAATTACGATAATGGTGGTTGAAAGTGTGTCAAGACAAAGGCACCGTCAAAGTTTGATGTCAAATTAATCCAAAAGGCCTTTAAACAGTCAAACACAAACCAGTGTGTGAGATGGTTAAATGGTTAATGATTAAAATACATGTGATTGGCTCAGCCCCTCAAAGTGTTGACATTTATTCAAGTGTTGACAGAGTTTTTGATGTTCTGATCATTAAATAACATGTATTTTATATTTTACTTTTGTGAAAAATGTATTAATATTCAGGTAATTCTTAAGTCATGATTTAAAAAAATAGTGAGACATTGTCTAGTACTGTTTTGCAATATTTCAGGATACACATCCTACCATGACGTGTATATCACAATACCCATCGTACCATAATGTTTTTATTACGATGAGTATTGCACTATGACTTGTGTATCGCAATATGTGTCGTACCATGACATGTATATCATGATACCCATCGGACCATAATGTTTGTATCACGATACGCATTGTACCATGACATGTGTATTGCAATATGTGTCGTACCATTGTCATGTATTGTGATACGTATCATTCCATGACATGTTTATCGCAATACTTATTGTTCCATGACATGTGTATCCCGATACGTATCGTAGATGACATGTGTATCGTGTTAGTATTGTACATGTCAAGTACATGACATGCATATTTGGATATGTATCGTTCCATGACGTGTATCACGATATGCATCATACCATGACACATGATACGTATCGCCACACTCTTGACAATATACACCCTTAGTTGGCAACGACTACTAAAAAACACGCTCTTTTTGACATTAACGTAACTCTTTGACTGTTTACATGATCAATGTAACTCGGCTGATTCTGATGTGTAAAAAAAAAAACTTGATATTGACTTTCCGCCGATATGAACACATTACTAACATTAAGTGTTGTATATCAGTGCAAAGTTGCTTTTCTCTGCTTCAGAATCCGCGTAACCCTTCCGTTCTCCTTAGCTTGTTTACATTAAAAGTGGGGTCATCTGGACACCACAGGACAGTGCGTTGAACTTTTTTTTTTCACTGATTTCGGAGTTTCACTAATGTCCATGGCAGACATAAAATCCTGTCCCCCTTCGTCCACATTTGTCATGGAAGAAATCGCATAATAAAATGTGGTTGGAGCCATCTGGACCCCAAGGAGAGCGGAAGGGTTAAATTACATTACTAGTTTCGATGTTTGAAGAGTTACCGCATACGAAAGAATCGCTGACGCTCCGGTGTTACAGGGTTAACCAGAATGCCGGTTATCTGAACAAGCAGATCGTCCTGCCGTCTAACGTGAACTTGTTTCTGCTTCCAGACGTTCAGAGTCGAAGCCATTCCCGTTCCAGTCATCCAAAAGCGGCCAAAAACCAGCCTGTCAGAGCACAGGGGGGCAGCAACGCCCCGCCCACTAAGTGCAAGCGGCCAATGAACGCCTTCATGCTGTTTGCCAAGAAGTTCCGCGTAGAATACACACAAATGTACCCGGGAAAAGACAACAGGTGTGTGTGTTGGTGTCTGCAGGCCTCCGAACGTGTGCTTGGATGCTAACGTGTGTCTGTCCCGCAGAGCCATCAGCGTCCTCCTCGGCGAGAGGTGGAAGAAGATGCGAAGTGAGGAGCGCCGCGCCTTCACGCTCCAGGCCAAGGCGCTGGCAGAGGAGCAGAAGAGGCTGAACCCGGACTGCTGGAAACGCAAACGAACCAACTCTGTAAGGAGGAGCCACCTGTCAGCAGACACGCCCACTAACGTCTTCTGACTCCGCCTTCTCTGTCCTGCAGGGCTGTCAAGGAAACTGAAGTCTCTGAGCTGACACTCAGCAGCTCTAGTCACTAAAGGAGTCTGGCAGAGGAGAACGGTTCTGCTTCATCTCCAGGAAGACCGAGTGTCTCATCAGACAGAGACTTCGCTTCGTCTCACCTGAGGTGCTGCTGACCGTTTTCAAACCCTGCACAGAATTACTTCCCAACACCGTTTTCCAGTTATGTGACAGTCAAAAAAAAAAAAAAAAGAGATTCTGATTCTTCTCAGCTTCTCTTCTTATGCTTGAATCAGGTGGAGGTTCTGGTGCTGTAGCCAAAGTAGCCATTTTCGCTCAATCCTTTCTGTTAAAGACGTTTAAATCGATTTATTTTCTTTGTGTGTTTGAGTTCAGTGTTATTGCACACTACTATATACACTTTAACTTTGCTTTTGTGTAATTGCGCTCATAGCATGCAGTTACTAAACCCGTAGCGTATGATATAAACCGGGGTCTTTGGTTTCGTTCACCCTAACTAAAAAGCTGCTAGCGTTTTTCACATTAAAGGTACAGCTCTCCGGTTTTCCTGCAAACAAAGGCAACATTTCTGTTTACAGTCAGTGTTACTCTTCATGTCAGTTTAGATAAGAAGTTTCCAAACTGTTGCTAAAGTGCGGGCTAGCACATGGTGTAAAACCGGCCTTGAAGATGAGAACGTGCTTTTATTTTGAAATGGAATTTCTACAAGGAACTAAGACTCTCTGTGCCATATTTTTCTGAGCAGTGCTGCATCTGCTAGCCAACACTTTGGCCCCGCCCACGCTTTGCGGCCGGTGGGGTCACCGAGAACTGTCAAGATTTGGTGAAGGTAACTCACTAAAGTTGGCAAAGATCATCTGTGGGAGTGAAGGAACCAAACCTTTACGTGATTGGTGGAAGCCTGTGGCCTTAACCAATGAGTGTCTGAGATTTCCAGGGAAAATATATTTTTAAAAAGTCTTTTAAAGGGGTTTTTGCTCCAATAGAGGCATTTAAGTAGCAATAAAAATCATTTTTTTAAATTTCTATAAATAATTGTTTGGATTTTTAAAAATAATGTGAAGGTTGGATCCCAGTCATCACTAGTTACCTTATGGAAGCTGTTTTTAGTTTGAAAGATCTCCTCCAGGGTTTTTTACACACAACCAGACTCATCATAGGATTTACTTAAAAAGATGAGCCTAATTACTTTGATATATATATATTTCATTGACAGTGATTTGGTGTAATATCGGGTGCATGCAGACCCATCGACCTTCAGCCGGTGAGCGTAAAGGGCGAGCACTCATATTCTCACAATATAATAAGATTTATTCTTAATGCACTATATACACTTTATCTTCTGTGACTGCTACAGTATGACGTGTAATGGCAAATATTAATATGATTATGTAGAAATATATATATTTTTGATTTGATCTTTGGTTGTGGTGTTGCTTTGGAATTTTTGTTGTCTATAAAGTTGTACAGGTCAATCAGAGGGAGACGTGTATTACAAGGAAAAATAAATAACAAATGATTAGAGTGTATCTGCATGTGTGTTGTATTTTTGATCACACTAATTGATTTTATGTAAAAGAAAACAGGTTTCTGTAGTTTTACTCGTTCATAAAGGTGTACCACAAGGCTCTGTTCTATGTCCTTTGTTAATTACTTTTTATACTCCAAATTCAGCATTTAACTTGCAGCTGATGCTACAGTTGTGCATTATTATGTTACCATTTGTACAAAAACTTTTATGTTAATAAAGTAAAAAACTAAAAATGTTCAAATATTTTGGACTAAATGTGGTGTTTGATGCCTTGGAAGAAGCTAAGGTCCACTAAGGATTGGCTTGAATTCAAGAGTTTCTATCATTTTAGTTTTCTAACAAAAACATGAACATTTCTCTCCATTTTTCATGTAAGAACTTTTTAATTTTACCCAACCTCTCCATATTTCCAGCCTCTTCGTGATGTAAATAATAGGTGAAACATGTTTAAATGAGTTTGCTGTCAGCCATTAGTTTCTTTCATCATAAAAACATTTTTTTTTTATGCATTAAAAAGGGTGTACCTCAAAGCTCTATATTAGGACCCTGTTAACTACTCAAAATTAACTATTTAATTTCAGATTTAAAGATATTATCTGGCACAAACTCATGTACATGTCTTTAACCTGCTTTTAAGTAAGTAGGGAAACCGCTCGATTGAACTTGAAAATATAAATTTTCAGTTTAGAAAAGCTTCTCTTCTATGATAACAAAACAGTGTTTTTATTTCTTTTTCCAACGTTCTTGAAAACGAGGGAGTGTGTTTTTCTACATAAAGCAGAAAGAGACCAACACGGGCTTGAAAGAACTCTTTAATCTAGTAGCTCTCAGTAGAAACAGCTTTAGCATGAAGGAATCCACATGAAGCTGCTGACATAAAAACAGGTTCCAGAACATTCAGTCCAAACCATCAACAGGATCAATATTTCCAGGCTAACATTATCAAATAGAATCCACAGCTTTGTGTGTAAAGGACTAGAAAAATCACCTCTTCATGTAAAATAGAAAATATCTTGAGGTACATTATTAACATACAGTAGTTTGGCCTTCTGGGGTATTTACAGTTAAACAGGCTGGAATCCCAGCTGCAGACCACAGAGCTCCTCCACAGTAATGACTACGGTCAGATTTTATCTTTCACTGAAAATAGTTTTGATTACTTTAAAAAGAAAATAAAACGTGTCCTTCAAGTGCAGTTTGGAAACACATGTGTTGTTAGGAGCAATCTCATTTCTACCACTTTACCTTTAAGCCCCTCCCACTCCTCATCAGACGCCCATCTAAGATTAATCTGTTGGGTTTTATGGAACCAAAAGGATTTTCTAGAAATCTCGACGGTCTACAAATTTCTCAATCATAATGTTAATGTGTGAATCATAATGTTAACCCTTTCACACTAGAGTTCCACTGTTTATGTTCTTTGATATAGTGCAACTTTTCTCTCATTGTCATAATAACTCCAGTTGATTCAGAGGGAGAAAAGTGGCTCAACGGCTCCTTCTAAATCAACTGGAATTATCGCGTTAACGGGTGAAAAGTTACAATGTGGTGAAGATCTCAGTTAGCGATGCCAAGTGGGCCCCATATGGTTTAAAAGTGGGCAGAAAATGTGGACCCCAAATGGGTTTGTCCACATTTACTTAGGTGGCAATTCAGTGGGTTAGCCACCTGGTGGACAGTGTAGCAAGCTACCGAGCTCCTCTGTAGCAAGCTAGCGAGCTCCATTGCAGCATGCTAGCGAGCTCCACTGTAGCAAGCTAGCGAACTCCACTGTGGCAAGCTAGCGAGCTCCACTGTAGCATGCTAGCGAGCTCCACTGTAGCAAACTAGCGAGCTCCACTGTAGCCAGCTAGCTAGCTCCACTGTGGCCAGCTAGCTAGCTCCACTGTGGCAAGCTAGCTAGCTCCACTGTGGCAAGCTAGCGAGCTCCACTGTAGCAAGCTAGCGAGCTCCACTGTAGCCAGCTAGCTAGCTCCACTGTGGCCAGCTAGCTAGCAAGCTCCACTGTGGCAAGCTAGCAAGATCCACTGTAGCAAGCTAGCGAGCTCCACTGTAGCAAGCTAGCGAGCTCCACTGTAGCAAACTAGCGAGCTCCACTGTAGCAAGCTAGCGAGTTCCACTGTAGCAAGCTAGCTAGCTCCACTGTAGCAAGCTAGCGAGCTCCACTGTAGCAAGCTAGCGAGTTCCACTGTAGCAAGCTAGCTAGCTCCACTGTAGCAAGCTAGCGAGCTCCACTGTAGCAAGCTAGCGAGTTCCACTGTAGCAAGCTAGCGAGTTCCACTGTAGCAAGCTAGCTAGCTCCACTGTAGCAAGCTAGCGAGTTCCACTGTAGCAAGCTAGCGAGTTCCACTGTAGCAAGCTAGCGAGTTCCACTGTAGCAAGCTAGCTAGCTCCACTGTAGCAAGCTAGCAAGCTTCAACACCAGAGCTGTAGCTCCATATTTGCAGTGCTACATGTTAGCAGAAAGCTGCTTTTCTCAGCTTTATAGTCCTCCTCCATTCATATTTTTTTCTATTTTAAAAAAAGTTTCCAGTGATCTTTAAATTATGATGAAGTTTTTAACAGAAATCTAAACACCTGTGCTGTTTCAGTCCAACTTATTTCCTTCAGAGCTCCAGGAGCTCATTAGAAAGTATTGTGGGTGCAGGACTGCTGGTGCAGGAGACAGCTCCCCTAATTTCCCATCAGCCCTTTTGTTTACACTTTGACCCACTAACTTATAGCACCGCACAAGCCCAAACTATCATTAGCGTAGCAAAGAAAAAAGCGATGCAGTATTTCCGTTTTCTATGTTCTGAAAAAGGAGCCTTTCTCCTTCACATGCTCCTACTTAAGGGTTAAAGTGGCAGAAAATTCATTAAGCTCCAACATTTTTATCTGAACCTGATGGTTTTTTACTAACAACCTCTGCAAGTCCATGCATGGAGGCTTGACTGAGTTTGAGCACAAAAACAGGATCTAGAAAAAGGCACTGGCAAGGACGAGCAAGCAGTCGGTTCATTAGAGCCATTTTGATCATAAAAAATGAATTTAAAAAGGTTTTAAAACGGGTCAGTGAAGTGCATAACGGTCTGATCTATGCGGGTTTGTTAAATTGACTTCTTTTTATTCAGCTAATCTACATTTAGTTGTAATTTTTGTATAAATGTTTAAAAAAATGCTGAAAATTCCACTAAAAATCTGAAATTTGTAGCAAAAATTCTAAAAAAAATTAAAGATTTTTCTTCACTGTTTAAAATATCACAAAATTTAGGTTGAAACGTTTGTTGAAGAAGTAGTTAATAAAACTGTAATAAAAAATTCAACAGCTCTTGTATGTTGGCTTTAGGAGTCAAATCTCTGTTGCATTAATATCTAAAAACGACAGCAGACATCAGTTCATCCATTTCACTATCGGTTCTGTTCCAGGAAAGCCTTTTTACGTGATTAAATCTGTCTTAAGGCGCCCCGACACAAACATTGATCCCAGCAGAGGCAGATCTAAATAATAAACTCGATGTTTGTCTCTTGTTCTGTTTGGTCCAAACTGGTTGAAGTCCTCCCCTACAAGAGTCTAAATGGTTTCTTCCTGTTTGAGTTGAGTCCTTTCTCTCTTCTGCTCATTGGTCATTGTCGGGATTTGACTTCAAAAGATTTTTTCCAAACGTTTTTTAACTGAACAATTCTACCTTAATATGATTGGATTAAATTATATTCATCCAAATGGATTGGATTTTCTTTTTCCATTTGAATGACAAAAAATAAACTGAATAGACTCTTTCTTTTCACGTCAGACAAAATGGCGACAGGGCCGAAAATGGGAATAGTGACCTCCGATTTACGGATTTAGAACGGCAAAGCTGACAGCTGAACGCTGTTTGACACACTTTTACGTAAATAATACAAAGTAACTTTACTCATTTCAACAGAAAAATGTACAATATTTATTTTATTAATGTCCTGCTGAACTGTATTTTCATTTCCTGTCTTAAATTGTTCACAAATCTAAATAAAAATATGAAAAATTCTTTAATATTTGAGATTCTATTGAAAATATCGACCTTTATTTGAGCAGATATTATTCTATCAGGTTCTGTTTTACTTGAGGTTATTCACACGTGTTTTAAGTGCGATCAGCACAAAAACTGAGAAATTCATGTTGGACGCACGTAATAGGAGCAGCCAAGATGCACATCCCTGCATGTTGTGTTTTAACAGAACCCAAGGCTAAATGTAGTTGTTGTAAAGAAGTATTTGTTGTTTTTCGGGGTATTTGTAAAAATAGGAATGTTTACCAAGTGTCACAGTGAATATTAAAGAAGCCACGTATTTTCAGCTTTCAAAATAAGAGCGTTGTTTATCTTTATCATTCCGCAGGGATCAGATACGGTTATGAGCAAAAATAAAGAGGAGCTACGTCAGAAAATAACTAAACAGTTTTTCTTTATTGTCAGACACGTTGAAATTATCTCTGTTTTTAGTGATTTTGTGAGAATAGAATGTAATTGACTTTAACTGGACAGAAAAGATCTTCTGCAGATCTACGTGTCATCCCCGTCATGGAAAGCTAGCGTTAGCATCAATTAGAAGAAGAAAAGCAGCATTCAATGAAGTTCCTGTAACCTTCATGTAACTATGACCGGGTTAACAGAGAGAAATAATCCACGACTCGTTTAATATCATGTATACGAGAAGCAGCTGTGGAGCATTCTGCAGGAGGAATACTGACATTTGATCAAAAACCAATACAACCAGGTAGAATATTTTAATTATTTTTGTAACATTACTTTAAACAGTGTTCAGCTGTCAGCTTTGCCGTTCTTAACCGTTTTGTGTGTCATCATGTGAAAAGGGTCTATTTAAAGCAAGATTTGAAACAAAAAAAAAACTGATAAAAGGATCAAATTAATTAATAAAAATACTTATTTCAAAAACATGAGCTTTGGCTAAGAAAAACATTAAAACACTATAACCTAAATTACATTTCTAAATTGAATATTCTAAAATATTATTTCTTTATAATTATGTTTGTTTGAGTTTAGCAAATAATCCAGACATGAGGACTGAAAAAGGACAATTGTTCATTTTGGTGACTTTCCTGCTCTTTCCTTTGATTGTTAGTAAACCATTGAAATCCTGTACTGTAAAATCAGATAACAAAAAGCTGCTTCTCCTGGTTTACAACGTTCTCCGTAACAGTCTTTGTGACTTCTGCTGTGAGTTTGTGACGGAAACAGCTCAATTCAAGCTTCCATTAAATACTGTCAAAGTTGTATTTTACCAAAATGCTTTAATCAAGCATGAAGGAGGGTAGTAATGAGTTAAAATGACATTTTACTTCAGTAACTTTACTTCACAGTTTACTCAAGTGGACTTGTGGTTACGGTTTGTCTGATTCCGTAAAGAACTATATGATCAAACTGTTAGTATTTGTAATCTATTTTTGTTGAACCAAAATAATTTGATCTGCTACTTTTTTTACAGGATTATAAATTTTGGAAACTCTTCATTTTTACACTACCCATTTCAGCCACCAGGTGTCAGTGTTACACAATGTTCCTTCAATGAGCTGTTGACATTCAGGTGTAACCAGGAAGTGTAGTTAAAGTTCTCTCACTGGCAATCATTCTAGATTATTTTATTTTATTTTTTTAAAGATCTGTTGGTTCTTTTAAACTTATAATACAAGAGTAGGAATAAACCAGAATAACTATTAAGAAATTAGCGCTTTTTTTGCTTTAGTGATAACTTTTTTAGTTATCTTATCATTAGCTTTAGAATCAAAGCAAACCCAACATTTATATTAAAAAAATGTAGGTGTTTGAGAAACACGTAACAGGCTTTAGTCATTTTGAAGGAACAAACATACTGGAAATGAAAGCCCTCATTCTGTGTGTGAGTGGGTCTACATGAGAGACTCCAGGCTCTCGGCGATGTTGGACTGTCCCAGGGGAACCGATCCGTTGGTTTCTGGACTCTGCAGGGCTCTCTGGTCCTCCTGGCTGCTCACCAGGCTCAGCACAGCTTGGTACAGATACTGGTACTGCTCCTGATCGGGCAAAGGGAAACCAGGTTAACCGCAGATTCAGACTGATGCGTTCACAACCAACGGCATAAGAGCCTCAAATTTGAGTCTGCTACCTCTTTTTGATGCGCATCAAATTCTCTGTTTGACACTGATGTGGGAGGAGCTACCGCCAAAAGTCTTTAGTTTCATCACTAGGGCTGGATATGGATTATAATCTTCAGAAATGAATCGATTCCATTCACAAGAGCCTGAATTAATTCAGTTCAGATTTTTTAGATTCTTTAATTCAATTCAGTTTTGAGTTTACACATTTATACACATTTGTTTATAAATACATTAAAAATCTACTATATGATTAGAATATATTTATATTAATCTGATCCAGTTCACATACTGTAAAATGTATCCGTGAAATAATGAGATTGTTAATATCATCCAGAGTTACATGGATTCTCTAAAGGAGAAAATGTTCCGATTATCAACATTGGAAACATTGTTCTGCTTTTCCTGGAGAGCGTTTCAGTTTGGCCACTAGGTGGCGATCGCGCTAGAGCATTACACCTTATTCCAGAAGAAAAAAAAAGATGGGAGGCAGGAAAAACCTGTGATTTAGACCACAAATGGATAATTTAAAAATATTTCCTTAAAAGAGTTTGGAAATTTCATGTCTGTGAGTTTAAAAAGATGTTCATTTATTCAGCTGATGAATCAGTTTTAGTGGCCCTACTCATCACTACATGGAATCATTGACTGTATTTGTCATTTATTATGCATGGAAGACATGGATGAAGTTGATAGATCCAGTTTATTTATTTTAAAGAGTTCTATATAAACACCAGTAATCCCATCTCCATGTCTGGGTTCATGAGATCAGAGAATGAGGTTCACCATCTCCTCCAGCAGCTGATCTGAATGACGGACGCTTTCAGCGGTACTTCTGTCTCTGACAGAAGACTGACTTCCTGTCTTCAAAAGTAGAGGATCTTTGTTTTTTTACTGTCTTGATGCAAAAAAATATTTGAAAGTTCAGGAGAAGAGGGATCAGATTCTCCTCCATGTTGGTTTTGAACTCCACCCACTGATTACATCATCAGCACTTTACAGGCCCTGGTTGGTTGACACAACATAAATTCTTTGCCAATGTTTAAATATCTGAAAAGTTGGACAGATCGCACCGTGACACCCCATAATGAACCACTGCCAAACCGCAGCGCAACGAACCAATGCTCAAATTTCTCTGTTAGTGTTACGATGAAACTGGACGCCGCTGACTGGTGAAAGGCCTAGCTTCTCCACGTCTCGTTCCACTTCGTGACGGTACTTACAACATCGTTGAAAACCCCCGGTCTCATGAGGTTGGTCATGCGTGCCACCTGGTACACATCCACTGAGCCCTCCTCCTCCAGCTGGTTGAAGAGCGTGGTGAGGGCGCAGAACAGCCCTGATGTGCCCCCCCCCAAACTGCACACACAATCAATCAATCATTCAATCAAGTGACTCAAGGCCCATATTTCACAAACTTGTTCCAGACTCACGGGTCGTGCACTAGAACGGATCCCTGCGCGGGTCTGCTGTGCTCCCTGACCACACTGACCAGGTCAAAGCAGTTTCTGATGGGGCTGTCCGGATTGGGCCAACAGAGGGCGCTGTACTGCCGGACGTCCAGAACGTAGTCATTCTGTGAAGAAAAACCCAGAGCAGGGGGGGTCAAACTCAATCGCACAAGAGGCCAAAACCCAAAACACACCTTAGGTCAGGATACATATTTATTGAACACTCTAAAACTAAATATTTTAACCTTTAAAACTGTAATTTTTGTAACAATAACAATTATGAACAAGATATATAGCATTACCTGCTAGTATGAATGCTATTAGCTGAATTTGGCCCCTGAAGATGCTGAAATTGATAGCTAAAAATGCTGAAGCTGATAGTCAACTAAAATATTAGCTAAATGCTAAATTAGTCTAAAAAACTCAAAGAAAAGTGCTAGCATATAGCCTAAAAAAAGAAAAAAGAAAGACAAAAAGTAAAAAAACCAAAAATAGAGTCTAAATCAGCCAAAACAGCTAGCTTGTAAATATTAGCTTAACTCCAAAACAGCCAAAAAAAATCTTAGTAAATACCAACATAGGCTAGCAAAATGAAAATTTGTAAAACTTTAAACTTGTAACTTTTTAACATAATTATGAATAATAAAAAGGCAGGAATATTATTTCAGAATAAATCAACTTAAACAATATTTTACTCTCCATAAATATATATTTTATCAAAATTCTACAAGTCAGAAATGAACGCAAGATAACATTGAGCCCTTAATAACAAAAAAATAAAATGATCTGGAGGGCCAGATAGAATTACCCAGAGGGCCGTTCTGGCCCCCGGGCCTTGGCTTTGACACATGTGACCCAGAGGCTACACCACACGAGAAACCAGACCTCAGCGAGTCCTGTGTGTAAGTGGTACCTGTGATGACTCTACGGTGAAGTCCTGGACCAGAACTCTCTCGTCATTCCCAACGTGTATGACCTCCTCTCTGGAGTAAAGCACGGTGAAACCCTCACACCTCAGAGGCTGCTCTTTACTGGGCCAGAAGACGCAACAATCCCTTTCTTCACCCTTTAGATCAAAATAAAACATGGTTCTAAAGCTGCTTTCACTCTACTGAGCAGGAAACATGTTTAAACCTTTTACATGCAATAGTTTTTATAGAGCAAAGTAAAGGCTGGAAGAATAGAATAGAAGTCTATGGGATTTTGGCTTCTTGGAACCAGCAGGTACTTTCCTGTTTGAGTCCAGTTCTCACGTACAGTCAATAACATGACAGAAGCGCAGTGAAAGCAGACAGAGTCATAGTCGAACCTGATTGTCTGGCAGACGGACAACAGTGTGAGTTTGCTGCTCCCAGATCATCCTCCAGAAGTCTGCCACTGTGCTGGCCAGAGGAGTCTGACTCACCAGGAACTCCTTACTGCAGTGATGGCCCTGTGTCAACGGGACAGGACCAGAGCAAAGACATCTGAGCTCAGGGGCAAACAGTTGGTCCCAATCTCTGTGGGAAATGTTCTTAAAAGGAGCATCTAGTGAGGTTTCTGACATCCAGGCCAAACAAAAATATTCTCATTTTCCTCTGAGTCGCTCCAGAATCAGTGAAACAGAATCCTATCCTACAAAAAACAGCTGTTTTTTATTCCTCGGTGCCGCTACAACCAATAATGACCAACATTGCATGCACAAATAATACAAAAAGAAGGCAAGAGACAGATCTCACCACCAACATAGGAACGTTATGATGTAGCCTGTAGAGTTGGATTCCGACGCAGACAGAGACACCCTGGATCTCTCCACTGCCAAAACACAGAGACACTCATACTTCTGGCTAACCTTCACATACAGATGATGTACTGCGAGCATCTCTGCCAAAGAAAAGCAACACTGAAACAAGAATGGACACGTCCAGAATTATTCATACCCTCAATAATCAATTAAAAACTTATTTGGGTATCAGCAATCACAGATTTCTTGATTGTTTAAATTTAAATAGAAGCTGAGAACAATGGTGACTTTTGTACATTGTTACATATTTAGTCATTTCAGGTCAAAATAAATGTTGCTGGTTGATTATAAGTGACTTTTTTTTTAATTCAGGGGTATAGACTTTTTTAGGTTAGACTGTAGATGTAAAATACATAGAATAAACAGTGCTGTGATCAGAGCAGCGAATATCTATAGAGAGTTTTCTTCCCTCCTTGCCCTGATTTCAGCTGCATTGTGTGTTAAAATGTAAACTCAACATCAGTAGTAGGGAAAGAAGGGCTCACTAGGAGAAAAGAAAGTTACATAAACAAAATGAACGCCACTTGTGGCGTTGTATGGCCCTCAGGCGCTACTCTCCTCTAGCCTTGTCACCCACCATCCTGCAGCATATTCATAACAAAATGGAGACTTTTCAATTGGTCTAATCTCCATAGCAACCATTTTAGTTTTTGGTTGCCCAGAGTTGACGAACACGTCTATGTAATTTTTAGAAGAATAGACGAAAGTACATTTTTGGATTTCCTTGGCAACAGAAGTGTTTTTTTTTTTTTTTTTAACCACGCCCAAATATGTTCGTATTGTATTTCTTTTTGTTTCATTCAACTTGAGCCAAAGATTCAGGCAGTACATTTCCACAATAACCTGTATATATTGTTTGTGAGAAACAGGGAAACGTCACTTTTAAGAGCTTTTAAGATCTTCCCAAGGTCAAAGGTCAAGTGAGGTTGTAAACTTAACCTGGAGGCATGCTGGAACAAAAGATTACCTCTTTGTTATGCAACAATGCAAAAATTGCTAGATTAGATAAAAGTCATAGGTCGTTTGGCCATCCCATAATAATTTCAAAGCTTTGTTTTGAGGTCCTAAAGACCTGTTTTGGTTTTGTTAGTGGATTTTAAAATGGGTAGGATTTATTTTGCCTCACAAGAAATTTTGGCTCCTCTCATTTGACGGTTTCTCCCACTGTGATGTCATTATTTTTTAGGGGGGGGGGGTTGTTCACTACTCAAATCTCCTTTTCACGAGGTGTAAATTTTGGTGAGTATTTGAGTATGCAGCGAGGGTGAGATTTGTGCTGAAAGACGCAGAAAAAAAAAAGAATCTGGTCCTTCAGTCCAGAAGTGCTGCAGGACAGAATCCTAAATCCTTTCTTAGAAGATGAGAGTCTAGATTAGAAAACGTTGAGCCTCGTGCTCGTGCTCGTCTGGTCACCAGCTCTTCATACCTGGCATCAGCGCTCTGGCTCTGTTCCGTTCTGCATTCCCATCCTTCAGGGCAGTGCTGTAGTCTGTGTGCTTTGCCTGACGCTGACTGATCAACTGCAACAAACCGAGCGACACATCAGGAGCTGAGGAGTTTTGGTCTCACGTACGTTCTCATAGAAAGAGGCTCCTTTACCTTGAACTGTTTGTCCATGCGCGTCCTGCCTGTGGCGCCAGGTATCAGCAGGTTGGACACGTAGGTGTGAAGGTGCTCCGACTTCACCAAAGTACCCCGACTCAAGATGGCTTCCACCAGAGCGTCATGGATGAACACATACTGCTCCTGGAAATGAAGACGGTTTGTCTCAGAACGGCTGAGAATCAGTGTATAGATGGATGTTTTAAAACCACAGTATGTCCAAAACAAAACAAGGACCATGGCTTACATCCATCCATTCATTGGTTTAACAATCTATCCGTCTGTCCATTTATAAATCTGTCCGTACATTCATCTAGTCACCGGTCAATCCACCTTTCTGAACATTCATTCATAATCCATCCAGCCGTCTGTCTTTACATTTAACTATGCATCCATCATCCATTAATCCATCCATCCATCCATCCATCCATCCATCCATCCATCCATCCATCATCCATTAATCCATCCATCCATCCATCCATCCATCCATCCATCCATCCATCTTTGCATCCATCCATCCATCCATCCATCCATCCATCTTTGCATCCATCCATCCATCCATCCATCCATCCATCCATCCATCCATCCATCCATCTGTGCATCCATCCATCCATCCATCCATCCATCCATCCATCCATCCATCCATCCATCCATCCATTAATCCATCCATACATCCATCCATCCTTCTGTCCGTCTGTCCATCCATCCATCCATCCATCCATTAATCCATCCATCCATCCATCCATCCATCCATCTGTGCATCCATCCATCCATCCATCCATCCATCCCCATCCCTCCATCCATCCATCCATCCATCCATCAAATCCATCCATAGCTTTTCTTTTTTGAATATTTAGTGCTTCTAGTGCATAGACAAGCCCAGCAACAGGAGTTCCATTGTAGCCTTGCTTGTGTACAGGTTTCCAAGCCTTTAGGTCAGTCAACATCTCAAGATATCCATGTATGGAATTAGAGGACTGTGCCCTAGCATATGGGTAATTACATGTGCTCACTCTGTCTGAACCAGGAAGTTTCTCTCGCAGTGGTGAAGACTTGCGACATGTTTCAAGAATTCCAAGAACGCAGTACAAGCTGTCCCTTGGAGTCCTGAGAAGAATCTGCATGCAGGCATGCTGTCAATCACTATGTAGGTTCCTGTTCTTCCAACTCCGCGCTGTAACAAACCCGCCCGCATAGGTAATGACTCCATTGATTATAACGATGCTTCTTTCACATTTACTAGCTTGGTTGCAGACACTCTACCTGCAGTGAACTAAGACTGGTCCCATCTCCTGTGTGCGAGCCTGAGAGGAGACCCTGATGAATGACAGGACAGGCAGCGTGTACTCTGGGACGCCCATGTCTGGCCACTGAGTGTAGTGGTAATGGAGGACAGTATGTTCAGCTCTTCGCTGAGGCAGCTGGAAGACCAGAAAGTGGCATCACAAAGGTGCTACTGTGCTCCACCTGTCTGCAGAAGAGTCTGAATTACCTTATTTGTCGTGTCCCTGACCGTGAACGTGCGCACGGTGTAATACGCCAGAGTTTTGGTGGACCTCAGCGTCACCTGGTAGGGACCATATTCTTCTTGATTCTCTTCTGGCCAGTACTGATCACATTTAGTCTGTAACAGAGAAATCACACTACTATTAACAATAGTCTCCATAATCTAAATCCTCCATAACCTTCTGTGTTTTTGTAAGCCAGCGGCTGTACCCTACTTTGGTCATCTGATTGATGACATATATCTAACTTATGAGCGGGGTCTGTGCCAGAAAACCCCTTTTCAGATAACATTTAACACTTGGTAAGAAGTCTCTCATTAGTTTTCTGAGGTCTACCCAAACACAGGGCAGTCTTTTATTTCACTTTGGTCTTCATCGGTTTTTACCACTGAGACAATGTTCCTATGGAAGTTTTTTCTTTTATTTGCTTATGCAACTTCAACTGTGTCTTCTGTAGCCTTTTTGTCAGGAATCTTTAAGCTTAAGATTCTAACTTAAGCCTTGGTCATAGGGCTGGGCGATAAAACGATAATTATTTATATCGCGATAGAACATTTTTTCAATAGAAGAATGAGTCTATCGCGATAGACTTTTATTTTGAAGGGTCCGCAAAAACACTTGCTAGCGAACAGTTTCTCCTATTTGACGAGTAAAAGTTAGAGAGTTAGTCTCCACAGGGCGAGTAAGTGTTTGTATCTAATTATTGTGTTTATCAGCTCTCATTTGGGTCATTTTTTGGACTCCACTCCGCGTCCTTCGTCTGCATGAAAGGTAAACAAACGCGCACGAGCCGACTTCTACCAGCAACCCCCGCTGCTGCTGCGGACCTCGCTCCCCACACGCTTTATTACAATCAATCGTCTTTCCACGGCGAATGCATTTGGCGTCAAATTAATTTACTGTACACTGTATTAGTTTGAACAAGCGTCAGATTTGATGCTTGTCGGTCATCAGAAAGTCTGTTGCTCTGAAGTCCCGCTGAGTGTGGGAGAAGCTGCCGTCAAAACTTTTCTGGAACTCTTCGTGAAGAACGCGGATACCGAGAGATTGATTTATTTTGAAGAGCTGAATAAAAACATCGGTACACATCTCCGTGTCGGAGTTCAGGAGACGTTCCAGTGAGGAGCAGCTGCTGTCGCACTCCTGCACCCAGCTGGCAAGAGCCGACAGGGGAAAGTAGAGCTATGGCAAGCCGTTGGGGTCAAAAATCACCAGAAAAAAAACGCTGGTATGGTAGTGCGTCACCTGGACATGTGCTATGGTGAATAATACTTATTTGACATATTTAAATGTTGCCACAGTTAGTTTCAATACAACAATTAATACACCAAATATTGAAAGTTTAATTTCAAAATTGCAGTTATTTGGTGGGATAGCATATGAAGCATTCTTTCTCTCTCAAGACATGTACATGTAATCAGAAATACAAGTTTTGTTTATGTTCAAAGTTCAAACATATATTTTTAACTTTTCAAAAAAGTAATTTAGTCTTTTATCTTCTTTTTTTTATTGTTTTTTTAATTGTTACTGATGCGAAAAATGATCCAACTGTGACTTAAAGCCGTGACACAATAAAGCCGTGACCACAAATACAACAAAAATAATTTGTAGTACATGTATGTGTGAATCTTAGTTTGTATCGTAAAACAGTTTAAACCTAACTTAAATTTACAACAAGCAATTTATATATAGGTTCGAAACAGTTTATTAGTCTATTTCATAAACTTTTGAAACTTAAAAGCTTTTACTTTAATTTTCAGCTTAGTTCATTTATATATATATTCTTGGTTATTAAAAAACTAGTTGCATAATTTCCATTGGATCTGTTATGCTTAGTGTGATAGGAAATAGATTTTTAAATTTAAACAACCTGCTGATGAGTTTACATTTCATTTTTGAGCCACAAAGTGTTCAAATATAGTTATTTGGTTTATATCGTGATAAATATCGTTATAGCGCAATATCTAAAAAGCTATATCGTGATATAAAAAATCCCATATCGCCCAGCCCTACTTGGTCACATCAATCCATAACGGAGGTTGACTCGTATGGGCGACAGCTATTAGCTCTGGTGGAGCCTGAAGAGTGGTGGGTGCTAGTTCGCTAAGCTATCCACTGGCCAGCTGGCTAGCGTAGCTGTCCATCCAACTCAATGAGCTTGATGGGCTGACAATCTATCCCACCTTCCTCCAACAGTAACTGGGACAGTTTCCAGGAACCTAACGAGACCCATGGGTTGAGAAAATGGATAGAAGTTAATGATGAAAATCCTCGCATCGAGCCACCATCTTGAATGCTTATTTCTACCCTTTGATCTAGACCAGGGATGTCAAACTCATTTTGGTCCGGGGGCCGCATTCAACCCGTCTGATCTCAAGTGGGCCGGGCCAGAAACATAACAGCAAAATAACCTTTGTTTAACGTGTTATCTTTAGCTTTATTTTTGTTTTGTTTATTTCTTAGTTGCAAAAACAACTTAGTAGTCTAATCACTTATTAAAAGGTTTATTTAATTTTATACAGACAGAATGTTTTACATCTGACATTAAAGCAATCCCGATAGTAAACTAAAAAGGGGAATACGGAAAAAATATAAATGTTTGAATCAATGAAAAATCAAACTAAATGAACCCTCTGGAACCGACGGACGCCCTCAGACGTCCTGCTGTGCAGCTGTGAGATCAACCTGATCAAATAAACGTTTTTATGTTCTGGAACTGATATTTTATTGAATTAAAGGCAAAATATGGCCTTTATTTTAGTTTTGACAAAACAATTCTTTGATTTTAATAAATAAGGCGGAAGACGAACTTTGATCAGACGGCTGCAATGCAGGTCAGCTCACCTAGGGTGGGGGCGGAGCCAACCAGAGCTGTCCGGTATTAGAAACCCCATGAGGAGGAATGTGATCTTAATTTTGCTTTGGGACAGTAAATGAGATTTCTACAACATCAACAACCACCCGAAAATTCTGTTTCTCTGCAAAAGTGCCGCCTGCCGCTGTTACGAGAGGCGAGCAACAGAGCAGACAGACACGCCCCCACCTGAGAGCAGATTCCAGCTGAACCGATCTGAAGTCCAGCTGGACAAACTTCTCCCTAAAACCTTTTTATTATTCCTGACAAACTCAACAGGCAAAGCTTATGATGAAAAAAATGTAAAAGAAAAGAGAGAAACATAGATTTCTATGAAACATCAAATGGACAGCAGAGCTTTTAGGAGAGAAATTCTTATTTTTTGGTCTGCCTGGAAGCTGAAGCCACACAGACAGACTGAAGTACTATTACTGTCTGGATGACAACATATAAAGGTCACATCATAGAGCTGTGAGGTGTGTCATGTTCCTCTACCAACACAAACTCTTCAGATTTGTGGCCCAAATAAGGAATCTGGGAATTTCACCTGAAATTTTTTTTTTGTATTTTCAGTCAAAAATGTGTTGATTAGTTTGTTGACTAAATTTAGTTTAGTGGTTTTTATGAAATTACACCCAAAACTGTCATTTTATTTTGTAAAAACAGTTTGTTAAATATTTTGGGGGTTTCCACAGCAAAATGAATCCGATGTTAATTTCTTGATCTTTTGAGTTGTCTTTGCACCCCCTAGTGGTTAAATTGCACATTGCATCCATTTCTTTAAAGAACCATAACACGCCACAGGAGTGGGCTAGAAACTTGCTTTCTTTTTTGAAAATTCTTATATATTTTTTTCTTCATAATTGGGCCGGATTAAATCATCTAGCGGGCCGGATACGGCCCGCGGGCCGCATGTTTGACACCTCTGATCTAGACACTGAGAACGTCTCATGCCTAAAGCCGAGTCCCTGATTGGTTGAAACGCCGCACCTGCCACCGAAATTGTGCTGCGGCAGATGGTCTCTTTACGTGGACTTAAGATTGAAACTTGACACCTCAGCCGTGCCAGCCGCGTTCTGTGTGAATGCACCATAAGACATTTAAAAAACTAAAACAACTATTGGATGCACACCAAGTGTTATGCTATAAATTGCTTTGCATTTTATTTATTGACTTCCATTATTGGGTAGCAAATAGGGGAATAGAGAAAAATTGTATTTGGTGATATATCACGATATTTCATTTGGTGATACTTGTATCCATTTAAAATGTACACAAGACAATATTTAATTAATTATTTATAAGCAAGAATAGTTTTGTGTCTGAGTTTTATTTTCCACTATTGCGAGGTGCATATCATGACATATTGTACCGTGAGACACATATCGCGATACATACATGGTAAAAGGCGTATATTTGTATAGCTCTTTTCATCATCCTTCGAGGGCCCAAAGCACTTCACAGTCACAGACCCAAGACGCTAGGCGGGAATCAAACTCGCAATCTTCCGGTCAGGAAGACCGCCCCTACATACATATCATATCGTAAGACGCATACCGGCATACATATCATATTGTGAGGTGAAGATTGCAAAGCATATCGTATCGTGAGACACATATTCTGATACATATCGTATTGTGAGACACATATCGCGATAAACATTGTATTGTTAGATGCACATCGCGATACATTTCATTATCATGATACGCATATCATGGTATACATTGTATTGTGAAATGCAAATTGCGATACATATTGTGTCGGGAGATGTATATCACAATACATATCATATTGGGAGGCGCATATCGCGAAGAATATCTTTTTTGTGAGGCGTATATCCCATACCCATCGTATTGCGAGGCTCATATCACGATACATATCGTAGCATGAGACTTATCGTGATAAATATCTTTTTGTGAGTCGCCTATTGTGATACATATCATATCGTGAGATGCATAATGCGATACATGTCGTATTGTGAGGCACCTATTGTGATACATATCGTAATGTGAGGCAAATATCGTGATAATCATTGTATTGTGAGACACATATCGCAATACATATCGTAACGTGAGACGCACATCGCGATACATATCATATCGTGAGACGCTTATCCTGATACATATCATATTGCCAGACTATTGCCGAAACACATCTCTAGTATCAGACGTCTGAGATCCTTAACAACCAAAGAGGCCTTTCCTTTGCTTTCCCACACGTTTGGGTTCCCCATTTCTCTAAGTGAGGACGGTGTTTGTGTTGGCCCTTACACGTCCTTTCTCCTTCAGGTTGGTGATCATGACAACGACCCCGATGTTCTGCTGCCAGATCATCCTCCAGAAGTCCTCCCTGCCCGCTCTCAGGGGCCCCTGAGCCGCCACGTACGCCCTGGTCCGCTCATAACCCTGCAACAGACACAAAGCACTGACCTCCAGCCCGCAAGTAAAGAGAAAACAAGCTGAAGCAGACGCTCTTACGTCCACGAAATTAGCATTGATGTAGTCTCCACATTTGCTGTCTTTGTCCAGACTGTTGAAGAGCTTTACTCTGCTGTGGTCGTCTAAAAATGAAGGAATGTACACATCAGCTTCTGCTTCTCTCTACAGGTAAACATTTACAGATAAACAGGAAAACGTACAGGCCAGTATGTTGATGTAACGATTCTTGCTTTTGTTTTCGGGGTGGTTTGAGCTGTCAGCTGTGATACCCAAGTCCACCGTACACATCTGCACCTCCTGAAACACAACACACAGCAGGGTTAACACACACACACACACAATAACGCATTTTTAGGTTTGTGCACTCAAGACATGTCAAATAATGAACATCGTCTAGTCCAGGTGTCTGCAACCTTTAACAATTTAAGAGCCATTTTGGTCAATTTCTCACTGACAACGCAGTAAAACCCACAAATCCTTTGGAAAAATAAGACAAGTTTGTATTTATGTTACTGTTATGTTTATGAAAAATATAAATAATCTATTTTTTTTTAGCATAAATAAAACAAACTTTAGGAGAAAAACTTTTCCCAAATGTGAAACAGTTATGGAAAAATGACAAAATAGAGTCTTTCAAATTGAAAATACAGAAAATTCAAATTTAGAAAAAAACAAGCTTCTGGCATTAGGTTTCAACTGGTACTGCGGAGGAATAGACAGAATTTTGAAGATTTTCTACCGCTGTTCGATTTAAAAAAAAAAGAAAATAAAGGTGTGCAAAATGACCTGCTTTTTATATACCCCTGAGCTATCAGGCAGCTGGCGGCTGGTGGTGCTTGATATGGACAGCTGCCATCTGGAGACATTTACACTTCGTCCAGTCAGAGCTGAGATCCAGCCTGCGGCTGCCAGCTGTTGCCCAGTTTCATAATGGCGTCACATCAGGCAGTACAAAGGCCACCTGACACTGAACTGCCAGGCCTACAAAGGTCTCAGAGTGGCCACTGACCGATGTCAGCTTTTAGAGAAAAATTGTCTGTAAAATTGTAATTTTTCTGTAAAACTTTTGCAGCTACCACGTAAATGTGTAAAAAGGAGGCCACTGCCTCCTGATAAATATTTATTGAACACTCTAAAACTACATTTTTAAAACTGTAAAACTGTAACTTTTTAACATAATATGAACTAGATATATATCATTACCTGCAACAATGCTAGCGTGAATGTTGTAAGCTGAATCTGGCTGTTGAAGATGCTAATACTTACAGCTGAAGATGTTAAATTGATAGCTGAAAACGCTGAAGCTGATAGCCAGCTAAAATATTAGTTTGGTTTGTCATTATAATGGGATTTTGTTTTGAATGCTACTTTTATGGGCTGCTGTCAAAAGTTATATAATAGACATATAACATTGCTATAATTCAATTTTATATACAGTTCTCACAAAAATTAAAGGAGCACTTTAAAGAAACACATTAGATCCATCAGATCTCAATATGAAGTTGATATCTATCCAAATAACGACAGGGCAGTGTCTTAGGAACAAAAGGATGCCAAGTCTTTTAATGGAAATGAAAGTTTTCAGCCAACAGAGGCTCAGTTACCAGAGCTCCACGGTGCTGTGCTCACTGCCCACTACAGGACGTGGGGCCCTCAGGCCACCTTCATGAAGTCTATTCCTGATTGTTTGGGTAGAGACATTCACACCAGTGGCCCTCTGGAGGTCATTCTGTAGGGCACGAGCAGTGCTCAGCCTGTTCCTCCTTGAACAAAGGAGCAGGTATGGGTCCTGCTGAGACTTAATTTCCTACTAAAGGTTGCAGACCCCTGACTCAGGAGGACAAATATACCTCAGCTGGAGCAAAAGAGGGACGCTCGGTGTCTTACCTCATAGGACTCTTTGACAATCTAATGGAGGGTGGTGAAGATGCAGAAAGCACAACGATGGTGGTGGAGATGGTGGGAGGAGAGTGGGACGGAGGGACAAGATGACAGACAGACAGACAGACAGACAGACAGGGAGTCAGTGCAGGTTCAGGAATCTGGGGTTCAGGTAAATACAGAGAGGCGGTGCCGAGTGGGAAGTGATCTGATTTTCCCATCTGAGACTTTAAGCTGAAGGCTGGAAGCTATTTCAGCAGTGATGTAAGATTCAGCACTGAGGGTGAAACATCAAGCTGTCATCTTCATTCAGGAAATATCTAAAGGCTTGATTCAAATACTCACTAGATGCCTTTTTTTTTAGTTTGCAACAAAAGCAAAAGTAGATCAATGACAGAGATGATTCTGTAAAGGAATGAACGGCAATATTTTGTGACAGAGAAATTCATCCATCTTCTGTCAACTAAAGGTCACTTGATACTTAAGTCGTCCCTCGTTAATCACGTTAGTTACAATCTAAATCTAAGCTTTGACAGACCAGATCTGTGAAGAAGTCAACCTTTTTTTTTAATAATAATTGCAAATGATTCAAGGCTGTCAAACTCTTTACCAAACACTCAGACTTTTCACAGTTTTCTCACTGTTTAATTTATCAAAGTTCAAACCTTCATAGAGAAATAAGTCCAAGATTTTAGAATGAAAACAAAGATCTAATCGCAATTAAAGATTAATATGAATTTAGTAAACTGACATCCTTCAGATAGGAGACATAAAAAATAAAAAAAAACGAAAGAAAAGCTTAAATTAGCTAAAGCAGCTAGCATGTAGCTTAGCCTAAAAATCTTATTAAATGCCAAAATAGTCCAAAAGCCAGCAGAATTTTTAAGACTGAACATAAATATGAATAATAAAAAGGCAGGAATATCATTCCAGAATAAATCAATTTAAACATTAAATCAATTTCAATATTTTATTCTCCATAAAAATATATTTGTCACATTATACAAGTTAGACATAAGCACAAGATAACATCAGGCCATAAACAATAAAATAAAATCTGGAGGGCCGGATAGAATGACCCAGAGGGCCGGATCCGGCCCCCAGGCCTGACTTTGACACATGTGCATTAAACTCTCCAGATCTACAAAAATCTTTGATCACGATAAAAGTCTCTTTTTCCATTCTATAATCCTGGAATTATTTTCTCTAAAAAAAAATGAACTTTGAGAGTTTAAGCAGTAGAGAAAAGAGTGAAAATGTTCATGAATGTCTGAGAAAAGTGTATAAAATGTGTATGAAGGAGTTTTCCAGCCTTAAAACATCTATAATCCTACTTTGTGTATTTCTTCTATTGTGAATTATTTTTAGAATGAATCCCCTGCAATGAACGAGTGAGCACTTTACTAAGAAACAGCATATTTTTGGAGAAAAAGTCAAATTGTTTGCATAGTTTGGCCTGGGGTGCAACTTATGCTCCGTTATATTTTAAATTTGATCTTTTAATAAACATAAATACTAACAACCGGTTGCCCTTTTACTGTCCTATCCAGCTCACAATGTGAACAAAGCAAAAGAAGAAGCTTCGTCCAAAACAAACATGGAGGAAACTTTATGATATTTTTCTTATTTGAGTAGAGAAGAGATATCAGTGCTAATATTAACACATTTTTGGACAAGAATTGAAGATAAAATTTGATGCGCGTCAAAAGAGGCACAAATTTGATGCGTGAATTGCACTCAGTGTAAACGCATCGTTAGTCTATGGAGTGATTATTGTGCCACCTTATTGCAAACGAAATCAGTTTTGAGATAGAAACTTTCTAAATTGCAAGCAAAATGTAAAGTGTTAAAAAAAAACTTCATAATTTGCAAATGAAAATATTTCATATTGATGATGAGTTTGCGGCTGGATGTCTCATTTGGCTGCATGGGACAGGTGTGCAGGGTTCACTTCTCTGTATCTGTGTAGCCACAAGGGGGCTCAAGCCTGGGTCTCCCTGTGTCTGTCACCAACCAAACTGCAGGGTTGTGTCAGGTGGGACATTCGGCATAAAACTCTACAAATCGGGGAAAGCTGTGGCAACCACTGAGGGGATGAGCTGAAACATGAATTAAACAGCAAAGCAACTTTTACGTGTTTTTTTTCCTCTTTAGTATTTATACTTTTAGAAATATGACTTATCCTCTGGAGAATACAGTAACTATTGCTCAACACAGCCTTCCTGCAAACGCTATTTACAACATCAGGCAGCGCATGGATATTATCCATCCACACTTCTGCAGATGCGATGTTAATACAGATATGGAAGCACATTAAGGGGCAATGATAAATGGGATACACTTCATCGGAAATTAGTTTGTTTCATGCTGCTGAACATTTACAGGAAACGCTGATAAATGATCCCAGGAATTCTCCTGAAGGAATTCTTGCCGTCATGTTGGACAGATAAATGTCACGCACCTCAAACTCCTTGGAGAACGTGTTGGTGCTGTGGAGCTCCATGACGTGCTTCACAAACTGCTTCACCGTCAGCGGCTCGTGGCCGTCTGGAACCCAGGAGCAAACAGATCATCAGCAGGGGCAGGCACTGCAAAAACAACTGACCTATTTCCTGTAGCTCGCCTGACTCGTGTCTCGCGACCACATCTTGCGGGTCGCGACCACATTTCGTGGGTCGTGACTCAAATCTCTTGGGTTGCAACCAAATCTCGTGGGTCATGACTTAAATCTATTGGGTTGCAACCAAATCTCGTGGGTCATGACTTAAATCTACTGGGTTGCAACTCAAATCTCGTGGGTCGTGACTCAAATCTCTTGGGTTGCAACCAAATCTCGTGGGTCATGACTTAAATCTATTGGGTTGCAACTCAAATCTCGTGGGTCGTGACTCAAATCTCTTGGGTTGCAACCAAATCTCGTGGGTCATGACTTAAATCTATTGGGTTGCAAACACTCTCGTGGGTCGTGACTCAAATCTATTGGGTTGCAACTCAAATCTCGTGGGTTGTGACCAAATCATGTGGGTTGTGACCAAATCACGTGGATTGGGACTCATATCTCGTGGGTCGCGACCAAATCTTGTGTGTCACGATCAAATCTCGTGGGTCACGACCAAATCTCGTGTGTCACGGTCGAATCTCGTGGGTCGTGACTCAAATCTATTGGGTTGCAACTCAAATCTCGTGAGTCGTGACTCAAATCTATTGGGTTGTAACTCAAATCTCGTGAGTCGTGACTCAAATCTATTGGGTTGCAACTCAAATCTCGTGGGTCGTGACCAAATCATGTGGGTTGTGACCAAATCACGTGGATTGGGACTCATATCTCGGTGGTCGCGACCAAATCTTGTGTGTCACGATCAAATCTCGTGGTCACGACCAAATCTCGTGTGTCACGGTCGAATCTCGTGGGTCGTGACTCAAATCTCTTGGGTTGCAACCAAATCTCGTGGGTCATGACTTAAATCTATTGGGTTGCTACTCAAATCTCGTGGGTCGTGACTCAAATCTATTGGGTTGCAACTCAAATCTCGTGGGTCGTGACCAAATCATGTGGGTTGTGACCAAATCACGTGGATTGGAACTCATATCTCGTGGGTCGCGACCAAATCTTGTGTGTCACGACCAAATCTTGTGGGTCACGACCAAATCTCGTGGGTAGTGTCTCAAATCTCGTGGGTCGCGACCAAATCTCGTGGGTCATGACTCAAATCTCGTGGGTCCTTGTTGGTCGTGACTCAAATTTGTGGGTCCCAACCAAATCTCGTGAGTCTCGATCCACAGCTGTGAGCTGTAACCTGCGAGCCACCTTATCGCAACTTTCATGCCATTTTATACCATATATTAAACATCGGAGTGTCTTGACATGGCGGATTCATTTTATCGCAGATATTTTATCACATAATGACGGAGTTCACATAGGACTGTTTCTACCTCATACTAGCCCATGTCCACTACCTACAGTCAGAGGAGGCTTGGTATGAAATGTCAAAGCGGTCTAAATCTGGTGAATCTTGCTCCAGACCTTTTCTGTTACAGCGGACACAAACATTATTCTTCCCTCATGATAGATCTTAAACTGGTTAACCATTGATATGTCACTAACAAATTTGAGTCTCTATCTAGTCAAAGTTCAACCAGTTTAACCCTAAAAGCCTGTTCAATGGCAGCAGTTAAAATTGGTCCTAAAAATGTGTGTGAACATGACAGTTTTGAACATGTTAGCCTATAACATACTTTTACATTGACTTTTCATTGAAAATAGTCGCTTGAATGCACTGACAAGGGGTTGTGAACAAAGGATAAGTTACATGCACTAATTAAGGGTTAATCTGTTTGAATGTTGCAGCTATAGACAAAATCCAAACTGGAACTCAAACCGTTCACGCGATCAACATGGATTAGATGATTCTGACGTGGAGAAAAGTTGCCTTTTCATTTTGCCTTTGCGCCGATTTGCAACAAATTGCTAACTTAGTGTTATATAACAGCGCAAAGCAGCTTTTCTCCCCTTTATAATCAGCTAGAATTATACTAATTGCTTAAACAGTTCAACAGTCACGATATCTGAAAGAACATAAATACGGGAGCTCAAGCTCCTGGTCTTGAAGGGTTAAAACAGCTGCCATGTTTTCCACCAGCTGCAGCTATGAAAGGGTTAACTGGTCGATGTGAAGTTCTCAGTAACAAATTTAACCAAGCCACTACGTACGTTTTTATAACCCTTTTTGGATCAACAACACTTCATCCTCTATGACCACATCATCTGAAAGGAATTGATGCAACATATGCAATTTTTTCCACCTTATTTTCAACATTTTTTTAATGCAACAAAGTAGCAAAAATGGACAGGAGTGGAGGCTGCTGTTTAAAATACTTCAGATTAGGTCTTTATCTCATTGAAAAGCATAAATACAACAAAGCTGGTGGATCTTTATGGATGATGCTCACCTGTTGCCATCAGCAGTGGAGTGGACGGAGCAGATACAACTTTAGGTGATGTGGTGTCATCTGGGTAGAAATTAGCCGCCTGGAAACAGTTTCTGTGCCACAAAGAGACCCAAATCTGCATGGGCGGGGAACCGTTGGAAACCAAGTAACTGAGGATTTGAGAGGATCTTTACCTCCAGTAGATGAGTATGCCCACCAGAACCAGCAGGCAGAGGATGGTGAGAGTGGAGACGACAGCCAGAGGAACCACAGTCCTCTTCTCCGCCTCTACGCCTTCAACCAGCCCCACCCGAGACTCGTGGCTGCTGTTGCTGCCCTCTGCGGGAAGGAAGGGTTCAAATCTTCACCAGGGATTTTTTTTTAAATTAATAGAAACCAATAAAAAAAACATTCTCACTGCAAAGTTTTAATGAGAAAAAACACTAAATCTAAGCAATGGGCCAGATGCTTTTTGTCAGATCAGTTCATGGCCTCTTGAAATCAGAGCACTTTAAAGGAACCCAGAACAACATCTAATGGGAACGTTGGGAAGCACTCATGTTTTGCAGCTTTAAGTTGCATTCACACCAAACACAATTTGTGCGGCGGAGTTTCAATGGTAAGTCAGAGGAACAGACATTACGTGAGGCGATCTGAAGTCCCGCGATGCGATTTGAGCAATAGGAGCGGCGGGAAGATCTGGCAGCAGCTCGATTTGAGCGACGAATCACAAATCGGGTAAAACAACAAGAATCTAAATATCTGAAGTTTGACAGGTCACAGGGTCGCATCTACCAATCAGGAACAGATTTGGGCACGTGACGTTTTCAGTAACTCCATCAGCGGGTAGACTACTAATCCAAACTTTTCCAAGCGTTTTCTTTAATGTCTCATCGAGACATTAAAAAAGAAACTGAAAAAATTCTTCAAATTTTATTTTTCCCCTTCGGGTTAATACTAGATGGAGAGCCTTCAAGCTCAGCCACAGAGACAGAAACACAGTGGAAGCAGCTGTCATACAGACATAGCCCTCTATACTGGGAAAATCTTTTATTATTAAAAACATAAACCCAAACATGGAGATATGATTACCAATGTTTTAGTAGAACTCTTCACAATTAATAAATCTGATTTTGTTCTCAACATCATCTGTGTCTTCCATACATTCAAAGTGACATATCCACAGACATCATCCTAAATGCATAAGCTAGTAGCTCCTCCCACATGCAGCCGTGGCGTCAAGCCCAGGAACCCGTTATTTTTTAAAGCAGCGAATTTGTCGCGTGAATCGGATTGGGTGTGAATGCACCTTAACGGTTGAATGGTTTTGCCAGGTGAAACAATGCAGAAATTTACAGCTTTGAAAAGGAACAAAGTTTTGAAGGGCGTGTTCCCATTTAAATCTGTGGAATTGAAAACCTTATATTTTGCCTAATATTTTAGAAACCATAAAGAACATCCAATAAAAGTAAAAGTAGGAATCTCTTTATTTGGCCAAAAAGCTAATGAGTGGAAAGAGAATCTCACTAGAGCAAATGGTACATGGCGTCCAGTTTGTTAGTACTTCTCTACCGTTCTCCAAAGCTCTTTACAGTCACAGTCCCATTCATCCATGTACACACACATTCATACACTTTTTCCTTCAACCCTTTAGCTCCAGTTTTGACATTCTATAGACAACTATAACTCTTCAACCGTTTATGCAATTGTTGTTAATCCAGCAAATTCCAAAACAGAAAAAAGCAGCTTTGCAGTGAAATGCAGCCCTTTACCGTAGTAAAGTGCTTACTCTGTCATTGTAAATCAGTCTATAGTGTCAATATAGTCAATCTAGAGTGGGTAAAATCAGCCTTGTGTCGTTATGCAACACTTAGTAATGTGTTGCATAATGATAGAAAGCTGCTTTTCACCTCATCAGAACACATGGATTCATACTAATACCAAACGGTCAAAGATTTATAATATGTCAAAGAGCAGGTGAGATTTAAGCACTGCCGACAACATCTGTTGTGTTAAAAGATTAAACCATTCATGCAATTACATTTCTAGTGGTTGGATTTTTAAAACAGGCCATCCTGTCGGATAAAATTAAAGAAAAGGTAGTGGAAAGTTCAGACGGTTTACCTTTAGCTTGTGTTTTCTCCTGTGCTAGGAGGCTAGCGTTTGCCAGTCTGACCGCAGTGACAGCACGAGCCGGGGAAGAATTTCCTCTTTTGTAAGATAAACGCTCTCCAAAACTAATACTCCCTCTGTTCTTTTCGCTCCGTCCTTCTGAATGTTCACCATTCTCCGGACCAGCTTCACGCTCAAAACCCTTTGAGTCTATGGTGACAAAAACCAGCCTGCTGACACCTGGATGGCCCTCTTCATCTTCATCAAGCATCACATGGCTGTTGCTTGTGATAAGCAGGGGGGAGTTTGTGGAGGAGGGGTTTTTCCCAGCTGGCAAAGGAAGTAGACCTCCTTTTGATGGATCGTCCATCTCACTGCTCCCAGACGCCAACTCTGTTCCACCTCCAACTTTAAAGCTTTTGTCTCCTCCACTTCCCTTGCCATAAGTAAACTCTCCAGAACCATTCGGATATGGAGTCCCACTTCCATCCTTTTGAGTCCTACTTCCACTTTCTGGAGTCCTACTTCCACTTTCGGGAGTCTTACATCCACTTTCTGGTGTCCTGCTTCCACTCTCTGGACTCTGCGGAGTCCCACTTCCCCTATCTGGAGACTCCGGCATCCCACTTCCACTCTCTGGACTCTGCGGAGTCCCACTTCCCCTATCTGGAGACTCCGGCATCCCACTTCCACTCTCTGGACTCTGCGGAGTCCCACTTCTCCTATCTGGAGACTCCGGCATCCCACTTCCACTCTCGGGAGTCTTCATAGTCCCACTTCCACTATTTTGAGACTCTGGAGACCCACTTCCACTCTCTGGAGACTCCAGAGTCCCAATTCCACTTCCTGCAGTCTGTGGAATCCCATTTCCACTCACTGGATACTCCGGAGTCCCACTTCCACTAGCTAGAGACTCTGGAGTCCCACTTCCACTCCCTGAAGACTCCAGAGTCCCACTTCCACTTTCTGGAAACTCTGGAGTCCCACTTCCACTTTCTGGATTCCCACTTACACTATTTTCAGTCTGTGGAATCCCACTTCCACTCTCTGGAAACTCTGTAGTACAACTTTCACTCTCTGGAGTCTCCGGAGTGCCATTTCCAATCTCTTCAGTCTCCGGAGTCTCACTTCCACCCTCCTGACTCTCTGTAGTCCCACTTCCGCTCTCTAGAATCCCTGGAGCCCCGCTTTTACTCTCTGGAGACTCCGGAGACCCACTTCCACTCTCTGGAGACTCTAGAGTTCCAATTCCATTTTCTGCTGTCTCTAGAATCCCACTTCCACTATCTGGAGAATCTAGAGTCTCACTTCCCCCCTCTTGAGTCCTTGGAGTCCAACTTCCATTCTCTGGGGTCCCACTTCTACTCCCGCTGTCTGATGTCCTTCCAAATGTGTTCCCCAGTGGAGTTGTTTTCTCATTGCTGGTTTGTGAGCCATAGTTTTCTGTTATATCAAACTGTCTCCAACTGGTCTTTGCCCTCTTATACCCAATGTCCATCTTCTCTATTTCTTCACCTTCATTCTGCTCATTTTCAGCATCCATTTCCCCTCCTGAAGCTTCCTTATCTCTTCTTAGCTGTAATTTTATCTCCCATCAACCTGCTCCTTTCCCCAGTACCAAAACTTGTGGCCAGGCTTAAAAAAACTGAAGCCCGAGGTTGAGCTTCAGCTGCTGTATGCCATTCCCCCTTGAATCCACTGCTGTCAAGTCCAGAGCCTAACTCACTGATCTCCATTGGATCGTCTGACCAATCCAAACCCCTTGAATCAAAAGAGTACATGACAGAATCCATGTCCTCACTACTTGCTGATTTCTTTTCACTCTCATGTTGCAGCACTAGTTTGAAGTTCTGTATAGGTTGAGGATCTTGCTGAGAATAAGACGTGACCTTGTGTGAGACATAACCAGTTGGTGGAGGAGTCTGGATCTCTGAACCCAACAGCAAATGAACCAAAGATACAACCTCAGGGGACATGTTTCTATGGAGGGAAGGAGTGTGGAGGTATTTGGTGACAGGTTCACTGAAGGCTTTGAGTGAAGGACGTGTGCCGCTGATTCTCTTTCCCTCAGTAAAGTAAACTCTTCTAGAGACAGAAACGGCAGGGGTTGTGAGGTCGATTCCATTCAGGACATTAGAAGAGCCTTCAAGGCCAGAAGACTCGTCGATTATTGGCTCCTCAGTCGTAGTTGGAGAGGCTTTTACTGCAAAAAGAAAAGCCCAAAGCAACAAAAGGGTCTTCTTTTGACAAATAGATATTCCAAATAAAGACCGAGTTACATCCAAGACACGCTAAAGCATATCAAACCACAAGAGGAAAGAATCTGAGCGCCATCAAAATAAGATCTTTACTGATTTCTACCAAAAGAGACACCAGAAATGATGAAGACCTCTACACCAAAGTACGGGCAACTTTTAGTCTGATTTATTGAAGGGTATAAGAGAAAAACCACCACCAGGGAAAGATGCTGAGCCCCTTTACTGTATGCTTATCACAAGGCCAGAGTGGAATAATGTAGATCTTTAGGAAAAGAGAAAAAAAATCAACCTTGTCCAGTGACATGCACAAAGAAGGCAAGAAAGTCAAGCCAATTAGCCACTACAAAGAGCGAGAAAGCCCCTAACTATCACTCTGTATCTAATCAACCAGCTCTTATCATCATGCCTGTCATTGACGCCAGCAGACTGTACAATATGCCACCAATCAAATCTTCTCTTTGATTACAAAGCACAGCAGTGATGACCCACACAGACACATGGTGGTAACAGAAAAGCAAGCGTCAACTCTACCTGTACACCCATGGTTTTTAGCACATTTGTCCTACAACTACTTTGAGGGAGGGGACAACAAAAGCGATGGTCTTACCATTGAACATGGGCTGAGTTGTGTGCAGCAACACTCTGAGTAAAGAGGAGGTGGTGAGGGACTTGTAGACCGAGTCTGCAAGAGTGTTGCTGATCGTTGCAGAGTTTTTCTTGATCCAGACGGATGACGAGGTGGAGGACTCCAAGCCGGTGGATTCCGGCAGAGATCTGTTTGGCGGCAACAGTCTTTTGTCCTTTTCTTTTGCTGAGAGCAAGATGTGCAGAAGGTTGACTCAGTGGCACCAAGGACGGAATGAACAAATGTGAAGCCCCAAGAAACCACAACCCAAGGCGTCATGTATGAGCTCAGTTCAGCCAGTCATTACTGTCTACTGTTTTTAGGAAAAACCCATCCAGGGTAAGGGCCCAGCACAACATCTTGGACATACAGTTATGCAGCAAGAGTAGAAATCTAAACAAAATCTGACCTGGAATAGCAGAGGCAGACACTGTTGCAGAGGTGGTGGAGTCCAGTGGAGAGCGGGTGAACATGTCCTCATAGAAGATTTCTGTGACTTGGGTCGTGTCCACTGGAGGAGTGTACAGGTCTATGTTAGGATAGCCATGCTCACCGGCCTGCTCAGGAGGCTCATTGTGACCAGACTGTGGATAGAAGAGACAGTTTAGTACTTTAGGGTCCAGGACCCACCCTAAAGATGAACGACCATTCATTCATCTTCTTGGCTGCTTTGTGTTTAGGTTGCCGGAGCCTAACCCAGCTACTGATGGGCAAAGGCAGGGTTCACCCTGGACAGGTCGCCAGTCTGTCGCAGGGCCACAATCACACACACATTCACTCTCACTCTCAGACTAGGGAGAGTTTAGAGTAACCAATCAACCCATGAAGCAACTCTTTAGTGGAAGGAAGTTAGAGTCCCTGGAGAAAACCCACGCATACACAGGGAAAACATGCAAACTCCACAAAGAAAGGTCCCCAATTGGTGTTTCAGTTTCAGTTTCAGATCCCCGAGCCAGGACTTGAACCGGGGCCTTCCTGCTGTGAGGCAAGAGTGCTAACCACTGAGCCACCATGCAGCCACCATTCACTAGTGGTGCTACAAACAATTATTTTAACAGTCGACTAATGACGGATTATTTTTTCCGATTAGTCGACTAACCGGGTCATTGGCAAACTGGAAGTAAAACACACTTCTTAACCATCATTAGCTTTAAACCAACTAAAAACTACATATATAGCATTACCTGCAATAATGCTAGTGTGAATGCTGTAAACTGAATTTGGCCACTAAAGATGCTAGTGCTTGTAGCTGAAGATGCTGAATTTGATGGTCAGCTAAAATATTAAATGGCAAATTAGCCTTAAAAAACTGAAAAAAGCCTCCGTTAGCCAATACAGCTAGCATGCAACTGAAATATTAGCTAAACTCCAAAATAGTCTAAAAACAAAAAAACCTAAATAGCCAAAATAGCTATCATGTGGCTGAAATATTGGCTAAATTCCAAAATAGTCTAAAAGTCTTAATAAATGCGTAGATAGTCCAAAAAGCTAGCATAACGCCCTAATAACTTTCCACTTTACTACACTCTTGACTCCATAACGACTAATCGACTATCAACAGAGCTGTCTACGATGAGAAATCCAAAGAGGAAACCGACCATTATCTTATTTTGGGATGGGGACTGACATTAATTTTTTACAAAAACAAGCACTGGCGTTGTCTAAAAATTGAGGAAACTCTGTGGTTTTCCACGAAAGTCCCACCCCCTGACACTGGGAGAGGCAACAGTTCAGAATGGACAGACACGCCCCTAACTGTGATCAGCCGACCTGAAATCCAGGCGGATCAAACTGCTCCCAAAAAAGCAGTGCTCTTAGGAGAGTAATTGTTAGTTTTTGGGCTGCTTGGTGTGACTTTAGCCTGGATTTCTTTTTAATATTTTATATTAAACAAAAAAAAAGATATTTTTAAATAACAAATATTTAAAAAATATATTTGTTATTTTTTTTTATCACAACTAAACTTTCCCTCTATGCTGTAAAAACAGTTTGTTAATTATTTTTAGCGTTTCCACAGCAAAATGAATTCAGTTTTTCAGAAAGAATTTTCTGTTTTTGCATGATTTCATGTCTAGTGTGTAAATATAACATGGAAAAATGAAGAAATAAAGGTAGTGTAACATAGGACACTGATTAAAATGATACCAAATAAGATGGTAGTCTTTCAAATTGAAAATAGAGGCAAATTCAAAAGTAGACAACTGAGTTTTAGACCCTCGGTTCCAAAGGGTTAAAAATAAATCTAAATGTACAATATTCTGTGTGATTTAATAATATGAATATTAGCAGATAATAAGTGGCTAGGAAAAATAAAATTATGTTGATTAATCGCCATTGATTTTTCCAGTAATTTTATTTTTATATATTATATTATATTTTTGAATGAGTCAAGATTTTTTTCAACACAGTTTTACAAGTTGTGTTTCTCCTCTCAACCTCAAGTTAAATATTGTGTGTGTGTGATTTTCTTCACATGTAACCTTTTTACACACAAGTTAAGGTTATTGTCAAGCAAGTTTTCACATTATATTCCACAAGTACACATTTCTCTCAAATATTCCTCTTTTTCCTGCAACTTCAGATTCAGTTTTACATGTGTGTGTGAATTAAACTTGTGTGTGTGTGTGATTCTCGCTCGTGTGTGTATTATTTACGCTTGGATGTTTTGGCACATATTTACCTTCATAACCCTGCTCTCTCTCTCTCTTTGACATGTGCGAAAATTTACAGTTCAGTTTGTGAATGAAAGTCTGATGTGTGGCCAAGATTCACATTGACGCATTGGCCACACGTTTTCTAAGGAAAATGTTGTCGTTAATCACACAAATTAACTTAGCCCTAACTGAAACCCTTCCAATAAATAAATATAGAACTTTACTACTACTTCTTCTTCTTCTACAGCCATTTCTGGTATTTTAGATAGTTCTTGACATGTCAAAATGATTTCAGAGCAAAGCTGTCTTTCTCAACTTCAGAATTCCTTAGAACACGTGTCAAAGTCACATAAAGTCCTAAACTGTTCTATTGTTCTGGTGCAGAAGTACCTGAGGTGGCAGCACAGACAGCGAGGCTTCTTCTGTGATTTGCCGCCGGATGGATGGTGGAGCAGTCGTCGGCGCAGCCGGAAACAGGAAGCCCGGCTGCTGGGTTATGCGAGTTATCCAAATAGCACTGTTGCTAGACAATCCAGGATTTGTGAAGGGCTGCTGCGCTGGTATCAGCTGCTCACTCTCAATCCAGTTCTGGTCAGAACTGTGGACCCGTGACTTGTTTCGGCCCGACTTGTCGTCACCATTCTGGCCGAGTGGAGTTTTGTTTAGAGCGGTGGAACCAGGACGGGTTGCATCAATCTGGACTGGTTGGTTTGGGTGAGTTTGGTCTGTGGGCTGGTTCTGATGGTGTTGGGGATGGTTTTGGTAAACTCTAGTCTGTTCTGCTGGGATCTGCTCCACTGGGCTGTGATCTGGGGTTAAGTCCAGTTGGTTCTGGTTGTCTGACCTTTCAGGCTCAGCTACAGATGAGAACTAAAGAAAGGAGAATGACAGACATGAAAAAGCAGAACTCTTCTCAATCACAAACACAAAACCAGCCTTTTCTTTGGTACTAAATTTTGAGTCTAACTATGTTTCCATTTTGTGGTACAAATCAGTTTAACAAAAACTTCTCGATCAGATGGTCCCGTAACCCCAGTTTGAGTTTATAATATATTTTACACTTTTATTTAGTTTTGTTTAACACAAAACAAATATTCACTGCCTAAAGAATCCTGCAGTTCAGGTATTTGTCACTTGGGGGCAGTATAGGCTAAAATGAGCTCTGACTAGAAATTAAAAGAAGAAAAAAGCCAAAAAAAAAACCAAACAAAAAAAACTAAACACTTAGTCCTGATAATTCTTTCACTTTAAACCCACTCCAAAGGTTATTTGATCTATTTTCAAAATAATTCCCAGTGGTGTTTAATTATGAAGATGCCGTTTTTAGCCGATATAAAAAAAAAACTGTATTGAATTTTAGAACAATTCTTTTGAAGAGTGACTTCTGCGTCTGTTGGCACAGAGTAAGCCTACACTCATTTCCCATAATTCCTTCGTTTACATTCTCCTGCTAGTTTACAGCCCTCACAGACTTATCCGTTTGTCTGCAAGTGGATCCATTAAATTGTAGTTTGTACATTACTACATCCAGCCTTTTCAAACATCATTTTTCTTCCGCTACTGATTCACCACAATTTGAATGGGGAAATTCTCAGACACAGTTTCCTTAATCTTAATATATATAATATATATATATATATATGACCTCAATAATGAGAAAAATGCTACAAAAACATGTTAAAAACACCATTTACATCTTTAATGAATATCAAGTGTTGGGTTTGTGTCACTCATTGATTTTCAAATTAAAATAACAAAACAAAACTGATGAATCCACAGACTGTGGGAGAGTCCTTACCACTCTGTGAACGTTGGACTTTTCCGTGGCAAAGTCCGCTGTGGAATCGCTCTCTAAAACAAGAGGTATTACAAAATAAAAGTCAGTAAATACAACAGACAAAAATTTGAGCACTAAGCTAAAGTCTGCTTTTACCAGGGTCTTCTAAAGGCATGTCCACTATGATCTGGTCGCTCCAGCGGCCTCTGAGGCCAGCACAGTTAGCTACCACCTGAACCACGTAGCTGCTGTTAGCTAGCAGGTTGGAAATGATGGCACCCTGCAAATACAGACAAGAGTATTTTAAATCACACATACAGGGTTAACAAACAGAAATTTGAGGGTTTTTATTTCAAAAATCTCCCTAATTAATGTTTTTCAGTGTCTTGATCACATTAGCATACATGTTAGCATACTCTTGGTTGCTTTGATAGTCATTAACTCTAAAGGGTTATCCACAATTAAGTTGAATGGGAGCAACCTGAATGTCGGGAATAAAACTATAAGCAGAAGCTAAAATGAAATTTATTTTAAAGCAGCGGTGTCAAACTCAATCACACAAAGAGTCGAAATCCATAACACACCTTAGGTCACGGACTGAAGAGAATAAACAATTATTGAACACTCTACATTTGAAAAACTTTAACATAACTATGAACTAGATATATAGCATTATCTGCAATAATACTAGTGTGAATACTAGTAAAGGTTCTAGTGCTGATAACTGATAGCTGAAAATGTCGAAGCTAATAGCTGAAAACGTTGAACTTGATTGCCAGCTAAAATATTAGCTAAATGGCAAATTAGCCTAGAAACTAAAAAAAAAAACAAAAATTAGGTTAGCCAAAACATCTAGTATGTAGCTGAAAAAAATAGCTAAACTTCAAAATATCCTAAAAAACTGAAAAAGCTTAAATTAGCCAAAACTGCTAGCGTGTAAATTCTAGCCAACTCCCAAACAGCCTAAAACTTTCAAAAATACTATGTTATCCTAAACAGCTAGTATGTAACAGAAATATTAGCTACGCTCTAAAACAGCCTAAAAAGCTTTGAAAAAAAGCCTAAATTAGCCAATACAGCTAGCATGTAGCTGAAATTAGCTAAACTCTAATAGCCTAAAAAATCTTTGTAAAAATCAAAATAGCCCAGAAAGCTAGAATAATGCCCATTTTAAAACTTTAAAACTGTAACTTTTTAACACCGGTTTGAAAAATAAAAAGGCAGGAATATTATTCCAGTATAACAACTTAAACCTTCAATAACTTTCAATAATTTACCCTCCATAAAAATACATTTTGTCAAATAGGTGCAATATGATATTAAGAACAATAAAACAAAAAGATCTGGAGGGATGGATAGAATTACCCGGAAGGCCTTGACCTGACTTTTGACACACGCGGTCTAAGAATAGTGTATAAAGTGTGTAGTGAGGCATTTTATCGCGTTTTTAAACGATCGCTTCTTCTTGCCCACCATCAGATCTTTGAGGTACATATGTGTGTTCTAAAACATCAAATGATTTCTGTTGGGTACAGAAAGAGCAAAACAAGAGCAAAAAAGTCTGCTTTTTCTCTAAAAGTCGCTGCTTTTTCACTAAAATGTGTGACTTCATGCATATGCAAAAAGGGTTTTTACACCCCCAGTTGTGTAAAGGGCTGTTCAGTGACCCGTTAAAAAGTCCAGAGTGATAGACACCATCAATATATCATTAAATGTCTTTGAGAAATCAGTGCTCACATCATCGAGGGTGTCTGAGGGGAGCAGCATGGATGAACACACAACAGTGATCTGACATTGGCAGCAGGTTCCTATCATCTCTGCAGGTGACATCTTCCTCCTTTAGCCTCGCTGAGGTCTTTTTTGTTTGTCTTGTTTTAGGTTTAATTGTGAGAAGCATGCAGAAACCCCATGATTTCCTGAATAAATTAGCAGGTTAAAAACCAAAGTAACCACACTCTAGTCATTTTTATCAACACAAGCAGCTCAGCTGTTGTTTACTCTAATGCAAAATAGTAAAAAATCTCAGGAAAAAACAACCATACTGGCCCAAAGACCATTTTTGTAATTGGGTTAAGTGTCTATGGCAACTTTTAAAAAGGGAATTTCAAAAACGCATTTTTTTATTTATTATCCAGGAATAAAATAATTTGAAAGGGGTGTGGTCCTTTCACAGTGGAATTCTAAGGAAAAAGGCTCAGTAGGTCATTTTTTCTACAACGTTTTTCAATCAATTTTTGTGGGAAAAGGCTGAAAACAGAATGATATTGTAATCAGCCAAGATGGAAACAACCACACAATCAAAACAGCTGACTCTATTAAAGTTGAGGAATGACCCAAGTTCATTATATGTTCAGTTATTATCAAAAAAAAAAGTCAAATTTGAGAGATTTTCAGTGAAAAACAGATCAAAAGAAGATCAAAGGTTTTGTTTAAAAACCTTGTCGGCTTTGAAAACAAAAAGAAAAGGGATCTCTGAGTAAAATTTTAATTAGTTCTTTTTTTTCTACTTTGGAAAAAATGAAAATGACTTGAAAATCTTCATTTTATGTTCATTATTATTATTTTTTTAAAGTCAAATTTGAGAGATTTTAAGTGAAAAGTAGATCAAAGGAAGATCAAAGGTTTTGTTTAAAAAACATTGTTAATTTTAAATTTTTCCTAACAGGTTTTTTTTCTACTTGACTTAATGAATATGACTTGAAAATCCTCATAAAACTTGTTACATGAAATCTTCCCGCCTGCCCTCCCCATTAAATAAGGACTTGGTTGTGTGTGAGGTCTCGCACGCATCCGTCTTACCACGTCTTGGTCTCCGTCGGTGCGGTACTCCTGCTTGCTCTGCTCTCTGCCCTGCAGCCTCTGGTAGGTGACGGTGTACCAGTCGATGGTGGTGTCGTAAACGGCGCGGGGGCGTTCCCACGTCACCACGATGGTGGTGTCGTTCTGAGCGTCAGCCTGGACGTTCTGAGGTTCTAAACTGCAGGCTGAAGGGCGCGAAGACAGACGTGAAATAAACCCGTGACCTTTTCTAGCACATAGTTTCTATAAAGCAAAGTTCAAGTTCAAAAATTCACCTCTGAGTTGTGGGCGGGACTTTTAGCCACCCTGCATCTTATTCTGTTGCTGAGAGATCTCTGTTTACATGCTTTTCTGCTAGCTTACAGCCCCTCATAACCCCTACCTAAAATTAGCATTGCAACAAACCCACGTTACAGTTTTGATCCAGATTTCAGTTCATACAAGGAAAAAAAAGACATTCATGGATCTGTTTGTTTCTGCAGGTGGATGCATCAGAATATAGCAGGGCAGGAAGCTTATGAACCACCCACAGTACGATCTTTTTCAAACCTTTTTTCATCTACTCGTGATAAATAAATTCTTCTTAAATGAAATTCTAATCTTAATTGTCTTCCTCCATCATCAGAAAAAATGCCACAAGAACAAGTTAAAAACAGTTAGTAATTAGTTATTTTTATTGTTTTTAACATCATGGTGTGGAAATATGTTGATGTGTGTTTGGGGTGGGGGTGGGGTTTGAGGGCATTGTCCTTTGTTTTTAACATTTTATTAGTTTTTATTAGTTTTTTTATGTAAAGCACTTTGATTAAAAATGATCTTTTTTGAAAAGTGCTATATAAATAAAGTTGATTTAATTTGATTTGATTTGAAAAACATCAAAAACACCATTTCTGTTGGAGGAGATCTTTCTTTCAAGGATGACCAAACAGATGCAAGTGATGTTTGTGGAATAATTTTCTCCAACTAAAATGACCTTTTCTCTTAGTCCTTTGAAAAACGCTGCAACACAAACTGTCTGCTCTAAAAACAAAGCAGGATTAGTACATTTGAGAGACAAAGTGAATGTCAACATAAAGCCAACATCAGCAACAGTTTTTACCATCAGAGTGACCTTGCAGAACAGTCTGACAAGTAGAGCACTAAAGGACGGCATCAGCATTAGTCTCTATTATCCAGATAATTATGAATTCTCATATTGATTTCCTGGGAGAGCTAATTTTCCCTGTGAGATTCAGTATCAATCAAAGCTTTAAAAAGTTGAATCAGAATCGATTTTTTCCTGATGCGACATTACAACATAATGGGAAAATAAAGGATAGCAGATCAATGCTCTCATCTACACCTGCTTTCTGAGAGAGTTCAGGAAAATAAAAAAATACTCAACTTCTCCCTTCATTTTTATTCAGTCAGAATGAAAAGGAAGAATGAAGAATCTATTTTGAAGATCTTTAAACTTATAAGGTACTATAGAAGTATTTTTCACATCACTTTTTATCTAAATGTTTTGTATATTTGTAACTTTATTTATTTAATGTCATCTTAATAGTATTTGATGAAAGTGTTAGTGTTTAATAAAGTGGGATCAGCTCCAAAAGCCACGCCCCCTCAGAGGAGATTTTAGAAACTGAGGCTTCAGATCAACATGAAAAATGGCTTTTTAAAACCTTTAGGTCTTGGAATTTTGGTTAAAAACTTCCTAATCATAATTAAAACAATGCTGGGAACGGTGTTAAAATAAAAACGTTGTCATACGAGGACTTCAAGTGTCTCCATGTTTCTTTCTCTCAAGTACTTCTTCTTCTTCTACAGCTGTTTCCAGAATTGTAGATAGCTCTGCGCATGTCAAAAGGATTTACTCTGATCGAACGTGTGACAAATGTAAACGTTTGTTGTAATAGTTTTTCAGTGTCCATATATACAGTTAAATTCTAATCTGATCAGATTATGGACATTTTGCGAATAAACACACAGATTCATGTTTCATGAACTTGGTTAGATCTTTTATCATATTCCAGCTTCTCCTGAGGTCCACCAGGTGAAAATGGATATAACAAAGAGCCTCATTCGTGATGTGGAGGGAGCTGTTCCTCCTGATGGTGATGCAAACGTCAGTAAATAACGGCTAATGCTAACTCAGGCCTTTCTAAAATAGGATCGATTTTATGAATTAACAAAGACACGTCTCCAAACTCCTAACGTTTCTTAAATCTCCTGAGTACTGTGGCCCCTAAAGGGTCACGACACAAGAATTTAGTTGTTAAATGTTTGTTATATGTTTGATAAACACTAAAAAACTCTAAAGTCTTGTGTTGTGAACTTAAAGTGTTGTGTGTGAACTTAAAGTGTTGTGTTGTGAACTTAAAGTGTTGTGTTGTGAACTTAAAGTGTTGTGTTGTGAACTTAAAGTTTTGTGTTGTGAACTTAAAGTGTTGTGTTGTGAATTTAAAATGTTGTGTTAAAACCCCAAGCTGTTGTGAAGGTAAAATGTTTTGTTGTGACCCTAAAGTGTTGTGTTGTGAACTTAAAGTGTTGTGTTGTGAACTTAAAGTGTCGTGTTAAAACCCCAAGTTGTTGTGAACTTAAAGTGTTGTGTTGTGACACTAAAGTGTTGTGTTGTGAAGGTAAAGTGTTGTGTTGTGAACTTAAAGTTTTGTGTTGTGAACTTAAAGTGTTGTGAATTTAAAATGTTGTGTTAAAACCCCAAGCTGTTGTGAAGGTAAAATGTTTTGTTGTGACCCTAAAGTGTTGTGTTGTGAACTTAAAGTGTTGTGTTGTGAGCTTAAAATGTCGTTGTGTTGTGAACTTTAAGTGTTGTGACCCCTCAGGGCCACCGTATCTTAGCTCCATGGAGTTATAGAAGGTTTGGTGGATTTTTGTCTTTTTGCAGGACTACGTAAATACCATTTGTGTTAACGTGTACTTCTGTGTGTGTTTCCATACTGGGAGTGAGGACATCCTCCACGCCGGTGTAGGAGGCGAACACCTGCCCCATGAACTGCTGCTGCTGCTCCCTGAAGTTGCTCTGCAGGTAATCTGTCAGCACCACGTATCCGGCCTGCTCCATGGTCATCACCTCACAAAACACCTCCAGCTGTGGAGAGAAGAGACGGTGACCAGAGGAGGGGGACGCCTCACATGCAGGAACATGTGTCTTCTCCGTCTCCTCAGTCAAACCCAAACGTGCAGCTCCACACAGCACGAGTGCTGTAAGAGGCTTGTGTTGGTGCCAGGCTGAGCCACGGAGACACTGCTGCTCTATTTTTGGTTTGTGTCATGCGTTCCCGTCCTGCTGCAATCATGCAGATGTGGCTGAACACACAAATCTCTGCATACATCTGTGCAGCTTTCTGCTTTTGCAGCTCACTCGTCCTTCTGCGCAGCATAAAGACATTCAGAGTACGCCTGTCACTTTGCCTCACTTCAACCAACATTTGGTTTTCCTCACAGGTGTAACATTGGCTTAGCCCGCCAAGCTTCACCCAGCTTCAACTGTGGAGATGAAATCAAACATCCGATTGTGTTCTTTAATGCCTAACTGTAGGACACTGCCTTGATTTATTATTTAGAAGTGCTGCATGATCATGACAGCGTGAGCTGAAGATCCAGCACTGCTAACAGAGAAAAATCGGAGAAATCTCTTCTGGATGTCGGATAAACTAAGAGGTATTTGTCGTTTTTTTCTTTAGAGGCGCATCAGCTCTTCACCTAATCCTCTCTTCAACTGCCCTCTTTTCCTCCTTCGTGAACCTTTCTCACACGTCCCAAACTGCTACCACCAGGTGACCCAAATGCAAGTTTTTCAGCTAATTCAGCAGGTGGCAATGCGGCAGTTGCATTTTTTCACGCGGCACGACAATTTCTCTCGACATGGGTCAGTATCCACCCAGACGCATTTCCAGGTGACAGGATGGATGACACCAAATCGGGTGTCCAGAGGGCGGACGATGTGTAAATGTCTACAATCCCTATCGAGTGCCGTCAGTCGTCCGGTAGCGGGATGTTTATGAAAAGCGATCCATTCTGCACGTCTGACTGCTGCCGTCGCCATTTTAATAGAAAGTGGGGAGCGGCATTAAACCTTGAAGATTTTGCCGATGCCTCCCCATCACACGGTGGCGTTGTATATGTGACCTTAGCCCAGGGGGCACGTGTCAAAGTCGAGGCCCGGGGGCCGGATCCGGCCCTCCAGATCATTTTATTTTATTGTTTTTAATGGCCCAATGTTATCATTCGCTTATTTCTAACTTGTATAATTTGGACAAAATATGTTTTTATGGAGAGTACAATTATGTAAAGTTTTTAAAGTTTAAGTTGATTTATTCTGGAATATAATTCTTGCTTTTTTAATATTTATAATTATGCTAAAAAGTTACGGTTTTAAATTATTGACTTACAAAATTTTCTTAGGCTGTTTTGGAATTAAGCTATTATTTTAGCTACATGCTAGCTGTTTTGGTTAATGTTGGCCTTATTAAAAAAGTTTTTTTGGGTTATTTTGGATTTAGGCTAATATTTACAAACTAGCTGTTTTGGATAATGTAGTTTTTTTTTTTTCACTTTTTTAAGATATTTATAAGTTTGGCTATTTTTTTAGCTACATGCTAGCTGTTTTGGCTAAAGTTTCTTTTGGTTTTCTAAGCTAATTTTGCATCTAGCTAATATTTTAGTGGCTATTGGCTACAGCATTTTCAGCTATCAGCACTAGCATCTTACGTGGCCAAATTCAGCTTACAGCATTCACACTAGCATCATCACAGGTAATGATATGTAGTTCCTAATTATGTTAAAAAGTTATGGTTTTAAAGTTAAAACATTTTTGTTTTAGAGTGTTCAATAAATGTTAAGCACACAACCTAAGATGTGCTCTTTGACACCCCTGCTTTAGAGACTCTGATGAGACAGGAAGCAGAGTTGGAGGCAGCAAAGATGAAGAGGTTCTTTATGGGAGTGACCGGGACGGATCAGTAAAGATTTTATAGAAAAGTGGCCAAGTGATCATTTAAAGAACTGCCTCATTTGTTTCTTCTGGGTTTGCTTCATACTAGGGGCATTTTAGAGCCACTGACCTGAGATTCTGAAATGGCCACTGTGTGTTTGAAAACAATCCACTGGACGGACTCGGAGCAGGGTGGAGTGGTCAGGGAGCCGTTGTAGATGTAGTATTTATCAGTGTTGTTGGGCAGCAGGGACCTCAGGGTGAAAGCTTCGACTGAAGCACTTTTACCTGAAACAAAGGATTGTAATTATCAGACAGACGGGATGTAAAGGTCAGAAGGAAGCTGAGTTTTCAGGTATTTTGTAATTGACAGAAGTGAGAGCTCTGACTCCCCCTCTGGTCACTGGTGGGAGGAGTCTTCAGAGTTCTAACTCACCTGTCACCAATCTAACAATCACCCACCTGCTTCTTAAGCAGCACACAGAGCCTTACTGTGCAAAGTATTGTCTGTGCCACCTCGCCTGCATTACTGAGCATTCTGTCTGGGCCTGACCCTGCTTTATCTCTGATTGGTTGCTGCCTGCCCTGACCCTCGCCTGGACTCTGACATCTCTATTCTCTTCTTGGATGATCCCATGCTTGTGATTGATCTCTGCCCGTCTGATCCTGATTTAGCTTGTGGACTTTTAGCTCTGCTTAGTTCCTGTCTGAACTAATAAACTTGCTGCTCGTGGAACCAGCGGTCTGCCCGTTTGTGATACTAGTCTTACAACTGGTCAGGAGTCTGAAAAAAAACAATCATCTCCATCAGAGATGACTGTCCTGTACCCCCCTATCATCGACGTCCAAATTTTTGACAATCAACCCCCATGCCCTCTCCTTCCTCACTGAGTTCTTGTGAAATGTATGCTCGTGTCATAGATGATGTTGTGCTTTTGTTCTTCCAAAATTAAACTTCATCATTTGTGGCAAAATGGACGTTAAATGTTAGCCTTGGGATCAACATGCCAACAGTATTTCCTGTTCTTTTACTACAAGATTCCAATCAAATAGAAAAATAAATGTCTTAATGATGTACAACAGGAGCTGCGGTATTTTAGCACAAACGTGTTTTCTTATATTTTGAAAAAGTCACCATGTGATGCTAAGAAGAACAGGCCTTTTCAGATCAGTTTAGGAGGACCGTATGAACCCATTTCATGAACATGTAAAAGTCTATATGAGGAAAACCAAGCGGCAGGAAAACTACGGCTTTCCTGAGCCCCCCATGGAATCAGACTGGATAAATATTGTAAATGACATATACTTTATGGAAGCAATCACCTTTTCTATTCGTCTCAGAAAATGTATGTTTATTAAACTATGGACCAAATGGGTTGACCATATTAAGCCTTTAAGGCCGGACTTTGTTGAAATAAGTTTAAATTAATTTGTTAACTTTTCTTTTTCTTTTACTGGCAATAACAGTGGTTGACATACTTCTTTAATGTGCACTGGGTAAAACCCCTCTTTTCTTTTCATGTTTTCTTTTTTTTAATCTCATTATCTTTACTCTCCCTCCCTTGTTAATGTGTTTACCTCCCCAGGTAAAAAATAAACAAATAAATAAATAAATAAATAAATGAAAGAGTGGATTATGTATGTAATTTGTTCTAAGAATGTAACTCCTACCTACATGCCTCTTTCTGAAAATAAAGAATTGAAAAATAAAAAAAACTAGGGCTGGGTATCGATTGTAATTTCCAGAAACAATTCGATTCGATTGACCCTGAATCGATTTGATTTCGATTTTTTTCAGTTCTTTAGATTTTTCAATTTCATTCAATTTAATTTTGAGTTTACATATTTATACACATTTGTTTAGAAATATATTAATAATCTACTATATAATATGAATATATTTATATTAGTCTAATCCAGTTCACATATTGTAAAATGTATTAGTGAAATAATGAGATTGTAAATATCATCCAGTGTTTCATGGATTCTCTAACGGAGAAGTTCTAACAAAAATATTCAGATCATTAACATTGTAAACATTGTTCTGCTTCTCCTGGAGGACGTTTCAGTTTGGCCACTAGGTGGCGATCGCGCTATAACATTACACCTTATTCCAGAAGAAGACGACAGTATGAGGGAAAAAAAAACATCTTTTGAATCACAAATTGTCTTTCTTAAAAATATTTCCTTAAAAGAGTTTGGAAATTTTATGCCTGTGAGTTTATAAAGATTCTTTTTTTGTCAGCGATGTATTTTTAGGTTGACGAGTGTTAGTATTAGCCATCCTAAGGGGAATTGCATTAAATGTTAGCATCAAGCTAACAGACTTTAGCTCTGGGTTAGCTCGTCACGCTAGCCAGCTGCCTGGTGGACAGAGGATTCCCTTGCTCTCTATAGCAGTGTTCACTGGCTTGATACAGCTGAGCTCGCTAGCATGCTACAGTGGAGCTTAGTAGTATCCTGCAATGGAGCTTGCTAGCATGCCACAGCATATGATTGATTTTTCCACCACCTCATGTTAAAGTGTGACAAATCCAATTGGGGCCGACCATTAAAGCATATGGAACCCACCTTGCCTTGGGTTGTTAACAGAAACAAAAAAATAGTTAGCAAAATTATTCATCTCTATTTATTTGAAAATACTGAAAAGTCCCAAAGTTTTTAGTCTTCTACTGCTGGAGTTTTTTAACATCTTAAGACCTGCCGTCCACGTTTTGGGTTAGATTTTGGATCATATGACCACAAAAGTTTATTCTGTGTCTTAAGCATATTAAATAAAATAAAAATAATAGACAAAAAAGTTACAGACTTGCTGCAAACATCTGGACCTTCTCCTTTACCAATAGAAGCTTCAGTCAAAACCGTTTGATTTTAGTTTCAAAAGTAAGAAATGTGGGACAACTTCAGTCCAACTTCGACCTACCAAACCTGCTGACGCTGTCGATGGCCCTCAGTATGGGACTAAAATTCTCATTTTCTTCCAGGTTAACCTGCAAACAAATCAAATCTTCAGTGTGAGATCTGACCAGAACTTTCCAAAGATAAAGATTTGAGTCATTGTTTGTACCTCAAAGAGAACCGCTAGAGCAGCAACTCTTCCACCTTGTTCTACTGCATCATCCAGACTTTGGAAGTCATCAGGATTGTAGCAGTAGATCTGCATCTATGTGCAGAAACACAAACGTTATGGTGAACGGTAGACGGATGGAACATGGGGCGTACGTGCGCCCCTCACCTCCAGCGGGTACTTCATCCCATTCAGGCTGTGCTCAGACCCGTCTGATGTTGCGTTGCAGCGCCCCCAGTGGAAGAGAAGTCTGGCAACTTGAAACCTGGAGGTCAGCCCCCCTCCACTGACAAAGAACTGGCCCCCCACATTTATGGCCACTAAACAGATTCAAAGAGGGGATAAAGAGTGAAATACAGTAAAATACTTACAAGTAAAAACAATACATAAAAATACAGTTTATGAAAAAAATGCATATATAAGAATACACGACAGTATAAAGAAGTATGTAAGCACGATTAGTGCAAAAAATTAGATATGAAATAAGAAATAATAAAATATAGAGAAGGAATTTTTTTTTTTTTTTAGATCATAAAGCACACACATGATACTGTAGATGAAATCACACAATGAAAATGGTATCAGTCTGTCAAGTTTGTGACTACAATACCCAAGATGCTCCATCAAGCAGTGTGGCTTTGTAGTTTACCAAAGTCATACTAAAGCCTTTAAATGGATTTTAAAGTACTGTGTACCACAAAAAAATGTATTCCAGGAGGGATTTCTGGCTATTAATTTCCATATTTTTTCTCTGTAGCCAGATTCTCTTGAAAAATTTTAATATGATTTGATTATTTGGTCAATTCTTTGGTCAATTTGGTTTATTGAAGGACGTCTTCCTGTGTGGTAACTTAACTCACATGGTTGTGCGTACATTTATCAAATACTTGCTCTGAGTGATTCTAACTTCTCTATCTTTAATCTTAACTTCTTGATGTTGTGTACAGCTCATATAAAAAGAAACAGGACCAGATGAAGGCTATGAGAAGCTGATATAAAGCAGGAAGTTGAAGAACCATCATCAACCCTCATGTACTGGAAGACTTCATGTGAAGAGGGGACGCTCTGAAGGAGGATGTGGAGACTGGTTTCAACAGTCTCTGTCTGTTTCTCCTCGCAAGTAAAATCTGATTTCTGACCTCAATCTCTCTCGTCTTTCTTGTCGCCAAGAAATGTTTCAGGTTGTTGAAACCAAACAGGAACAAAACATCAAAGGAGAACATTTAGCCAATAGTAGAGCTGCTGGGTCTTGTGTTTCCAGCTCTCAATAAATTGGTAAAATCAAACAGTTAAACTGTACGCTAGTGCTCAGACTCTGGGATTATTTTAAAAGCAGTTAAAACAGAAAAGCAGATAAAGCCTCCAGGCAGCTCTTTTCCATTTCTGACTTGGATGGAAAAAACCTCCAGTTGCCATTCTCTGGCCTCTGAATACATGACATATTTCTGGCCAATCCGTTATCCAGAGTTTAGTAATGCTGCAATCTAGTTCTAGACAGCACCGACAATCTGTAGACGAGACAAGACGGGGATAATGCAAATGTGACTTAAAAGGGCATAAAATAACCCCAAACTGTTGACCTTTCTGGCTGACGGGTCAAGCAGACACAGGGTCTAGTGGGGGGGTGTTTAAACACCTCTGCATGTGACCTTTGCATTACACTCACATGTGGCTTCACTGCAAACCTCTTTCATGAAACTCTTTAAACGCTGTTCTATGAAGGCCACATTGAAGTGACCTTTGGATCCACTGACCCTACAGGCAGTTTACAAGCTCTACCTCTTTGGATCTGATCTGCTGTCATTTCCGTTAACTCCCACTTAGCTCAAACCCCACTGACAGAGGAGTTTGGAACATTTAGCTGCATATTTATGCTATATGCACAGACACTGGAATTACGATGCAGGAGGCAATGATTCCATTATAAAACGATTACCAAAATACCTGCATTTTTTCCTCTTAACCACAACATAGACCAATATTACTTATTTTTCTTCACCAAAGTAAATATGTAAATAAAGAAACAAAATTCTATATATTTGTTTAGCTTTTATTCAAAGGATAAACACATGTAAAATGTTTTATTTGATAATCAAAAATCTTTCAGAACATAAATAAGTTTTCAAATAAAAAAAGTTTCCCCGAACTCAACCACCGTAAATAAAGGACTTCATGTTTGTTGTTTTGTATTAGCTAAACTCCAAAATAGAATAAAAAATAGAGAAATAGCCAAAATTAGCCACAATAACTTAAATGTGGCTGAAATACGATCTAAATGCCAAACTAGCCAAAAAAAAGGGTAAAATGTCTAATTTAGCCTTACTATAAGGCTAAAATATTAGCTAAACTCATAATTTACCTAGAAAAAGTAAAAAAAAAAAGCCTAAATTAGCCAAAACAGCTAGCATGTGGCTAAAATATGAGCTAAACTCCAAATTAGGCTAGAAATCCCTGATAACTGCCAAAACAATAAAAAAAAGAGCTGAATATTTTAATAGCTGAAAGAACTGAAGAGTTATGTGGGTCTCCATCTGCGTTTCTGATGCGTTTGAGTGCCGGGCCAAATGTGGAGGCGGGCCTGATCCGGCCCACGGGCCGTAAATTAATCAGGAAATGCTACTGTTAGGAAACAAAACATGCTTCGTGTTTACGTAACCTCACAGACATCAAGCGTTATGTGTGCCCACAGAAGCACTGGATTGTGGTTGCATAATTCCCTCATAAACCTGATCCTCAGAAACAATTAACACAATTGTTCCCATCAAGACAAATCAGAAGATGACTATTTTAATCTAATCAACAAAAAAATCTCACCAGAATAAGATTTATTTATTAATTTTTTTAGCAGAATGTAATCCCTCCATCCAAACAAATTACTATTTAAACTGGAGATATTTCTAACATTTAAAACAGTACTTGGATTGTTTAGCTAGTTAAATACACTGTTTTGTGGGATGTATTTTGCATTTTTTAACTGAATGCTTGAACTAAAAAGTAACTTTCATGGTCACATCCTCAGTGACCCCAACTGTAAGTAGCAGAGAAAACTGAAGCACAAACACCTATTACACTATAACAGGTCTTAAGCTTCTGTCATTCTGTCAGAGGACTTCGATGGTCAAAACTGAAAGCTGTTTTGTACATTTCCAAACACCCAGAACATAAGGACAAATAACAGCATTTTTTTTTTAGTATTTTAAACTCTATAAGCTTCCTTTTCACAGGAACTCAGCAGGCGGCAGCCACGAGTCTCCAGCAGAGCTGTTATGTTAAACGTGGGCCTTGAGAGTTACTCCTGAGAAGCCGGCAGGAGGGATGGAGCTTCTGGAGTCACAGACGAGGTGAAGTACAGGCACTTAAACTCAGCTTTGATGGTGATGGAGCAGCAGTAAATGTGGTGTAAAGCCCCATAAAGCAAACTGACTGAACCTTTGACTGAACAGAGTGAGTGTAACATCACATAGTAACCCTTCCGTTCTCCTTAGCTTGTTTACATTAAAAGTGGGGTCATCTGGACACCACAGGACAGTGCGCTGAACTTTTTTTTTTCACTGATTTCGGAGTTTCACTAATGTCCATGGCAGACATAAAATCCTGTCCCCCTTCGTCCACATTTGTCATGGAAGAAATCGCATAACAATATGTGGTTGGAGCCATCTGGACCCCAAGGAGAGCGGAAGGGTTAAAAATGACTCGCTGTACTTTCTCCTGGATTATAAGACACACCGTCAATGAAGGGTCTAACTCCCATGTGTCAAAGTCAAGGCTGGTTCCGGCCCGTGGGGTAATTGCATCTGGCCCTCCAGATCCCTTTATAGTGTTTTAGCAGCCCGCTGTTATTTCGCAAACATATTAAAGTAAAACTATGTTTGTGGAAGCTGAGAGATCAGTTAGAGCACGTGTCAAAGTCAAGGTCCGGAGGGCCGGATCCGTCCGCTTAAGACGAAGAACCATTCTAATCAGCAGTTGGTATCAAGCGTGATGGTAAACCCGCTTTACTTGCGCAATTGTAGTTAAAAAACTTTAAAACGTCATTTGGAAAAAGTTTTAAGCTGCACCATTTTTAAGACCAAGATATCAACACTTAAGACTTTTTCAATTCTTTTGAAGGTTTTATTTTGAAATCATCAAACTCTAACTTTAAAAGTGGGGTCATCTGGACCCCAATTGGCACCAATCAAATACTTTTTTTTTCTCTCACCTCTCACTGTCAGTGAGTTCTGTAAAGCTAGAACGTGATACCCGCGGTCCGACTTCCGGTCCAGCTCACGGAAATAAGAGATTCAGAGACGCAGATTCTCACTGTAGAAATAACGTTACTTTAATTTCTGCCTCATAAACTAGAAAATATGTTTATTTTTAATGGAAGACAGAACGAGGGATGATTCTGACTAAATGAGGAAAGAGAAAAATAATTATTTGTTTTTAACTTTTTGTTTGATCAAAAATAACTACTAATTATTATTATTAACTGTATTAATATTATTATGTCAATAATAATATAAAATGAACGACAAGAACAAAATTTAAGAGATAAATAAATTAACAAACAAATAAATAAATAATTACTGAAAATTAGTTATCTAGTTTTATTATTTTAATAAGCTACATGACTTGTTTAGATCTGAGATTTCAAACAGTTGAAGAAGACGGTCTTTCTCCCGCGTGCGTGAGCTGGTCCTCGTGCACGATTGATGCACTAATTCAGCAGTGTTGAATCTGAGAGACTCTTGTGCAGTCACACGCAGTCAACACGTTTGTGGCTGGATCGCTGCGCGCCACACAGCCGTGCACGGGGAAGCGCAGACTCTCAGGAGCGCTTTAATCAGACGCACGCTTGATTGTAGTTTCACCCGCGTGGGGGAAAACTGTCAATTTCAGCACACGACGTGGTAACGAGATCATCTCCTGAATGAACAAAGGAACGCTGTCAGACAAATCATCCGCGTGTTTTCAGGACCGTGCGTGCGTAATGGTGCAGGCCGGGTAAAGCTTGCGCTCTGAAATGCTGATCTTTATGTGTTTGTTGAACTAATGTGGGTTTCTGCAGTAACTTGAGACGTGGTCAAATTTACCGCCATCCACATTGTTTCCCAAGAGCTCAACTTGTCAGAATCTCTGACTGTGAAGTTGATTGCACTACTAAGAAAAAATTGACTAAAAAGAGAAATTGCAGCAAATGTGGATCTAAGTTGCTGATAGATCTTTGTTAAATTTATCATTCTGGAATGATTTAGACCAATTAAGCCAATAATTTAAAAGCTATTGAAAAAAAAAACAATTAAAGAAATTACTTGTTGACGGTCCCTAACCATGACCAGAGCGAATTTCTGCCGAATATCCAACTAACTTCACCTCGGTAAAAAACTTAAGCTTTTATGTTCACATTATAGTGCGGAAAATACGGCACTTTTTCTTTCATAACGAGCCAAATATTTAACACTCCTGTCCTACGCAAAAACAAAGAATGATCAGGGCAGCAGGTGGTGCAGAGTGGTCAAACTCTGATAAGGATGTCACAAGTTTGAGTCCCGCCTTACCTTTCACGTGTTCAAGTGTTTTTGGGCAAGACATTGAATCCCACATTGCTGCTCCAGGTGATTGTGGGTAAAAAAAAACAAAAAAAACGCTCTGTTTTTGGTGTGGACTGTTTATCTGGCGGGTGGTGGACTCGCCCCCAAGGTGATTCAATGGGGTCAGTATCGGTGCACATATGGGGGGTCTCGAATCAACCAGACGCCCTGGCCCACCAGTGAGACAGAGAGTTATTTTTTCTATTTTTGGGAACCCAAATATTTTTATCCTGAACTGATATACCAGTCATCTTATTTTCAGGGCTTTCTTTTCTTTCTTTTTTTACAGAGCCACTTTTGGAAAAATTTTGGAAAAAATTCAATTTGTGCGGGACAAACGAAGATGTCTGATAAAAAATAAACAAATAGAAGCCAATGAAATTGTAAATTAAAGTTAAGTTTTTTTCCTATCATTGAAACAGTTGTGTTTTTCTTTGTACTGTTTTTGAGTCAAAGCTAAAATCATTGATTGGACCCTGAGTTTTCTTTTTTATAACAAACATTAATTAAAGTGTTGTGTTTGTTACAGGTCGGCGCCGGAATTCATGAGTGTGTGGGTTAATGGGACGGTGACTGTAAGGCTTTTCTGGCCTTCAAGCGAGGTAGTACAGCACTATCCAAGTATAAGAATTGTAGATGGATAAAATGAAAAAGGTTCATAGATTTAAATCATAGAAGTGTTCATTAAATGAGAAAGTTAGTAATTATTTTACATAATTTGCTTTAAGGTTTTTTGATGTTTATGAAATAAATTTATGCTTTTATCGTCTGTCTGTATTTTCTGGCTCCTCTTTAACTTCAGGAGCGTTGGTATGATGAAAGCAGACGGCAGAGGCCCAGGCTGAACTGAGAGATGCTGCAGAAACTTTGATGCGTTTACATATCCAGACATCACTCAGCATCTCTTCACATCACAGCTCTCGTTCCCCCTATAATGCTGCTGCGTGGCCGAGCTCCATCCCTGCCTCCCAGCATTGATCCTGTCTCCTTCACAACACCGTGTTTGTGGGCTGCTCTCCCTCTGGATGCTTGTCTCTCAATTACACAGTCTCTTTCTCCTCTTCTTTCTTCATCCGACTCACTCCCTTTTAAATCCCAGTTGCTGCTCGCCATCATTAACCTCTGGGCTGCAGAGGTTTTTTTTTTTTTTTTTTTTTTTCTCTACGTCTGAAAAGTTAAGCTTCTTTCCGCAGACGGGGATTAAAATATTGTTGCTTTACAGCACCAGGATGTCAGTATCATCCCTACAGAATGTGCTACAGGCAGCGCCTGCCTCCGGAAGAGCTTTAGTCAGGCCATGAAGTAAAAATAGTTAAGAGATAACCCTTTAACTGCCAGCTCAAACAAAGAGTTAAGCACATTTTGAATACTGGTTGTATACAGCAGGGGTGTCAAACTCAATCGCACAAGTCACACCTTATATCACAGGCCGAACAGGATAAACATTTATTTAACACACTAAAATTTAATTTTTAAAACTTTCAAACCATAACTTTTTAACATTATTATGAACAATATATATAGCATTAGCCACAATAATGCTAGTGTGAATACTTTACGCTGAATTTGGCTGCTGAAGATGCTAGTGCTGATAGTTGAAAATGCTGACATTGATAGCTAAAAACGCTAAAGCTGATAGCCAGCTAAAATACTGGCTAACTTAGCCAAAAAATTTAAAAAAAAGAAAAACTTAGGTTAGCCATAACAGCTGGACTGTAGCTGAGAAATTAGCTAAGACAGCTAGCATGTAGATATTAGCTTTATTCCAAAACAGCTCAAAATATTTTTAAGAAAGTCTCGATTACCCAAAACAGCTAGCGTGTAAATATTGGCCTTATTCCAAAACAGCCAAAAAAAATTTTTTAAAAAATACATAAATTAGCCAAAACAGCTAGCACGTATCTGAAATATTAGCTAAACTCCAACATGAACTAAAAAAATCTCAGTAAATGCCAAAATAGTCCAAAAAGCTAGCAGAATGACAATTTTTAAAAACTTGAAAACTAACTTTTATAAATATATGTCGTCAAAATTATACAAGTTGGAAATGAGCACAAGAAAACGCAACAATAAAATAAAATGATCTGGAGGGCCAGATAGATTTACTGGGAGGGCCGGATCTGGCCCCTGGGCCTTGACTTTAAAACATGTGGTATATAGAATAAGACATAGAGAGGGGAAGGCTTTTGGTGGCCTCACAAGTTTAAAAAAAGGATAAAAAATTGTTCTTTTTAATAATAAAAAACCTAAGCTCATCCACATACCTGTTTTCCCATTGTTGTGGATGGTGGTGGTGTCTGGTGTGGGATTGTGCCAGCCCTCTAGCTGTAGGTTCTGGAACTGCAGCGCGACCTGAGTGAAGATCTCCTCGATGTCCACAGGAGATTGTTTGGCAGCGTTACAGGAGGGAAACTTCTTACCCCAGTTCTTCTGGTTCAGACTGCCTGTAAACACATCAACCATTTTAAACCTGCTGAGCGCTAAAGAATACTATTAATACTGTAATACTAATCTAATACTGTTAAAAGAGAAAAGGCAGGTTCATGCTAAACCTACGATGAATGCACAGATAAAAGTCAACTCATCCGATTTGTGTTTGTCTAATTCTTGCTTTTTAACTCATACAATACATTTTGTGCATAACTTTATGGACTTGCAGTTGTGTATTTGCGTGTACAAAAATTATAAAATAAACGTGCACAACTTTAAATTACAGCAACTGAAAACTAACTACACACAAAACCTTTAAAAAAAAAAGTACACACCAATTGCCTGATACAAACATAACCGCATTTACATACAAATACGATTTAAGTGATGCGTTTAAAAGCTGCTTTCCCATCAGCTGCTTTGAACTGAAATTGTGAACTCTGGCAAAAACTTGACATTTTCCAACTTTCATAAACAGATATTCCTCAATAATGAATATACAAGTCTAAATATGCATTTTTAAACACTCAGTACTAAAGTTTCTCTATTCTCATGGCTCCCTCCCTGCCAGCTCAGCCCCCTCGCCACGAACAGAGAGCGGAGTGAGTCGATCAGCCCAACGTCCCGCTCTTAGGTGCGGAGCAGGACCTGGTACTATCGGGGAACTGTTCACAAAGTTACCCAAAAAAAGTATTGTATAAGTTATAAACAAGAATTACGCACACATAAATCCAAAGTTACACACAATAGTGCAGACACAAGGTGCAAATCAAGAAGAAATTGGATAAGTATTTTAAATCTATAAAAAAGTATCAGATTTTAACTGATGTTTACATCTGGAATAAATCCTTTTGACATGCACAGTTTGGGCAAATGTTGAAGAGAGATAGACAGCAGGATGATAATTCTGGACCCTTTTCATTGTCGTGGGTCTTAAAAGCCATGCTCACATTGCCACAAATACTTTGCCTTGTGTTTTTCGGAGCTTCCCACATTGATACTCAAATTTTTACAACCATTTTCGTACAAAACGCACAAGCATTAAAAGTTAAACCAGATGAGCTTCGACCAATCAGGGACTAGGATTTGATAGGGACATAAAGATGGCGTCCTTTTCAAAACATAGAACCGTTTCAAAATTGATCATAGAAAAGAAATTAATATTTACAGTTTGTGTCCAGATGGAATTCTATGACTCCAGGGCCAAATCCAAATTCCTTCCCCTCCATTTGAAGGGGGAAGGTATTTTTAAATCGGACCCTCCAAACGGAGTGGTCCAAAGTCCACCGACACGAGGCTAAACCGCGTCACGCTATTATTCACTTGGGTGTGCTCTGAACCACAGACGTTTACATTTAAATGTAAGTAATGACTTTTTGTTGAAGCAGGACTTTAAGTTATAAACCGCTGAATCTATAGTCAAGCGCTGGAAGCTCCATACTAACGCTAGCGGACCGGTGATAACTGATGACGTCATCAAACGAAAGAGATGTCCGAAAATATTTTTTCATAACTCTCCGATTGAAGGGCTGAATGAAGAAGGAAAGCATTTGGATTGAGCCAAAGTCTTTCATTTATCAGAATGAAGCTGTGAAATAAAAAATCTGGAGCAAGATTTACCGCTACGGCATTCAACACCAACCTCTTCCAGCTGTGAGGAAACTAGAGCCCGGTGTGAACACCATATTCCAACACATTCTCATCCGCACATCACATATTGACGTTTGGTTAAGGACCCTTCTGTGTCACTCTTTGATGTTGTGGGTGTCCCCAATTCGTTTTTTGACATGCAAACTGTCTGTAAAATCAAGGGTCCGCAACCCTCGGGACTCGGTACCGCATGCACACTGGTCCTTGGGACGTGTCCAGTACCGGTACCATAACCCAGTGCCAGTAAATGGTAAAGAATTTGGCGTATACCTGTATCGCATTTTTCTACCTTCCTTGAAGGCCCAAAGCGCTTTGCAGTCACAGTCCCACACATTCACACACTGGTGGTGGCTCTGCTGAACCATGGCGCCAACTTTCCACCAGAGCCAAGGTAGGGTTCAGTGTCTTGTCCAAGGACCCTTCCACAAATGGGCAGGCAAGGGAGTACCCTAACCTTTACCTGGTATTGGTTTGCGTGGTACCAGTTCAGGTCCAGTATCGCATTTGTTTCAGTGTCGGCGCTATTCATCGCGGTTCTGGCCTAGAGAATGGGGACCCTTGATTTAATGGGGACTGCCAATACGTAAAAAAAAATGACGACTTGGGGAAACCAAAACGTCAAAAAGGGTCCTTAACCAAATGTCAATATGTGACGACTTGGAGATGAGAATGTGTTGGATTTTCAGGATTTACATGCCTGGTATGTACGTATCATAACAGCACGTTTTACTTGAATACAGACAGTAATAAGGCCTGTAGTGCCTTTAGCACATAGCAACCGTCTTGTTGGTTCCAGAGATGTGTGGGGATGTTTCCATGTTGCACTAATGTGAACGATGCTCCAGCCTACCCTCAAGTCCCTCTCTGTCCCACGTGTAATACATACCCTTATTAAATGAAAACGTATGCTAAATCAGTTTAAAAACAGAGGGATGTCTTTGAGGGGATCTCCAGTGAAGAGGTCCTCAAGAATACATTAAAATGTTCAGCTTTTGGACAAAGCCTCAAACGACCAGTGAGTTTCTGTGCTTCAACAAGACAGATTCACAAATAAATAATGTAGAAGAAGCACATGAACACCCAGACGAACACAACCAGCAGGGAGAAAAAGGTTGACAGGTAAAAGAAAAACACTTGAAAGTAAAAGTGGCGTTTTTTGCCTGGCGGGCTCAGACGCCGTTCATTAGGAAGGAGTGTTGTGCTAAATGCCTGGAGCTCCCAAAATCTATATGTGACTCGATTCTTTATTTATGAGCAAATGTCAGATGTGAAGATAAAAGTGAGGGCAGCTCGTGTGTGCGTCAGATCTGCATCCTCTGAAAGGAGCTCTGCTTTGAAGGAATTCACAGAATCTATACAAGAAGAATCACAATTACGCCTTTTTATGATGTGGCTTTTGCATGAATGAACATGCTCATTATTCGCTGCTCCTCCAGGCTTTTTCCCGAGACCTACATTCCTCGTGTTTTGAGGTAAACTCACAGGGGAACGTCCTGGAAGACAGAGAAATAATTAAAGGATTGTTACTGTTCTGTTGTACTGAATACCACTACAGATGGATGGAGGATGTTCCTCTTTATCTCTAACAACTCAAACGTGCTGTTGGAGCAGCCATGTCTGGATCCTGACAAGGTTTCTTATGCAAATTCTTACAGAAGGTTGAGCTGTACGGTTCGACGTACGCCGAAAACGACGACAATAACGAGGTCAAAACAGCTGGAACTGGGCGCAGAGGAGATAACAGTTACTGACTCTACATTCTTGGCTGTCTTTGTGTAGTCAGATGTTTGGTTTAAAGGAAAGACATTGTTGTGTAGAGAGTTATTTCCTTCAGATTTTTCTCCTCTGATCCTTGCCATGTCTGATGAGGCTTTTATTTCTGTCTTTTATTGATGTGTCCATTTCTAGTTTGTTTTTCTTTTCTTAAGTCATTTTTGATTTCCATTCTTAAGTTGCTTTTTGATTATCTTCTCGGTTAGATTAACTCACTAATACACCGAAATTTTGTTCCAAGCAGGAACTGTAATGATTTACACAGTTACCGAAACTGAAATAAGATGCTGAAATCAGTTCTTAAGTTCTTTTTTTGTTCTTATGACATGTCTATCACTTCTACTCTGTTCAGTACTTTGAAGTTCTAGCCCAGGGGTGACACGTTTGACACGTGGGCCACAAAGGGTTCACAAACTTGGCAGACGAGTCAGATTAGATGCTTGAAGTGTTTTAAGCGACCTCATAAGAGAAAGAAACAACACTGAAACTGGACAAAGTATGTTGTTTTTTCATTCATAAACTGGTTTATGTCCCTATTTTAGTGCCAATTGCTCCAATCTGTTGACGTCTTTCAGGGAAAAACACACACTTAGAAAAACACTGTGTTTGTTGTGTTGGAATGATCGGAAAAATGACTCGAAAAACACACATGACCCTGAAAAAAAACAACAAATCTTCCAACACAACATGAACGCAAAACAACTTTCTGCACCTAAACATCAGTCAGATTACTTATGGTGCACATTCTAAAACACGTGTCAAAGTCAAGGCCCGGGGGCCGGATCCGGCCCTGCCGGTAAATCTATCCGGCCCTCCGGATCATTTTTATTTTATTGTTAATGGTCCGATGTCATTTTGCACTTATTACTAACTTGTATAATTTTGAAAAGGTATATTTAATGGAGAGTAAAATATTCAAATATATTTAAGGCTTAAGTTGATTTATTCTGGAATAATATTCCTTCAATTTTATTATTCATAATTATGTTAAAAAGTTACAGGTTTAAAGTTTTGAAAATAAAAGTAAAAGGTTTTTTTTTTTTTTTTTTTTTACTTTCTGGCATTTCTTAAGATTTTTAAGGCTATTTTGGAGTTTAGCTAATCTTTCAACTGTTTTGGATCATTTTGGCTTTACTTTTTGAAGTTTTTTTGGGCTGTTTTGGAGTAAGTCTAATGTTTACACACTAGCTGTTTTGGATCATTTTAGTTTTTTAGGCTATACTGAAGTTTAGCTGTTTCTTTTTTCAACTACATGCTAGCTGTTCTGGCTAACCTAAGTTTTTTTCCTAGTTTTTTAGGCTAATTTGGCTTCTAGCTAATATTTTAGCTTCAGCGTTTTCAGCTATCAATTTCAGCATCTTCAGTGGCTTCAGCATTCACACTAGCATTATCACAGGTAATGCTATAAGTCTAGTTCATAATTAGGTTACAAAGTTATGGTTTTAAAGTTTTAAAAAACATAGTTTTAGTGTTCAATAAATGTTTATCTTGTCCTACACCTAAGGTGCATTTTGTCCCCTTGTGTGATTGAGTTTGACACTAATCTATAGGGACAGTGATGTCGAGACTTAAATCAAACAATTTGGTTTTTGGAGAGACCTGAATTGAAACCATCATTCAGCTTTAATGGTTTATGAGACTCTTCACATTATAGAGTGAATACTTTGCCTTGACTGTGTTTTTCCTGTTGCATTTTCCAGTCTTGCAGCAACCTCGACATACAGCTTCCCAAAAGACCTTTTTTTTTCCCCACATCAAGTGAATTAAAATAAGCTTTGATGTTCCAAACAGATTTCCACTTGGTTCCACATCTCTCCCTGTGTTTGTGTTCAGCAGGAACGTGTCGGTGATCTCCACGAGCGGGAAACGTTAGGATGGTGTCAGCGGTCAATAGCTTCATCCAACCCCTGCAGCTTTATCGCGAGCATCATAACGCGCACATGCCGGCGCACACACTGCAGCCGCACTCACATAATGCTGCCATGGCAACAGGAAGCCGACAGGTTGGAGAAAAATACCCTCAGGGCATCATTGAATCTAAATGGAGAACACTGTGCTCATTTAATTCCATAAACATTTAATTCTTTGCCTTCCCACAGAAAATACATCTGGTAGGTAATAGATCTACGTAGTTGTGTTTTTGCATTTTATTTAAGAGAACTTTAAACAAGATTAAATGTAGAAGAAAGTGGAAGAGTTTGACCGCGGTTATACTAATCAATTATAAATTGATCAGTTCTTCTGGCGTTTGACATTTTTTCTGACAAACTGTTTTGTTTTACTGCAGGTTGTAGAAGAAACAAAAACATGTACTGTATTTTCCAGAGTATAAGTTGCAGTTTTTGTCATAGTTTAGCCAGGGGTGGGACTTATACTCAGGAGCGACTTATTTGTGAGTTTCTTTTTTAGACATTAACAGGATTATATATTTGTTACTTTCCCAGTAAACACTGGTTGTCTTTTCGCAGTTGTTTCCTCTAACAACCACTAGAGGGCGATGCATCCAAAGTGTCTGCTACTGAGAGCAGCAGAAGAAGTGTCGTCCAAAACAAACATGGAAGAGAATCTGATTGTTTTTTTCCTTGTATTTCTTTATTTATTTTTTTTTAATAACGAGCTTGGCAGATTTCTTCTGAAACGTCAAACCTTTCTCTCAAAAGTGCGACTTCTACTTCAGAGCGATTTATATTTAGTTTTCTTCTTCTTGATTTGACTTTTTTTTTCTTTTGCGACTTACACTCCGGAAAATATGGTATCGTCCTCATCTCGTTATGACGACATATTATTTGCTATCTCATAACGACGTCTACTACTTTATCACAACATAACATAAATTGTTATCTCGTGATAACGACATCTACGAACTCATAAAGTCATCACACAATTCATTGTATTATGATAACAATATCTACGGTCTCGAGATAACAAATTCTGTTATCTCATGATAATGACATCTACTATCTCATTATCACGTTGCAAGAAAATTTGCTATGTTGTGATAACATCACAAAATTTGTTATCTCATAATAACATCTGCTATCTCATTATAATGATTTAACTAAATTTGTCATTTTGTGATAAAAATATTAGAAAATTTGTTCTCGCTGTAACAACATATCTTGTTATTGCAATGTAACTACATTTGTTATGCTGTGATATCAACATCACAGAATTTGTGTTCTCATGACAGCAACTTCTAATATCTTGTTATCATGATATAACAACATGTTTTATCTTGTGATACTATCACAAATGTGTTATCTCATGATAATGACATCTACAATCTTATTTTCATGATGGAACAGAATTTGTTATCTTGCAGTAAAGTCACAAAAATTTTTATCTCACGATAACATCGAAAAATGTGTTATCTTGCGATAATGACACAAAATTTGTTATTTTGCAATCACGCTAAGTAAAATTGTTATCTCACAATATTGACATCTACTATCTCGTTATCATAATGTAACAAAATGTATTATTTTGCTATAACGTCACCAAATTTGTTATGTCATGATCTACTTCTTTATCATGAAAAACATTAGTATGGCATTGATGTTGTTATCGCGAGTCAACTGACAAAAAATAAAAATGATACTAAAGTAGGTACTTGTAGTTTTTAGCCTCAATGCCAAATAAATGGAGAGATGACTGACTCCACAGTAAAGTTCTCCATTGCCGAGTTGACCTTATGGAAAAGGATCAGCAGGACTCCACAGAGCTTGACTTTTTCAGGGTGTTGTTTGCTCCCGCTGGCATCACTGCAGGCAGAAATAGCTGGAAATGCATCAAATATTGAATGGGAAAAAGTGGCTGCTGCTTGTATTTAACATGTGGTGGCACTTCTGGATCTGCATTATTGACCGGCTGCCATGGGAAAAACTCCAGCAGTTTAGAATCTGAACTCACTCCAGTAAAAGGAAGTTAAATGGATTATTTTTACTCCCAAATGTTAATTAGTTCTTTGGCAAAAGATCAGTCTTTTCCTGATTAAACCACAGTCAATTCATTAAATTAGACGCTGCTTCAAATAGGAGGAAACAGAAAAACTTTTTTGTATTCTCCTGATATTTTATACATTTATGACTCGTCATGAGAACTTCTAAAACAAACAGTTTTTTACTCTTATTTTGAAACTTTAACAATGCATCTCTCATGAATTGTGTCCTTTAATCTCCATATTCTTTGGAGATCTTGCTTTTTTGTTCCTGAAATATTTTTTATTCATCTAACTGCCGATACCAGAACACATGAAATACGAAAACACATGTAAAAGAAATACCTGGGCTTCAAGTATGTGAAATGGACAAAAAGAATCATTTTTTCCGAGATACGCTGTTTTTGCACATTATTGTGACAAATGTTTTGGTAAACATGGATAATATAGATTTTTTTGTGATGCATTGTGGGCACTCACAACACAGAAACAGGCTTTTTTTATTGGCAGATGGTAGTTTATTACTTAAAGCATGTTGCTGAGAACTAAAACATGAATTTGAACACACAAATATGGTCATCGAGGACAAGATTTAAAAAAAAAGGTTGAAAATAAATCAGAACAAAGTGAAGATGCCTATGAAATGGATAAAACCATCAACACCTGTAATGGGCCCATATTTAAGGAACAGTCTTTGGTCATCAGTGAAAACAGTCCACTCTTGATTAAAAGTCATATTTTAAACCCCAATTAATCCTATCTACAGTCCGTTCGGTTTCATTTCATGACTGCAGAGTCAGACTTGCAACAAAACAAATTTACCAACTGCTTCCTGATTGTGTTTCCTATCTCATATAAGCCTATTTTTTCTATTTAGGACCATGGAGGGATAAAAAATGTGTAGAAGTTCAGTTTAACTCCAAAACACCACCAAAATGGATGCTGCAGATAGACTAGAACATAGACACAGCACCACAGAGGGTGCACATTCACACAATCAATGTCTTCAATCAATCATTAATTATTACTCACGTTTTAATTAAAAGTCCAACTTTCAGACCTTTTTAATGAGGTCAGAGAAAAGCATTAGATAATCAACTCCTATTGAACTTTATTAGCAACCCCTGATAACCAAACATCAGCTCACCAGCGCCCTCTTCACCTTCTGTCTTTTCACTGCAGATTTACGTCATATCCAAATAAAAAACAGACAAGTGTGAAATGCATTACCTAACGGAAAGTATAATTACAAAAAGGTCTGTTATATTATTAACATTTCGAGTAAACTAAATGTGCATAATCAACCTAGATTGCATGGGGATCAGGCGTGACGCAGGACTCGACGCTGCCTCACCTTGCAGCCTACAAATTGAACAGGAAATATTCAAACTACAAAAATTTTGAAAATTATTTAAAAAATACATATAAATTCAATTTATAGCACGTATTAATGTGCACGTGTATTTTATTGGTAGAATACATTTTATGATGGCAGGTGAGGCAGTGCTAACATCTGAGCGTATGTCCCTAAACAACACGGCTTGTACACTCAACACTCTGAAACTTCTTCTTCCACAAAGATCTGCTTCACTTTTAGTCTCAGTTGGATTCAAGTTGAAGTCATTTTCTTGTAGCTTGAATACAAAACAAAAATAAACTTTGTTGGTCAATACCCAAGATTTAAGAAGCAGACAGATTGGAGTCAAAAATGATTAAAAGAATAAAGCATAATTTTGTTAAAACAGTGCATTTTGGGGCATGCAATGTTTGAGTTACAGTGTTTTCTAAACAATAGCTTGTGGATTAGCATCTCCGTTAGCCACAACACTTTTTGATCCCAAAAGAGCTTCAAAATAAGGAAGGAACCATAGCTTGAGTCATTTTTATTCAGCAGAATCGATGATTTATTAATGCATTTAGTCTTACGCACACCGACCGACTGACTGACATAAAGGAGCCGGTCTGAAGCAGACAAGATCTGAGCTGCTAAATGAATCTATAATGAGTGACAATGAAAGGACTGCTCACACACACACCCACAGGCGTGCACGTCAGTCATTCAAAGAGATCTCCTCTAATGATGACTTGCCTCCTCCCCCGTCCCCACCGTCTACAGAAAGACTCGTCATTTTGTTCAAAAGGCAAAAAAAAAAGCCTCCGTGTGCTCCTCCTGCAGTCCGTCCAGACGTCTGAACACGGAGAAAACACTCAGGAGAGGAAAACCTCTCCCCCCTGAAAGGCTGCGAAACAATGACACAAAAACCCCTAACAACTGAAGTTTTCAGGATTCATCCACAGAGACTCACTTTACCTCTGAAATGGATCAGTAACAATGAAACCCTCCAGGCAGCGCTGCATAAACTCTAAATGAACTAGATAGAACAAAAAAGAACTCATCAGCAAATAAATGTTCTTATACCCTGCTACGGGAAGATGGACTGAAAGTATTTTCCAAAAATCTGCACTTCTTAACCTTTCAGACACTATGTCTTATACCAAGTTAAGAAAAATCATATCGTTTGTAAGTTCTTGCTTGTTTTTAGCAATCTACATGGGTCTGTTCCTGAAGATTGTCGCAGGAGTCGCTCCTCTTCATGTGTCTGCTCTTGAAAAGGGTCGGAAGAGTCGCTTCTCTTCGTGTGTCTAATTCTTAAGAGGGCCGCAAGAGTCGCTCCTCGTCATATGTCTGTTCCTGAATATTGTCGCAAGAGTCGCTCCTCTTCATGTGTCTGTTCCTAAAGCTTCACACAAGAGTCCCTCCTCGTCATACGTCTGTTCCTGAAGCTTGACGCAGGAGTCGCTCCTCGTCATACGTCTGTTCCTGAAGATTGTCGCAAGAGTCGCTCCCCTTCATGTGTCTGCTCTTGAAAAGGGTCGGAAGAGTCGCTTCTCTTCACATGTCTAATTCTTAAGAGGGCCACAAGAGTCGCTCCTAGTCATACGTCTGTTCCTGAAGCTTGTCGCAAGAGTCGCTCCTCTTCAGGTGTCTGCTCTTGAAAAGGGTCAGAAGAGTCACTCCCCGTCATGTGTCTGCTCTTGAAAAGGGTCGGAAGAGTCGCTCCTCTTCATGTGTCTGCTCTTGAAAAGGGCCGCAAGAGTCGCTCCTAGTCATACGTCTGTTCCTGAAGCTTGTCGCAAGAGTCGCTCCTCTTCACGTGTCTGCTCTTGTAAAGGGTCAGAAGAGTCGCTCCCCGTCATGTGTCTACTCTTGAAAAGGGTCGGAAAAGTCGTTTCTCTTCGTATGTCTAATTCTTAAGAGGGCCGCAAGAGTCGCTCCTTGTCATACGTCTGTTCCTGAAGCTTGTCGCAAGAGTCGCTCCTCTTCATGTGTCTGCTCTTGAAAAGGGTCGGAAGAGTCGCTCCTCTTCATGTGTCTTAAGAAGGCTGCAAGAGTTGCTCCTCTTTGTGTCTGTTGCTGAGGAAGGTGGATCCTCTTCACTCCTTTGTTCCCAACGCCGGGTTCACACTGGACGCGGAAGCGCCGCGAAGCAGCACGGATCGGAGACTGCCTCTATTTGCCGCCCTTGTTAACCTATGACGTCATTCATACCAGGCGTGGAGCGGCACAGTCCTCCATGGAGGGTCCGCGGTGTGCAGTGGATTGTTTCGGCGTCTGCTCTATTTTGTGCGCGAGCCGCGAGCGTTCCGCGTCTATTCTGGCAGGAAGTTGCCACAAAATACATTAGAAAATCTGGTTTATTTTCAAAATATAACCAATTTTTCACAATAAAACACTGCGATTGACAAATGTGATCATGTTTTTGTATCTAAACAGAATGTAGACATGAAAATAAATGTACAATCACAACACACACGTGTCCGCGAGCACAGAGACACAAAACAGACAGACATGCACAGTATTTTTTTTTTTTTTTGCAGACATGCTCACACACACAGATCAACGTAGGAAGGCTGGTGCGGGGCGTAGGGCTGGGTTTCGGGAGTTAAAAAAAACAACAACAGAGAAGCAGACAGCAGCTCCTCTTAGCGAAACAGGGAGTAATATTTATAAAACACACAACACAGACAGACACGAGCGCACACAGTTCAACGTAGTGAGCCGACTCTGGGTATAGAGTGTAAACAAAGAGAGAGGTAGAGATCAGCTCTTTTTAGCAGAAACATGGGTTAATAATTTTTTGTTTATTTAATTTATCTACACACACGCCTCCAAGCGCGTGCGCATGCACAAATCAATGTAGTGGGTGAACTCAAGAGCGGGTGGGCGGGGGCGGGGTTTTGGGTGTAAAACAGCAGCAGAGAGCTGTTCCTCTTAGCAGAAACACGGGGTAATATCTTTAGGTTATTAACTTATCACCCATGATGGCAAAAACAAAAAAAAAAAGGCTCTAGCAGAAGCGCCTGTTGACCGTCGCGGAAAAATGCGCGTCTGGTGTGAACTGTGGAGCGGAAGATTCCGCGTCCAGTGTGAACCGGTTTGCCATGTTGACTCCTCATCTCTATTTAGGTGCAGAAGCCTTCACTGTCCTCTAGTCTAGTTTTTGTTTTGCGTCTCCTCCGTTGTGTATTCCTTTGTTTGGATATCTGGAATCTGTCCTTTTGGGGTTCGGTCCTGTGATGATCGGTTTGAATCAAGTTGTGCTTTCCTCGTCAGTCCCACTAGGTTAAAGTGTTTCATCCATAACGGTCTTTAGTTTAGCTAATTACCTTCAGTTTATTTGAATGTCTGGTTTTAAATTCGTCACGGTCATGTCATCTGCTTTTGTTTCTTCATGGTTTTTCATCACGTCAAAGTTTTTTTTATAATTTCAGTTTCTGCCGTCAAGCCCGGTCTCCTGCATATTGGGTCCTACGCCACCAATTCCTGACACAATTCCACAGAGTGGTGAAGCCCAGGAAAGTAAAGGCACATGCTCAGGTGCAGACCTCTGCATCATTACCTCACATCACCCACAAATCTGTGAAGAAACTGGAGCAGAAGAGAGCCCAGCCGATGGTGCAGGAACAACCGGAGCGGCTGGGAACAAAGTTGGTGGTGTACACAAGGATGCACAGGGATGAAAAGAAACCACAGGCACACAAGATGAAAGAAAAACACCTCTGGCTGGCTGGGAGAGACTGCAGCACTCGAGGTCTTCTTATTCTGATTTCAAAGTGGAACTGCCTCAGCAGGAGCTCTGGGGACTCTCAGGGGACGCTGGGGCTTTAATTAACAGAGATGGTGAAAAACCAAAACATGGTGAAGGTTTGTCTGTGAGGTTTTGACTGAAGGTAAAGGATTCAGCTACTGGAACCACTTCTATTTTAAAGTGATTTACTGGATTAACTAGATAAATCATGACATAGTCCAGGTGAATACTCAATTCTGATTGGCTGCAGGGTGTCCATTAAAAAGTAAAAATGGACATCTAAAAAATATATTTCTGCCATGTTGTATATTTTTGTTGGTGACTATGGTACAGGCAGAACAGTGACCTGTGAAGTGTCCATTTTTCCTTTCTTAGTATTTTATTAAACTATATTCATTTAAATTGATCAAAACACTAAAAAAATAGGTCACTTTGAAGGGTAAATGGTGAGTTTTATACTATCAACTATTTTATCTTTACATGGAAAAAAATTTGAAATTAGCATTTTTCTGGTCAAAATCTCTCAAATAAAAAAAACAAAGTTGTAGCTGTTTTTATCTTAGTTATTGTTTTGGTTTGTTTAGGCTTTATTTCGTTTTATTAAGTAATGTTTCAGTGTAGTTGTTACCGTCATGTTTCTTTTTTCAGTGTGTGAGTTTCAGCTAAAGTCCGTCTTCTCCATACTTCACGTTTCAGACAAACATCAAGACAAATTTGTAATTTACTGAATAAACTTTAAGTAGGGGCTGGATTCATGAAAATAGAACTGACATATTTATTCATTACTTTAAATTGATAGATTCTCTTGACAGCAAATAAATTGTATTTTCAGGAAAAAAAAAATCAAATTTGTTGTTAATTTTTCATGTAAATTTTGCATTTTTCACCCATAAACCCTTTTTATATGAAGACTTTTTTCATAACCAAACTAGGATTTGGAATTTAATTTTAAAGTATAATAAACATCTATAGTTCCCCATTCAACAGAACCAAGAATGACTACATCTAAGTCAAGCGGCTGGAAGATTTTTTTCCTGTTTGTTCACACTGACATGCGTCCCTCTGAAGAGGTCGGGTTGTGAATTTTGGTCAGATTGAGGCAGATGAAGTCCTCCACCTGTCCTCAGCATTGCAGCTTTAATCATTCAGCTGCAGGAGGAGCTGTGGCCTGCGCCGCAGAAAGGAGGATTTCACGGAAACAAGGGCAGGATCGAACGAAAAGTGTGATCTGACTCCAAATGTGGACATAAAAAAAAAAAAAATTCGCCAGCAGTCTGGAGCGCCTCCTCGCTCTTTCCAGTCACGTTGCTCCAATAAAGAAGAGAGACATTATACAAAAACACAAGGAAGGACAGGACGGCTTCATTAATATTTGATGTAACTCATAGGTGCGTGAGTGTGTGTTCCTCAGACAAAGCACTCAGGGAATATTTATGTGCGCTTGTCCCTCTGGCTATGAAGGATTTGGATCAGGAGGGGATGTGACATCACCGGCTGGTATCCATTTAAAACCATTTATCATTTCAATTCAGCTCCTCACAATCTTGCTCATCTCAAAGAACAATCCTTTCATTTAGGCTGTATAAACACAAAGATGAATAATTCATAGAAAATGTCACAGAAATATTTAGACAAACACATGCAAGAACAGAAATTCCTCCGTTTAAAGTTTTAGTGGGAGAAGAAAGATTATTTGCTTTTGGGATTTTTCTCTTGCCTGCTGGAGCTTCCACAGTTATCAGACCTCAAAACTCACAGCGAGCAGATGGGGTCCTCAGGGATGTCTCACAGGCTGAAGCACAGAGTGGAAAAGCAGGACTTTTTATGCAGCAAAAATAAACAAAGACGCTTTCTTGTTTATGCCGAAAACATTTGTCTAAGACTATGGAAAGCTCTTTTCAGTGTTGTAAACCAATCACGATCCAGCCCCTCTACGATTTTTGGCACTAGAGGGGAAAAACTTACTAAGATTTTAGGACAAATGATTGAATACAATTTAACTGAAACCTTTCCTGCCGGGGTTATTAAACTCAATTTACCTTGGGGCTCCTAAAGGCTGAGAATAGGCCGTATGGGGTTCCATTTGTGCCAAAAATATATTTCTGCATCCACTTTCTATGTCAGTGGTCCACTGTCTATATCTTTGTTGAAGCTATGTATGTCTTTGGTCAGTTGCCTATCTCTACTAGCTTATGGAACATTTGTTCATGTCTATTTACAACTATGCAAAATTTTCTGCGCGTCCTGTGAAAAAACAGGAGCTAACGACCCTAGCAACTGTTGCTAAGGACTTTTCTGACAATCAGATCCAACAACGATAGCAAATGCAAAGTTTTTAGGCATAAAGCTAAAACATCACAAAGTAAATACAAAGCAAATATCAAGGAAGCATGGACATGCAGAAGATGTCGCTTAGTAGACAAAGTAGACAAAATATCAACTCGGGGCCACAAATGGCCCGCGGGCCGCAGGTTTGAAACCCCTGCTTTACTGGGTTTGTTGGGAGAACAGTCTGTACAAATATGTACAGTAAATAGCTATTTTGTTTGTGATATAATTCAAGAATTGGGTTGCAACCATTGTTGCGCTGAGCGTCTGAGTGATGGAACTGTTGAGCAGCTGAGTGCGCTGCATCGGACATTTAACCCTTTAACCGCTTGCTTAACACACCGGTGGGAAAAATTTAGAAAAAAATATTTTAAATTATTGATTGTGTGTATTACTCACCAAGGTACAGAGCCCCTACAGAATAATTGAAGGAAAAACAATTGAAGTTATAAATTTCTTGTTTTACAAAAATTGAAATAATTAAAAAAAAAAAAAAATTCTGGTTAGTAACAGATGCACACCAGATAGTAATGGATGCGCACCAGATACTAAAAAAAAAAAAATTACTATCTGGTGTACACTAGTTACTAACTAGAACTATTGTTTTAATTTTACCACTTTAATTTTTAGAAATTGTTTTAAGTGCATTCTATTGTTCATTCCTTTCTATAAAGAACCTCAAAGCGGTAGTTTGATCCGTTCACGTTTTTCTGACTAATCCTCCAAAAACCAAAACCAAAATTTAAATATCTGGAGTTTGACATGTCGCTGGGTCACATCTGCCAATCAAGAACTCAGCTTGAGCATGTGACGTTTTCAGTAACTCGATTAGCGGGTAGAATACTAATCCAAAGTGAGCTTTTTTGTCCTGAACTTCTATCTTTTCCAATTACCAGCTCGAGCCGCGGGGTTGTATAGCTCATCCGGTGACTTTCCCGAAGGCAGGAAACCCTCGGGACAGATCTCCGGCTTTCGCTCCCGTGGCGTGAATCTTCGATCAATATTCCGGCACACAGAGAGCCACTGCACGGTGCGGAGGCTGCTGACTCGGGCCTCACCGACGCCTTGGGTCAATACTAGAGAGTCAGCCTTCAAGCTCAACCACAGAGACACAGAAACACCATGGAAGCGGCTGTCATACAGACACAGCCCTCTGTACTGGGAAAATCCAAACATGGAAACATGATTACCGATCTTAACAATAAAAAACCTGATTTCTCAACGTAATCTGTGTCTTCATATATTCTAAGTGAGTCATTTGAATTATGACATTAAAAACCCATGACAATAGGGATGTGAATCTTACAACAACTAATGATTCAATTCGATTCTGATCTTAGGGGGCCGATTCGATTCTAAATCGATTCTTTGAGGAGTTGATCTGGTTTTATTGATCTGATCTGTTTTAAAGAAGCTTCTCTCAGGTGTCTGTAGGTTTGTTGTGGAGAAGGTTCTAAATGGAATTATTTTCCTGCAGACTCTAAATTCTTCCTTTGCATTACCAGTTAAAGTGAAATAGTTCCAGATTTTCAGAGTCTCTCTCTGTCTTTCTCTTCATCCTCAGTTCCTGTTGGACAGCAGCTGTGCCCCGCGCAATATCACAGACTGATCTGTACCTGCGCCCCACCCCGCCATGTGCGTGCCCAGGGACAGCACACCTTCACATTCCCACCCGCGGGATGACCGTTTATGCGCGTTTGGAAGAGGAAAAAGTCTGAGCGCTACATAGAGATAATAAAAGAGAGCACGGCTCCCGGGAAGGAGTCGAAGGGAAACGGTCACGTGATCATCCATGACTGTTGTCACGGTAGATTCTCAAAGTTACAGTAAAGTTGCGGTGAAAATAAAAAGCTGCAAGGTGCGCAACAAATCGTGGGTTTGATTGGATTTGCATTAATAGTTGCAATCGCAACATCAGGAAATCCTGGAGGAACGGATGATTTCAACAGGACGAAGGCAGAGAAAGACTTTTCAAACTTTAAGCTCCGGTGATGGGACGAGAGATGAGCGCGAGCATTTCAAGTGTTCCCGAAATAGATCTGTATCTGTAGAACCTGAAGTGCGCCCAAACAATTGTCTTCATTGACGACGGGACAGGAGGAATCTCTTTTTCTTCTTCCATGTTGTAGCGCAGCGCGCTCAGTAAGCTCGCTCACCTCCAGAGAAAACAAATTACGGTAGCCGTTTCTGAATCGTTAAAAAGGAGAATCTAGATTCGAATGCGAATCGATTTTTTCCTACACCCCCACATGACAATATACAAAGCAACTGATTTTGTTTTTATTCAATATTTGAATCTCAAAATTGTGATATTGAATTGTACATTTTATATTGAATTGTAAATTGCATCATTTTGCTAGCCTGAATCAATTACTGAATTTCAAATTGAAAAATGTATTTTGAAATTGGATGATAAATTTGCAAATAGAATTGTCAATTAAATAATACCGATAGTACAGTATCTTGATATGGTAAACATTTCAATAATCGTTATATTACCATGGTAATCTGTAAATATAACTATTTTTAAAACAAATGTTCATCTTTTTGATTTTCTTCAAAACCTTTTTTTAGAGCAATTTCAAACATGTTCATTAAACGCCCTCAACATCATTGAAATAAATTATCAATAAATACTTGTGTGTCTTTATAATTATAAAGACAGTGCACTAAATCGTAGCACTGCTGATCATGTTTACTATTGTTAACATTGAATTTGACAGAGAATTCCAATTAAATTGGTGTCAACACTTGTCAAAGACATATTATGACTGATTTCAACAATGTTGCACAAAAGTGTCAATAATTTGTTGAACAAATGTTTATTATGATTGTTTTTAAGCTAAAAAAAATAAATGGGGATATATTTTCCCAAAAAATATGTGTTCTTCTATATAATGTTAGTTATTAGAGAGGATTATTACCAATTATTGCAGTATCGCGATATTATCGATATTGTGAGCCATGTATCACGTATCGTATCGTTTCGTGAGGTATCCAATGATTCCCAGCCCTACTTTAGAAAAATACAGACCTTTTAGACCTCTTTGCTCGCGGCTGCTCTGCCATCCGCGAGCGTTTTCACCCATCAGTGGAGCAGTTGGCATGTTTTAGGCATTTGGGCTAAAAGCTTATTTGGTCCAGTAAAAATGAATAACGATTTTCCTTTCATTTCACTGTCATGCTCACGTGAAGCACCCTCTAGTGGACTTTTTTTGGTATTATTTTAGGAAACCGACTGAGGGAAAGAGGGGACCGGTAATCGCTCGTGAGTTGAAATATCGATAGTTTGCTATAATGGTATTTTGTCCCGCCTCCACAGAGACAGAATTTCTAGTAACATAAAGGTAGTGTCCTTTTCATGGAGGTTCCAACAGGTTGAAAACTGATCACACAGGGGAAAAGCCTGGAGCAAAAATTACCAAATTTGCACCACTTTGACATTATAGACTCTTTCTACTGGAAATGTGCTAAAGTTCACCTTTAAGAAACCGTGTATTCCAACACATGCCAAGTTCTACAATAAACATTACAAACCAAACTTTCTTAAGTTGAACAACTTACAGAATCTGACAGATAAACAAATACTTTTCGGTCCCTGTTCACATGTGTTTATTTCAGATTTTAAACTTGTGGAAACTAAGCAAACAATCATGCTCTATCTGAAGGGAGCGATCTGAAAAGGAGCCATTGTGATTTTGATTTAACCTCATTTGAAAGTATCTCCAAGTTTCCGTCTCTCCGTCTGAAGCCCGTCTTTTATTATTCCTCTATGCGCCCCCCCATTTCTGACCTAACTGCAGCGCTGTGCGCGGCGCCTCACAATGAAGTGCGTTTCTTTCTCATGATAATGCTTTTACTCACGGCTCAGAGCGCAGGACAGGCAAGGAACGGGGCGGCGGACAAAAACAAGACTGTGCACAAGCGCACACGCGGACACACAACCGCAGACGGTGGCTGAACTTACACTGAATCTTAAGAAGAGTTCAGCCTCAGCTGGGATCATGAACTTCTACACCCAGAAGGAGGGAAAGAGGTCTCCACTTTCCCTCTACAGCAGGAAGACTGCTCTCGTTTTCTGACTCCATCTTTACATCCAACAAGCTGACAGTTTGACACAAAAAAAAGGAGATTAATCTGACAAAAACAACTGCTTCTGTTGTATTTTATTACTTTTGACAAATATTGGCAAGTGTACTGACAGAGACAGTCAAGAACTGCACTTTATGTTTATTATTGCTACTAATTAATCTAAACATTTAAATGTAATCACATATTTTGTCAGCTGTAAAACGTATTTCTTTTTTAAATCCTTTAGTTCATTCAATGTATTTTTCTTGCAAATAAAGTAGTTCTGCAGGTTTTCAGTTTCTTCCGTTTACTTCAGTCTATATCAAAGATGAAAATGTAAAAAAAAAAGTTAGAACAGTTCTTAATAGTTTTTTTTTTTAGTCTTAAGCCTTAGTCAACAACACCCTTATACGGGGGTGGGGCGGGGCGATAAATTGATAGATATTGCCATAGAACTTTTTCTCAATAGAGCAATGAGTCCATCGCGATAGAGTTTTATTATGAAAGGTCCGAAATTGACATTCGCCAGTAGCGAGCATTTTCTCTTCTTTGGCGGGTAAACGTTAGAGAGTTAGTTCACACTTGGCGAGTAAATGTTTGCATCAAATTATTTATGTTTAATACCTCTCATTTTGGATCTGCATTTTACTGTTCATTCCTCGCTATAAAGAACCCTAAAACTGCGTTTTGATCCGTTCATCCATTTAAGAGTAATCCTCTAAAAACCTGCACTGTCTGCAGCAGCCCCTCCCATACCCACGAAAACGAGCGGTTGGAAACGTGCTGACGTAAGATCATTGCCAACAGCTCTCACCAGGAAGAGTCTGTGCTGCAAGCTCCACCCCCAGACTACAACAAATACACCTCCATCTTCTCCGTGGAGCTGTGGCAGGAGATAACTATCTTCCTGTACCAGAACCGCTCTCAGACCCATTTTCTTAATAAATTCCCATTTTAATGATTAAAGCTGCAATTGTTTTTATCTTGAGGTCTGTGCATGGTGCTGTAGGGCGCTTCTTTGCGAGTTGAATGTGGTCAAAATTCAATCTATTGGTACATAATGATCAGTTATGCTGCTGTTATTTGATCAAAATGATTAATGCTGAAAAATTGCGGTTTTTCAAAGAAATGTTAAATGGATACGAAAATTCAAGACTTTTATTAAGGCTTTTTAAGGTATTACTTTCCAAAATATAAATTAAATTCTTTTAATACTTTTAAGACCCCGCGGGAACCCTGTCCTTCAATACACTGTAGTTCAGTTCTGTTGCAGTTTCTAAGCTTTGTGAATTTTTGCTATTGTTTTACAGTGTCTCGTTCTGCGTCCTAATTGGCTGTTGACCTTGTCAATCAATTTCTTCCATGCCCAAATATTTGATAACAATCTATGTTTTCATTCTATAATCCTAAACTTATTTTTCTATAAAGGTTTGAACCTTCAGAGGTTGGTTTTACAGCCTTAAAACATCTGTAATCGTGTTTCGCCGACTTCATCAATCACGGATTTAATTACGGAAAATCCTGCGATAAATACAGGAACACTATACATGTTTATCACATTTATGACACTTTTCAGAGCAAATCTTTTGTTTACAATTGAATCGTATTAAAAAAGGGTGGTGGTGGGGTATTACTGACGACCCCTACTGATAAGTCTAATGGCTTTCCTCCTGATACCCCTGACCATTATAGCTGTAATCTCCCGCTCTGGCTGTCCGTCTGCGTCCACTCTTTGTTTCTGTCTGATCTTAGCTTAACTCTGCAGGAGCTCCTTGCTGAGTTTGCTATAAGACAAAATGCCATATGGCCAAAGATAGATCAGGCTTCTCCTGGAGGAAGTGCACTTGAAATTCGTGTGACATCCAGCCTGACCTTTTACCAGGCTGTGTGGCAAACTGTGCGACTCCGAGGAAAATCCTTCAGGCTGGAGTTTTCTGCCTTCAGAGACGAGGAACGCCGTTCTTATCCAGTTATATTCAGGTGTAATAATCATGTATTAGTATTATAAAGAAGGATGCTAATAAACTGTAACTTAGTCATGATTTATGTCAGCATTCAAGAGAATACCAGCAAAAGGCTCCATATAAATGCTGTTTCTAGCTACGCTCACGTGGTTTCAGAAACACGCGTCCAAGCTACCACTTTCAATAAAAAGTTTATTTACATGCATGTTTCAGGATTCCGTGTTCAAAACTACTGTTTCCACGTCACTAGGCACATTTTTAAGAACATTTTTGGGTTCTTCTCAAACATTCAGCATAGGCATTACACAAGCATTGAAAGTTAAACCTGGTCGAACTTTGACCAGTCAGGGACTAGGGCTGTGTCTGAACTCCCCCCCAGTCACTATATAGTGCGTTTGTCATTTTCTAGTGCTGTCTGATTCTACTAATTCCAAAGTCGAGTGGACTAGAAAGTTCCCAGAAGTCTTTGCAAAAAGCTAGCATGCATCGATGCTCAGACAGTAGCAACTGTAGACCACAATGCATTGCGGTTGAACAATATTTGTGAAAAAAAAGCGTTTTTAAGTGTAATTTTTTAATAAACCATCCAAATCTTCATCATCAGAACACAGTGAAGCCACAAACAGACGTTGTGAAATGTTTGTATTGATTCCATTTTGAATTCGGTGAAGTGAAGCATTAAGAAAAACGAAAGTAAAGTGGAGTCCGAATAGCCTTTTCAAATCCAGATGGATGGATGGATGGATGGATGGAGATGAAAACGTTGAGACCACTTACTGACTGTTAAACATAACTGTAAACCATAAACTTCCCAGTACCAGGGATCTCTTAGCAACAACATGCATTCCTATCAAAAATAAAATAAACAGATTATGCAAATATTGCTCGATATCAGTGCTAGCACTGATATATCGTCAGTCTCTAGTGCCAACGGTTTAAAAACTCGTCATGAAGGAGCAATGCATAATTGTGGTTTGAGTCGGGCAGGAATTCTAATACCTCAAGTCTTTCATATGTTGGAATAGAGCTGTAAAGAAAAAGCTTAGAACAAGATTCACCAGATTTGCACCACTTCAGCATTTCACACCAAACCTTTCGTTACCAGGGTTCAAGAACGCTGTACTTGTGCGTCCCTGAACGCCTGTCAAATGCCGGGTGTGTTGGTGGCTTCACAGCCCATCTTACATTCATGTGTGCGTGGCCTTGACCCAGAACCTCAACGATCTTTGTAGTCAAGTAATTAATACAAATGTTCATTCTTCAACCAATTATTGTTCAAACGAGCGAATCAGTTTTATACATAACTACGCTCTAAATGTGTGAGCGGTACGCCAAAGCTGTCAACAATCAACGTGACCAGAATTTCACTTGGGGGATGAGTCTGACGTGAGGTGCTAAAGCTCCATATTTGGTGCTGAGAGGGAAAACAAGGGCATCAGTTGCTGTCTCTGCAATGAGATGTGAAGATCATCCTTTGCTCACGGCCGTATCTGGATGACTGCTGGTGAGACATCGTGAGTGAGATTTGTGAGGAGTTTGTGACGGCATACGGTGACACGTCAACAAATGACATCAACACTAAACATTACAACGATAATTAAAAAGAAAAATGTGTAATTGTATATAAATAAACTATTTCATCAAAAAACAAAATGATTCAGTACGTCATGCGCATGCTCGCAGGCGTGCGCACACTCACAGCCAGCCTGCATAGAGAAATGTCATTGGCTCTGCATTTCTAAGTTTAAGCGCAGGCCAAGACAACATGATTTTTACATTTTCTGCAACAATGAACATGTTGACAAGTTTGTATCTGTTTTTTTTTTTCTTTACAGATTTAGGAAGAATTGTTAAACTTTGGTAAAGAGTTGGTTGAACAATCACCGAACGTTTGCTGTGGGCGTGGCCAGAATCTTACTCCTACAGTTGGAAGATAATGTCCAAGTTAAACATCATCATCCAACCAGTGATGTCCCATAATACCTACAATTTTTCTGTTATTTATATTGATTTCTTTTTTTACTTTCTATTTTCTGCACATTACTGTCATTTCCAAAAATGTTTATGTTTTGGTTTCTGGATTTTTTTTTTCCAAAAATTTAATGCAGTTTTGTTAAGTATTTGTTTTGTTTTTTTAGTTGCCGTAAAGTGTTTTTGCGATTCGTTGTTGTTGATTTGTACTTCAGGGCCACCGTACATAAAGGAGCATAAACACCTGTAAACTAATGGTATTTGTGATTGCATCGATTTGATCATTACCGTTTGCTTCAGATGAGAGTAAAAATAGACACAGACCTGTGTAGGACCAGTCCAGATCTTCAGGAAGTTTCCTCACATCCTGCAGCAGCTGATCTGCTGCCACCACTGTCAAAAACAAAAGCCGAACATTAGAACATTGTGAATTTTTAACTAAAATTTACAACCTTTTCTTGTTCGTTTAAGGTAATTATTCAGCTAATATGGATAAAAAAAAATTAATACACAAACATCAGCAGCTTTATCTTAGAAAATGAATGTTTTGTGGTTTATTTGTGTCTTTCATGGCTGAAGCCATTTCACTGCTTCACAGCCACATCATAAACACAGAACCTTTGTGTCATACAACCTTGTGGCTCACACTGTGTTCTCACTGAGGGTCGAGGCAGCCAAAGGCAGGGCACCCACATCTGCTGGAGCACCACTCCACGCACAGAGAGAGGATGGACGCCAGAGCAGATGGACGGGTTCGCAACATCAAAACCTAAAGTTGACTCAAAACCAGCAGAAATAAACAAAAATAATGCCTCTTCCCGGCTTTGAAAGTTGCCTTCAGAGAAGATGAAAGCTGTGTTTGGAGGCAGACTGGGGTCATGGACACCAGCGCTGCACATGCACAGCCCAAACAGTAATTTAGTCCTGGCGGCTCAGCTCTGCGCGGCGTAATCCGACTGTTTACTGTGTGAAGCAGCGGGATTTGAACCAATGGTAACATGGTGCATGCGTGCCATATGGCCTTGTGCGTTTATTTATTGAACGCCGCTGTCAAAGACTCTGTTTTAGCCTCAAATCTGTGAATCTTTCCAAAAAACAGAAACAGAATCTACAGAGATTTGTGGAGGGAAAAAACAATGTTTTAGCTTTCATTTTTACTGTGTTTTTGATTCTGCAGAGTCTATGTATTTAGCTAATCACTGCTGGATATATTGAGGAGGTCGTAGATGGAACATATAAAGAAAAAAGATCACTACGTTTAAATATAAAGTGGAGAACAACAATGTTTGACCACCTAGTAAATTGATGAATAATATAAGTCTATAAATCGATATGAAATAGACTTTTTAAGATAAAAAATAAAATATTAATGCATTGGATCTAAGTGTCTTTTAAAGTACTTTGGGTTTTCTGATAGTTGGATGAAAATTCATCATTTTAATTATGAAAGTTATTTATTATTATTTATTATTTATTAATCCCAAGGGATATTTATTAATATCCCTTGGGATATTAATAAAGTTCAATTCAATTCAGACTTTGTATGGATAATGTACTAAAAGACTCTTTATCCTGTCATAAAAATGGAACAGAGAAATGATCTGCCTCGTGGTGTTGGTGCTGCGGTTGATGGACGTGTACGGGCTGCTCGGGTTTAAAGCAGCGACAGGCGGCTGCGTTTAAATAAAGACGACTGTCAGCCGTCACTTGTGTCGGAGGTGTGAGGTAATGACACGGACGGACGGCCGGAAGAAAAAGAGCCACTGGTGCTCCACGCTCAGCCGAACGCCACACACGGCGTTCTGTGCTGCGGGCGCGCCGTGCACGAAGCTCACCGAGTTATTCCACCCATCTGCACTCTGCCTGTCATATTTCCCAGGGCTTCAAATCAAAAGCATGCAGCAGGAATAAAGCTTGAAAAAGGACTGCTTAGGTGGCATGAAAGTCTTTTTAATAAACATTTATGTGCTAGATCAGGAATCCACAAACTTTATCTTGTGAGGGCAACGTAGCTTTTCTCTTCACTGATGTGGGGCCGGGGTCGGTTTGTAGGCTAACAGAAAAAAAATGTTTTATGTTAGCAGTTCTGAGAAGAGAAGGAAAAATCTATAATTCTTTTAACCTCTTGATTGTCAGTCATTGATCAACCGTTTTTGTTTTTGTTTTTTTTTTATTTGATCAAACTTGGTAGGAGTTCTGATGGCCAAACCTCTGGGAAAAGCTGAAATAGTTCGATTTTAACTAAAAAAATAAATAAATAAATAAACATGACCCTTACGCTATGAATTATTATGGCCAGTTTACAAACAAATAAAATGTTTTTAAAGTTATGACTAAAGTCACACATTTTTGAACTTCAGTTGTAAATTTACGACTAAGAATTTTGTAGTCATAAATTAATGAATTAAATGTTTGACTTAAGTCGTAAATTTACAAGATAGAAGTCGCAAATGCTAAGTTACAGGAATAAAATCATATGTTTATTACTTTGGAAGTCATAAACTAAATTTATGACTTTTTTTCTTATAGGTTTCCAAAAAAAGTCATAAATTAAGGATTAAAAACAGTGAAGTTGTCTGTTTATCAAAGCCTCACGCCTTACTGTCATAGGTTTCAATAATAAAGACATTCTGAACCTGGAGGTGTCGTCACACTTACTCACTTCAGTTCCCATATACAGTCAATGTGTATTACACAGATTAATCAAAGTATTTTGAAAGAGATTCACAATTTTCTGTTTTTAAAAAAAACTAGTATCATCTTTGTAGTTAATATCTAAAAAGATTAATTGATGGAATTTTTCCGAATCCTTTAATTCATGGATAATCTTAGTTATTTAAATATGGATGCCTTCAAATTTAATTTATATTTCTGAGTACAGTTAGAAATGTTTCCTTTTTATACTTTTATATACATATATATTACATTTATAATATATATGTATATATAAATGTATATGTAATCTATATAATACATTTTTATTGTATGTTATTGATTTGGTTTATGTTTTATATGTGTATATGTATATATATATATATACATATACACATACATATATACACATATAAATATATATACATACATATATACGTATATACATATATATATATAAATATATACATATTTACATATACATACATATATATACATATATATATTAAATATAATATAAGATATAATATTAAATATATATAAATTAATTTCTACAATCTATGTAAAAAAAAAAAAAAAAACAAATATATATGAAATGCAAAGGGTAAAACTCAATTCCGACAAAAACCTATTAACTACGGATTATAGTTTATCTGTTTTTTGAAAACATCCAACGGTCACCTCATAATAAGCAGTATTATTCTTTTCACCGCAAAAAATAAAAATAACTCTTCCTAAGTAAAATGAGCCCCACATGACAGCTGCCACGGCTGATGAAAGCACATTAGCCGCGTCACATAAAGCGCAGCACCTGTTCACCTCGTCTCACATGCGTCCCACACACAAAGCCAGACGACAACCCATATAGCATCCAGCTGTTGGGAATCCGCTGGTTAAATCTGTACATTCAATCCGCCTCGCAATCTCCATTTTCTTTGGACCATTTTTTCAACTTCGTCTGATATGCTGCCGGTTGAAGCAGAAACCACTCAACTCTAGACTTTTCCTAAAAAAACTCACATTTCTAAAAGTAAAAAACAGTGATTTGACACTTTATTTTTATTTAAACAGTGAGGAGAAAGAAAAAAAGTCAGTCTGTAGGTAAAGAATACATTTATTCAGATGATGGCTCTTCCTGACACTTTTAACTATTGAGTTGTTCTAAAGTCATTATTTATTGGCTGCTCAGTGATTCCCTTCTTTAAATATGCTGATTAATCAGCAGTTTTAGAGTTTAGAGAGAAAACTAGCATATGTTATGTTAATCATCTTTTCCATAGAACTCTAAATATACTTTCCATTACTTAAAAAAATAGAAACATAATAAAAGTATATATTTTTGAGGGTTCTAAATATTTTTTTTCAAGTTGTATTTTATACTTTTTGTACATCCATGCATTTTGTTTTGTTTTTAGCTAAAGTAGCATTTTTGCTAACTCTTTTTTTTTATCTTTTCGGGCTGGGTTGTTAAAACTGATAAATTGATCTGAATCGATCCAGTAGATCAGTAAATGATCCAAAAAAGTAGAGATTGATCTAACACATAATGCTAAAGTCCGCTACTTTGATGCTAATATATGAGATTTCTCATAGGACGGCTAATGCTAACGCTCAGTTGATCAACGAATACATTGCTGACTAAATGAAATCTTTATAAACTCACAGGCATGAATGTTCTAATGTCTTTTCAAGGAAAATATTTTTAAAGTAATCATTTGTGGTCTAAATTATCATTTTTTTTTATCATTCTTTTTGATCATACTTGATCACTATAGCGCAATCGCCACCTAGTGGCCAAACTGAAACAATATTATTATTATTTCACGAATACATTTTACAGTTTTTGAACTCTGTCAGATTAATATGAAAATCTTTAAAACATACTGTAGAAAGATTATTAATGTATTTATAAATAAATGTGTCTGAATGTATAAACCGTGTTAACTCAAAATTTAACTGAATCAAATTGGATTTAGTGGATCGAAAAAATTGAAAAAAATATGGATAGATTCTGGAAATACGAACCTGTTGAATTTTTTGAAAAATGGTTAGCTTTCAGGACCTGTGCATGAAATCTGATTATTTCTGTATTAACAAAAAAATATTACAATACTATATGTGTGACTAAACAACTTAACATACACTGCAATAAAAAATGAAAGCTGAGCGTGAGATCCAGCAGCGTACGCTGGACGTTGATGCCGTATATCGTTTCTTTGTGCTAAACAAACCAAGCACTGTTTCAGAGACTGTGTGACATTAAACCTGTAATATAAAACCTTTGACTGTAATCTGCGTTTGTGTTTATGGGACTTGTATCTACATAAAACCATGAACATACTTGTTAAGTTGGAAGTGGTAATAACATTTGAGCATTTGGGAGATGCTCATGTCATATCCAGACAGGTGAAGCATCACAAATCCCTTCACATCCACTTGGCTCCATAAAAGTCCAATAAAAAAGTTACTTAAGACTCTGCTTGGCTTTATCGGCGCCCATATGTAGAGGCGAGGACTGAAAAGTGATCGCGGGGTTCTGCTCAGCCTCCGCGGGACAAAACGTTCAGTGTGTTTGGGTCAAACTGAGTCAAGTTTCATGTCTGCCACACAGAGCTGGTTGGAGTCTCCTTCAGTTTTAGCCCTGTACAGCAGAGGGATGAATATCACAATAAAAGGGTTTTTTTCTTTTAACTGTTAAACATTTGAATTTTTACAGAAGTAGTTAAGATCCACTCCAATGAAAATTCTCATGATATAAAGATATATAAGACTAAAAACTGAATTTCTTGATTCAAATCGAGTTGGAACAGGAGCAGATGAAAGCCTGCAGTTTGAAAAAATCAGGTTTGTAACCATTGACTGTATAAGGGAGAACTGGACTGAGCATGCCCCCCTCCTTCCGTGTTCCATATAGGAAGTACCACTGGGTTGCAAAAAGGCCAAAGTCCCATTGACTTCCATTGAGAAACAGACAGTTATTTCTCAGTCATTTTAAATGTCAGAATAATCATTCTTCTTCTGGTGCTTTCTGCTTAACTTCTTTTTTCTAATCCTAATTTTTTTTTAAAGATTTTTTTCCATTATCACAAGTTATTTGAGTTATAAATTGACCAATCAGATGGCTCAATAAGCGTTTGTGGGTCTGACGTCGAACGTCTGGGGGTTTGAGTGACAGATGACGGGTAGCCAATGGGAGCAGACTTCATCAATGCGTCCGTGAAGACCTTTTAACACCTACTTTACAATTCAACAATGTTCCAATCATTGTCCTTCTATTGTTTTCCTCAATGGAATGCAGCAGTTTAAAACAAGAGGCGCATGTTGTTGCCATCTTTTACTCTGTAGAAATAGATTTAGAGGCTCAACGCGGTTAAACTGGGTGTAAAAAACACGCTCGCTTTGCAAACAAAAGAAGTTGAAAGTTAACGCGGACGTGCGTTCAGAAAGGCCAGCGTATACAGTCACTGGTTTCAATATGGAAATAGATGATTATAACTGAGAATGTTTATGTTTATGTGTGGAGACACATCATTTAGCTCGACAAAAAAGAAAATATGTAAGTAAATACAACATTTGCAGTGTTGCGGGAAAGCTACGGAGAGAGAAAGGGACGGGGCGGCGCGAGTGTGATTGTACGTGCACGCGCACATGCGTGAGAGAGAGAGAGGATGAGAGAGGAAAGAAAAGGAGCGGGCGTTCGAGGAAAGTTGGAGTAAAGCAATGTGCTGTAAAACAAAAGTGAAAATAAATGGTGGATTCCAGCCTCCAACCAGACAGTGAGAGTATCTGCCTGCAGAACCAAACACCCGCGGGTTTAACCACGAGGACGGAGCTGCAGCAGCTCCCCTGCTCCCCCCGACCACGGTCAGGACGAGGAAGCAGGAAAGGTTAACAGCAGAATCAAATGTTGGAATGGTTCTCCCTCAAAGACTTGAACAATGACTTGTACAATTCTCTCGAGCCGCCGTTATTAAAGTGGAAACTGTTTACATCCGCTGTCTCGTGGTAGAGGCGTGGAAAGAGGCGGAGACTCACAATAAACTCACCCCAGATTGGTTGAAGGTACTTCCTATAGATTCCATGACTCACAGAGACTCGGACCAATCGCTGGCGATTGTTTGCAAAATGGCGATAGCCGTTTCAGGAAGTGACGGTGAAAGCGGCGGCCTACTTTCAGAGGAGAGGAGGTAATGCATTTCCAATGGGAGACCTCATTGCTTGTTTTGTCCAGTGTTTTTACAGTCAATGTTTGTAACACAGCAACTGCCATGGGCGGGGCTAAAGTCTCCCTGCTCTGCTACATTCTGAGGCACCGACTTACAGACGTATAAATTTACCTCGTCTGAGCTTAAATCTGTCTCAAAACTGTACGGTTGAATAGCTCAGATATTGCTAGAATTTTTTTAGGGTTATTTTTACGCTATGCTAATGTTAGCTTGGGGTTGTAAGGAGCTGTAAGCTAGCAGGAGAGTAAACACAGGCTATCTCCCAATTCCTACTTGAAAATTCCCACCCAAAATCGAATAAATACGAACATTTCACGACGTCTGTTTGTGACTCCACCGTGTTCTGATGATGAAAATGTGGATGGCTTACTAAAAAACAACACTTAAACATGTTTCTTTTGCAAAAAGAATGCATTGTGGTCTATATTTGCTAATGTAGTGAGCATTGGTGCACGCTAGTTTTTTGCAAATACTTCTAGGAAACTTCTAGTGTATTTGATTCTAGAATGGTGGATGCAGACAGCGCTAGAAAATGGTGAATGCACTAAACAGTGAGTAGGGGAGGAATTTGTGCTGGGAAATCAGCAGAACAAATTTTTTTGCCAACAGTCAACTCAAACGTGAATTTTTAATGAGCTAGAAAATATTTCTTAAAACGACAGGCTTTTTGATTTTGGAAAAGAAAAAAAATTGCATTATCGTAATTAAAAGACCACAAAAAAACAGTTGGGGTGGATGTTTAAGCACAACCATCATCAAACTGCCAGACATGATAAGATGCAACAAAGACGCTAAACAACAACAAAAAACAAAAAACCTTCATTCAATAAAACTGAAAAGATCTCAGGGTGCTTTAAATATTTTTTGTTATTTGTCACCAGCTCTTACCCTCGTGAGAAACAGCTTCTAAAATTCTTAAAATCATTTGACCTCGGCTAAAAGATGATCTTAGTTATTTATGACATGCATTTAGAGCCAATCCTATGAAATATCAAATATGGAAAAAAATACTAGTCGGATTTCTTTTAGCAAACGCATAATGAATAAGAATAAATGACTAATTAAACAATCATAAAAACAAAAATATGACTGTTTAATACATGAAATTTAAACTCAATATTGTGATATATCGTGATATTTAGTCCTGGGATTGATTCTCGACGGAAGTATCGATTTTTTTATTTTTGTTTGAGGAGGCTATAAAACGTTATTTTCTTCATCCTTTGGTGACTTTGGACGTCATCGTGTTAGAATATCAAAAGTTGGTTTTCTACTTTTTATTGAACATCCGCAGATGGGAAACGAGGACGCTCTGCGCTCCTCATCAAGTCGCTCAGCTTTGAGCAGGAGCGTACAAATATGAATGAGCATGTTTCCTTCATGTTTTGGCCTCAAACTGGAAAATCTCCGATGAGACTCTGCAGGGGACTGACCTCAAATGTTTGCATCTAGATCAAAATTGGAGCGGACGGGTTCGCTGACACGAGGCTTTGAACAAACGCTGCGGAGAAACACACGGGCCAAGTCCCATCCAGGTATCCCCTCGGGTGCGTCTGGGAGCAAAAGAGCCCGACAAATAATTCTCCATGACTCGTTATGTCATCCGTGTTTGAGGCCACACACAGGGCAGGAATACAGAGACCAGCAGTTGGCTGATGCTTGTGTCTGCATGATGTGTGAGTAAGGCTTCAACCCAGTTTTTCCTTCTTCCCCCAATGCTGGCGTGCCTTCCACTCACCAGAGCAGCGACTTTGGGTTGATTCACTGAGTGCGTATGATTGCACATTACCCCAAATTGTGGGGGAGCTGTGTGTGTTGATGCTGCCCGCTAATCTGCCTGCCTAGTTAAAGCATTGAGATGTACCATTTCCATCTGCTTGGCACAAATGTGTGAGTGTGTGTCGGAGGGGGGAGATTAGTAATCCGGCAGTGGTTCAGTAGAGCAGGGTTGCAAAACTAATACATAAGCTTGCGGTTTAAAATAAATAAATTAATAAATAGATGGATCTTTTTGAAGATTTCCTGGGATTTGAATGAAAAGATCAGCCTTAAATCACTGGAGCTTTAAGGCTCCTGATGTTTTCATCTAAACCTTCTCTCACGGGACAATGTGGAGTGACAATAGGAAAACTCCTATATCAGCTGCCATCTTTAAAGCATAGAAGCGTATTGCATTCAATAAAAAATAAAAAAAAGATGTTTGTTCTAAATTTTTCATGAATAAAAAAAAAAAAAAAAACGAATTATTTTGTCAATAAAAACAAACAAAATGTGATATTTGTTCAAATTTTATGAATTTTTGTGCTAATTTTTGAAAGAATTTCAAACAGGCTGCACACCAACCTCATCTGCTAATGGAAATAATAACACGACCTGCAATTAAAAGTTGAAAAGTCACAATATGTTTATATCACTAGCTGTGTTTCCCTCACACATATGCCCAAAACCTTAGCGAAATTCTAGAAATGTCGAAAAAACACAATTTTGCAATTACACTGTTTCTATTAAATCCTAATTATGCCAATAAACACAAACCAACTCTTGCAATGAGTCATTCAAAAAACACACGATACTTTAATTTACAGCAGATACATTCACATTTCTAGCGTTCATCATCATCTATCAAAGGAGATGTCGGCGTCTTATTTAGAGCTACATAGGAGCGACTAGGAATTAAGGGATCTGGTGGTCGTGACTGTGCAGTACCATGCAGTGACTCATTTAATCTGAAAACAAGGTTTTGCGAAATATGTCCATTTCAATAGGCCTCCAATATCACTTCCTCAAAGCGCAAAAAGTAAAAATTTCAGAATATATCAATGGAAATGCAAAATAGACAATCTAAATCCGTTTTGTTTTTGTACTTCATGATATCCCCAGTCTGGTTAGTACTTCCCACTTACTTGATCCACAAACATTACAGGAAAAAACGTTGGGAAATTATTAAATACTGACCTGTAGGAGCCATTTTTTTTTTTAAAATCAATTAGTGAATCAATCAGACCTTCACAATCCCATCCAAACATTACCGGTGAAACAAAAATGGGAGATAGTACTGGAGCTGTCCAGTTTTGGTCCAGATTACAGCTCAAATTAGGAAAACAAAGACGTTCATGGATCTATTCGTCTGCAAAGTGGACAGATCACAGCAGACAGCTTGTGGCCCTCCAACTGAAGCTCCTACGTCTCACCTGCCCTGGTGTCTCTTTTTATCATGTTCTTACTAAACCTAATTTTTTACATGATAAATTTTCTATATGGCTAGTTACTCAAAGTATACACTCAATCAGATGTCTCTATAAGCCCACCTGAAAAGTTGAAGGACTGATCAATGCTTGCTAATGGTCCTGTCTCAAAAAAAATAGACGATATTTTACCGCAAAAAATGAAACATATTGGAATCCAATGGTTTTTGTCCATCTCCATTGTCATAAACCTTTTTTTCAACAGAAGTCCTTGTTCAAAACCTGCCCTAAACCAGGGCAGGTGTCAAGGTGCCCTCAACTGCATTTTGTTTTATTTGTTCAAGCAGCATATAAAGCCTTGTGATTTCTATTTCTATACTGCATTACATTGATTAAATCTACATTTTAAGGTGTATTAAATTCTTATCTAAATACTATAATCCGTCGTAGTAAATCATCTGTAAACCCTAAATAAAATTTTGGATGGGAACAAGCAATGTTGTGCTCTTTCTGTAGGTTTTAGAAAGTCAGTTTGTGTGTTGTAAATGTTGAATTATTTAGTCATACCTAAAGGTGACAGATGCATCAGCTCCTGTACTTAATTTAAAAAAAAATCCAGAATCTGCAAATATTTGTTCAAACATATTAAGCAAAGCCACATTTCTCTCTCACAGTGGGTTAAGCATTAAGAAGAAATCACAAATGAGACTAACACGTTAGCGTCTAAGGTCATTCTTGCTTTTCTCTGTGCTCAAAAAAGGTAGAAAAGTCACAAAATCTGCATATCAAAAAGTGCAGAGAAAGCAGCATCACTTCATTGAGGAATCTTCCCAACATGCTTTCTATCAGCATTCAGACTGAATCAGTGGAGTTTCCATGACAACGGCTCACAGCGTCAAGACAATGGAAGAGCCCCTGACGGCGTGTTGAACACCCCGACTTCCTGACAGCTTCCTCCTTCCACTATTTCCATCGCCATGGATACCAAACCATCCCATCGCCCCTCCGTTTTCCAAAGCAGGGTCACACCCTCGATTTCTCATTTCACACACAGCCTGAAACGACAACACAAAAACACACGCCTTCCCTCGCAGGTCTGCGGAGGTGACGGACAAACGGGGCCGGGGGTTAATCAACTTTCAAATGACCGATTGGTCACACCCGCCGCCCCTTAATGAAGTTTCTCTCTGGGAAGAGAAGGTTTCTGAGAAGCTGAGGCTAACTTCTGCTCTGCGCTCAAACGTCTTTCATCCAAATGAACACAGTTCCCACCAAAGTCAACCCTAAAATAACGACATGTTCCAAATATGTTTAAGGAAAAAACATTTCCACCTTTGATTTTGAAGTCCCCCAAAGAGCAGGGGACAGTCAACGGCGGCGGAGTCAAGTGCTCAAAGTAGTTTGTTCTAAGTAGGTTTTTGTGAATTGTTTATGAGTCGGAAGTGCAGCAGAGAGCGAATTTCAATCAGGAGAAAGGTGAAGCGTGCAGGAGAGTGCTCCACAACACAGAACTGAAAACAGATTTCTACTCTCTCTTCAGACAATCATGGCTCTGAGCATCAGCATTTAATCAACACATGAAAACCAGGCAGCTAATTGGCTGCTTCCTGAAAACATTCAAACACAATTAATTATAATCCAACTGTTACGTCCTCTAAGGGTAACCCGGCTCAGGTCAAGGGAGGAGAATACAAAAGGGGACAATAACAAAAACCGGACACCAATAAAAATAAAGGAACACGGTTTATTAAAATAAAGGAAATCCTGAAATGAGAGAACAAAAATTAAATAATTAGTTGCTGGTCCAAACAAAAAGACAAACCAAAAGGGATTTGGAACCTTGACCCAACCACGTCGACCGCCTAACCAAAACTTCCTAAAGAAAACAAATAAACAAAGCTTGCAAATCAAGACTACCAAGGTCCAAACTAAAATAACAAAACCCAGCAGTCAAAGACTACTGAGGACAAATAGGGTAAAAGAGACCGAAACTAACCAGCACCCCACCAACTAAAACCCAGATAGCTCCTCAGCCTGCTGTTCTGCTCCCTGCCTTAAGGTGCCAATTACCTGCCAGGTGAGCGGAAGGCCCGGATGGAAAAAATGCAGCAGGACGCAACCACAAACACACACCACTATTCTGAAAACAGCCTCACTGGATTCTATTTTCTGGATAATCTGGAGAAGACGAGCAGAATGATTCATCAGGACGATTGGGAAACTTCATCAAAAACAAGACAAGAGCAGAAATAGAACCTAAATAACTAAACGAGATTACTTATCTTCTAACAAACTGAACTTGACTAAATTAACTAAAAGAATCAAACCCACGTCTTCACAAAAGCACCTCTGTGTGAGGGAGAAACAGACAAGAAACTTATTAGAGCTCTGACACGATGGGAACTGCAATACTTCACTGCAGTATCATCACTAACCATCCATACAGTTTCTAAGCATTCTTTTGACATGTTTAGGGTCACACGGTCACCAGAGTCTACCCAGGAACTGATGAGCAAAGGTGGAGTTCACCCTGAACAGTTCAATAGTCCATCCAATTGTTGATTTTGGATTCAGAAGACAGTAATTGTGCTAGGAGGCTATTCCCGTGCCGATGCTAACACAACAAACCTTCTATTCAAGGAAAGCACACGAAAATTAACATATGAGATTTAAAAAAGATTAAAGTTAAACCAAGCAGTGAAACACGACTGTAACAGGTATCTGAGTGCTCGGATTCTTGACAGATTCTCCTGAGCTGCTTTCAGTGGAAGGGGGTGGACTTTCAACAAGTTCACTCATGATTGTTGACAGTAGTCCTCTAAAAACGTGAGTCCAATTGACTGAGTGTCGGGGTTTAAAAATGGCGGCAACGTATCAGGAAGTAGGGCGGGATTGAAAAAAAAAAATGAATCAATTTGAATCAATTTAAGCTTAGTAGATCAAGCATTGATACACAAAAAACAAACCGATTTAGCACATAAAGCTAAAGTCCGCTAGCTTGATGGAAATATTTAATGGAATCCATAGAATGCTAACGTTTGATCGGCCTAGAAATACATTGTTGACAAAATGAAGAATCTTTATAAACTCACTGGCATGAAATTTCCAAACTCTTTTAAGGAAATATTTTTAAAAGAGGCAATTTTTGGTCCAAAACATCATTTTTTTTTCCCTTATACTGTCTTCTTCTTGAATAAGGTGTAATGCTATAGCGCGATCGCCACCTAGTGGCCAAACTGCAACGCCCTCCAGAAGAAGCAGAACAATGTTTATAATGTTAATGATCTGAACATTTTGTTAGAATCCATGTAACACTGGATGATATTTACAATCTCAATATTTCACTGATACATTTTACAATATGTGAACTGGATCAGATTAATATAAACACATTCAAATTATATAGTAGATTTTTTATGTATTTCTAAACAAATGTGTAACTCCTCTCTACAACGCTCCACGGGCCTACAGAACCCAAAAACTCACAGCACCAGTACCGGTCAACCCCATACTAGAGTGTGTGACTAAAGCTAAAGAGAAATCTTTTAGACTAGGGGGGTCAAACTCAATCACATAAAGGCGGCCCGAACAGGAAAAACAGTCATTGAACACACTGAAGCTGATAGCTGAAAACCCTGAAGCTGATAGCCAGCTCAACTATTAGCTAAATGCCAATTTAGCTTAAAAAAAAATCTTAGGATAGCCAAAACAGCTAGGATGTAGCTGAAATATTGGCTAAAATAAAAAAAATCCCTAAAACAGTCGTAGTAAAAATCAAAATAGTCCAAAAAGCTAGCAAAATGCCAATCATAAAACTTTATAAATAGCACATTTATAACATAATTATGAATAATAAAAAGGTAGTAAAATTATTCCAGAATGAATCAACTTAAACCTTAAATAACTTTCAATATATTTATTCTCACTGAAAATATATTTTGTCAAAATTATAGAAATTAGAAATCAGCGTAAGTTAACGTCTGGCCATTAATAACAATAAAATAAAATGATCTGGCGGGCCTGATGGAATGACCCGGAGGGCCGGATCGACTTTGACACGTGGTTTAGACCTACTGACGAACCTATGAAGCACGTGTGGAAGAAAACCAGAGAAAACTCCACACAGAGCGGAGTCAGCAGGGATTTAGGGCTGGGCGATATGGCAAAAAAGAAAATCACGATTTTTTCAATTTTATTTCACGATTTCGATTTTATCACGATTTTTTTTTTAATAAATTCACATTGACAAAAATTGAATTATGATTTTAGTTGAAAGAAGTAAACACATTTTGAACAAATGTTTAGATTTTTCCAAATTTAAATTCAAATGCATTACAAGCATTGATATATATTTCTGGATTGGCCCTTGCCTACATGCCTATAGACGGAGACGTGCGCGCTCAGGCGCCATCATCATGCATTGATTCATGGCAGCAGAACGCTGCTGTTTCAATGGAGGACAGGCAGACATCAATCGCAAAAATCGGGCTCGCTCCTTCATTTCTCAACTGATTTTTTAAAAATATGGCTCAAATTAAAGCTTAGAAAATAATTGATCTTTTGGTATATTTAAATATTTATTATCTATTAAGATCAAGCTGTAAATAGAGCAAGAATTGTGCATTCTACTGCTACAGAAAAGGCATTGATGTCAAATGAACAGCTTCTTAATACTCATGATTTTTTATTTTGCCTCTGTGCTAAAATACATAAAACAGAGGTTATAAATGCTTTTCACTCAAGACCAGAAATGAGGGAGACTGATGAAGTTTAATAGCATGAATGACTGATACAGTTTAGTAAAAACACCATTTACCACATTTTCAAATGAAACTACAACTTTTATTATTTTTGTATTACATATATGGTAAATAAATCTCAATTGTTTCAGGATTTACCTTCAAATAGACAATTTCATTGTACTTTGAGAAAAAGGCTCCAGCTAGCATCTTTAACTGATACAAATAATAATAATAATAATAACTTTGATCATAACATCAAATACATCTACCAAACTGTTCAGATTCAAACACAGTGATGATAGCAGTAAACGCTGTTTCAGGTTAAAGTTTACGGCCTCAGCTCCTTCCCTAACATCTTCTCTCTGCGGTGTTTGTCACTGAGTAGAAAGCTAGCGTTAGCATTAGCACTGTATCTTCCGGTCGGGCTTTCTCTGGTCTGTTGACCAAGAAAAAAGATCAATCGTGACGGCACGGATTAAAAAATTATGTGCGAACTCACTTGTACTTCTTACAAAGACAAAACAAAGAAAGTGCGACTGACAATAAGATTTAGGCTCTTAAAGTAGCTAGCTACGAGCTAGCAAAACAATGCAGCAATGTTCATTTCGACCGCATATTTTACGTGTTTCCAACATGAATTTCCATCCGTTTTTGTGCAGGTTGAACGTAAATACGAGCGATTAACATCCGCCATGTTTTAAAACATGAAACATTAATAAAAAACATACGTCGAAGAACCAAGCTAACATGCTATCTGTGAGTTGCTAGCACCCACTTTAGCACACAGTTCAGCCTAATTTATCTCTACTAAAATGTGATTGCCGTCATGTGATGATTCCTCTCCATCGGATTATTTTGTTTTCGAGGTTTTTGAAGTCGATTGCAAAACACCGTTGCCTTTTGTGCTTCTTTTCGTATTTTTTTCGGACCTCCGCCATTTATTTACTCTAGAAGACTTGACGCAAACTGACGCCGGCACCGCATGTCTGTCACGCCGTATGTCACGTGACTTACTTAAAAACACGGGGGAGGAGGAGGAAGAGCTCGGATTTAAAGTCACAGGCAGTCAACAAGCTTTTGCCGTCTCGCTCTTGGAACTTTCGTAGAAGATCGCGATAAAACGATCTCTCAAAAATGACAGATCGTCAGCTTTGGAGATCATATCGCGGTTTTATATCGTCATATCGCCCACCCCTAATTTAAACCCAGACCCTCATCGGGTTGAGAGCCAGTTTAGACTTAAATCACATTCTAAATACATACGGGTTCATGAATTCACTGTGACATCTACGAACTAAGGTGCAAAACATCCTTTTGTTTTGAGTATATAATAAAGATAATTTGACAATGTTTTTAAAAAAATATAGAGCTAACTTTATGGAAACTCAACTAGACAAGAAAAAAAAAGATTTTTAAAGTGTCATCGTTTTTCTGCTGGTTTAGAAAAGAACAATAAAACCCTGAAGAGTGTCGCTGTTGACATTTCTATGTCTATCAGCTGGTCAGTCCGTTTTCTGGCGTTTCCTTTCTCTCTGCAGGTCTCTTAAAAAGCAGAGCAGCATTTTTTGTGTTTTTTTAAGCGTCCGCAGACACAGACAGCCTTTGTCAGCAGCTGTAACTTCAGACAGACTTTCTGGACTGAGGAGAGCGCGGAGAGAGCTTTGGCATTTGATGACCGAACATTTGTGGATTGGTTTCGGTGACTTAGTTTCACTCTTCCGCTCCTTTTCACCTTTTGTTCCCGGGTACCCTGCCATCCTCCTTTTATACCACTAATCTTCTGCTGGCTGCGCTTTGCTGCTTCACTGTTCAGTGTGTTTCCTTTTCTTTGTTACCCTTCATCTCTTAATAAAAATACCAAAGCAGAGCAAATATTCTCTGATTGATGTCAACTTCTGCTGGATGCTTTAAACTAAAATCCAAAGGAGTTTATTAACAGTTTTGTAACTTGATGGACAGAGATTATATGTCTTTTTTGTTATTCAAATGCCATACACACTTCTTACTGCTAGTTTAGTTGATAGTCGTGACAGAAGAATCTGTTTCTTAAAAATATGGTCATGAAAAGTTAAAAAGGGCACATTTTACCTTCTCTGCTGGTTAATTTTTTAAATTGAAACATTTATGGTATTTGTTTTGAAAAAAAATTACATTTAGGAATATAAAGTGCTAAAATGTTTAAAAATAAAAACTTAGAAATTAAAATATGTCGCCTTTAAGCTCAATTTCTTTCAACTTCGATAAAAAGAAAAAGAAAACTCTTTTTGTCTTATTTTGTCATATTCTTACCAACAAAGTTGGTGAACCAAATATATTACAGAAAATTATCTGTCAAGAAATATTCTGTTACTTTTTCTTGTTTGTTAGATAAAAAAGGCAGCACCTGGTGTTCTTAAAAATGAAGCAACTGAATAAAACTGAACTTTTTTATTTGCAACAAGTATTATGGCCGCCAAAAAAATTTTAAAAAAGTAAGCAATATTATGAGTTTTTTTATTGCAAATTTACAACTTTAAATCTAAATGTAGGACTTTTGACCTTGTAAACTTACACGTTTTTCTCGTACATTGATGACTTTTAATCTCCTAAATTTACATCTTTAAATCTTGTAAATGTACAAATTTTAATCTCCTAAATTTACTACTTTAAATTTATTACTTTGAATCTTGTAAATTTACAACTTTAAATCTAAAAAAATTACGTCTGTCAAATTTAAAGACTTTCCCGTAAATCTATGACTTTTAGTCTCGTACATGTATTACTTCTGATCTTGCAAATTGACGACTTCTAATCTCGTAAATTGACCACTTTAAATCTCGAAAATTCAATTATTTTAATTTCATAAATTTACAAGAATAAAAGTTGTGAAGTTAAAAGAAAAAGTCATCAATTTAGCCTCTGAGTTTCAAAGTCAAATATACAACTTGCTTGTAATTTAACAGTTAAAAACTTTTTTTCTTGTAAATTCATGAGACTTAAAATGATAATTAAAAAAAAAAAAAAATGTCTGTTAAAAAATGTCATACCAACAGGCTCAAAAGTTTTCCAAAATTTTCCTGGTCAAATCCAGGACCAGACACAACCCGGGTTGGGTGGAAAAAGCCAGAAGTCTCCAACCATTTTCAAGCCTCAGATTGGTTTAATGTCAGGCAATATTTTCATGGACCGGTCTGTACGCGTCTGCTTTCAAACTTCATTTCTACTCGAGGTTTCATGTCGGAACCATTAAATTGTGATTTAGATTCTCCTTTGACCTTCACCTGTCAAAGTGGAAGCTAAAAAAAAAAAATTAGACATTAGCATCAGCCACATCTGACTTTGAAGCTGCATCGGAAAGATACAAGTGCAAAAATATAATCATAAACATAAATCCATGTTTGAAAAACTTTATTAGCGTCCTCCTTGGAACATCCGGTTTCTGAATATTTTGCATTAATACGTTGTTTGTGGGAACACCTGTGACTGTAAATGAAGCTCACTGAGGCGATTCTTCTTTGTGATATTGAGCTATATAAATACAATTGAATTGAAATTGAATTAAATCTGTATTTGGAGTTCTGTTTTTGGTCCGTTAAATCCAGATTTTTTTTATTTTAAAGTTGAAGGCTTTTCTTCTGTTTCCTCACAGAATCTTTTCAATAAAAAAAAAAGTCAAACTTGTCTTTTGTTACCTTTGTTAATGTTTGAATATACCGATCGGAGCTGCAGCTTTAAGAAAGTAATGAATGGATTTTCGACCAAGTGACTTGACGTGAGTGGGATGTGGAGAATCCAGTAGTTTTTCCAAATAAAACTTCCTTCAGAATCAGATTGTAAATAAAGCGGTCAACAGGTAGGTCCAGTTTCATTTCAGATGGGACCACGAGAGAAAGATACATATTGAACAAACAACTGTGAGAAACACACAACAGACAAATTTTTTTATATTTTTAGGTAAAGTTTCGTCAGAAATATTAACGAATATTTTATAAACCTTTCTGTGTATTCAGAGAAAACTTTTAGACACATTTTAGCTCTTGTAACAATTAAAATTCTAAGTGAAACTTATTTGGCTAATTTGACATTCACTGAGGGTTTTTCACGCTAATTTGGAGTTTAGCTAATGTTTTAGCAACATGCTAACATTTTTGGCTAATGTGTTTTCTGATTTTTTTTTTTTTTGCCTAATTTAGATTTTAGCTTCTATTTTAGGAACAGGATAAGCTTTTTGACTAATGTTGTTTACTGAGGAATTTCAGGCTATTTTGGAGTTTAGCTAGTATTTAAGCTAGTTTTTTTTGGCTAATTTGGAGACTAGCTTCTACTTAAACAGCACATTTAATGTTTTTTGCTAAATTGGGATGTATTAGGAATTTTTAAGCAATTCTACTGCAAATTACAAGGAAGTTGTATATTTATGACTATGAAACTCAGGGGCTAAATTGAGGACTTTTTTCTTGTAAATTTACAACTTCACCAAAATTTCCGGTCTTAACAAATTTAACATTTTACAAATAGCTTTTGCGTTTTTAGCAAATCCTTTTTAATGCAACTTTTCTAGTTCATATGTTGTTTTTGAGAATGCTGAACCTGTTTCTGGTTCGGCTGTTTTAGCAGTGAAGAAGGTACAGTTACAAGAAGATCTTTTTATGTTTTTGCCTCCTTAAAGCTCAAAATATCTCAGAAACCGAATAAATCTATGACTCATATCAGACGTTTTTAACAAGCTGAGGATAAAGTGACTTTTTTAAGGGCAGAAACAGAAACAGGAGCATTTCTGCCACATTTCCTCTTCAACTTTCTCCTAATTAGAGCTTCATAGAGGACCTGCTTAAGGATGTCTTGATTGACATAAGTGTTTGGTTCACCGTCCAGGACGCTCAGCCTCAAAAAGGTCCGGTGGACCTCCTGGCTCAGAACTGGCTGTGTGACCGTATCCTGGGTAAGTGGATTAAAGAAGGAGAGCACTTATGAATATAATGCCTGAGATGGAAAGGCTGCCTGAAAAATCTGCAGCTGAAAAAGGAAACAACAAGGAAAAGGACGGAAAGTTTTCAAAGTAAAAAGCATTAATTGTGCTTTGGGGAAACTCTTAATCACAGTCGATCCTCCCTTCACAATCACATTTAGGTTTGATCTTTTTGAAATCTTAAGAGGAACGTCACTTGAACAGAATGCTGGTTTGGTTTTTCTTGGTTTTGATTCCATCACGTTAGAGTTTTTGCTTTTCCGCGTCTCCTTGGAAACTTGGAGCTTTCTGCACTACGGGGAACCTCCTCTTACAGTGGAAAACAAATTGAGGTCATTATTGCTGCAGGCCACTTCCTCCGAGTGAAGATGAGGCTTCAGGCGTGGAGGCTGGGCTGAGGCGTCGGGTTGATGCCACGGTTAAAATGGGAACGGGGGTGGCAGCCCAGCCGTGCATCATTTCCCATTTGATATGCATGCGTGTGTGTAAATCGGTCTTCTTTCAGGCACAGATAAAGCTGGATGAAGGGAGCAGCTATGTAGAGCATGTTTCATAAGAGGTTTCTACACATGAAGCCTGGATGTTCTCCGGAGCTCCACTCCACAGCTGGAGCCTCTCCCTCTGGGAATGGTATTTTTCCAGCCGGAACAACCCGGAGCGGCATCCCGGGAGGCTGCGGGAGCCGCAGTATGGAAAACAGTAATACTACGTTCACACCGCACGTTCAAGATACCACTTCCAACGAAAAGTCTATGTAAGACCATGATCACATATCCTAAAATGCCACAGAGCAGTAAGGCTGGGTTAAGAAAAATCAATTAATCAATCTGAATCAATCTAAGCTTAATAGATCATTAATTGATCCATAAAAACAATGATCGTCCTGCAACTTTCATCAATTAAAGAGACGATTTTCCCAACCACAACTCAGGGGAGCCACAAAGTCTTAAAAATTTTTGTAATACAAAACAACTTTAATAGTCGACTAATCCCTGGTTATTTTTTCCGATTGGTCGATTAATCAGATCATGCGCAAAGTGGAAGTAAAGCACACATCTTAATCATTATTAACTAAATATTCACTAAAAATGTGATAAATAGCATTTCCTGCAATAATGCTGGTGTGATGTAACGGAGGAGCTGGGGCGAGTAGATCCATGTGCAACTTGAATTTAATAGCAACAGAGATGAGGACAAGGCAGAACGTAGTCAGGAGACAGGCCAGGGTCAAACATAGGAGTGAGGCGGGAGACGAAGATCAGACGAGGGTCAAAAACACAGAAAGGCAAAACTAGGAATGCTCAGAATGAACGAATGTACAGAGAAACAAATCAAGACTTCGCAGGGAGAAGAGTGAGGAGCAGGAATGTATACAGCACTGATGATGATGACAAACAGCTGGCGGTGACAGGAAAATGGCAGCTGATGCATGATGGGAATTGGAGTCCAGGAAGATGGCAGATGCAGTTAATACTCAGGTGAGGGCTCCCTCTGGTGGTCGGAGAAGGACATGACTGGCTGGGCTCTGACGTGTGAATGCTATGAGCTGAATATGGCCGCTGAAGATGCTAGTGCTGATAGCTGAAGATGCTGAAATTGGTAGATAAAAACACTGAAGCTGATATCTAGCTAAGATATTAGCTAAATGCCAAATTTGCCTAAAAATTTTGAAATAAATGCTTAAGTTAGCCAAAACAGAAATGATGCAGCTGAAATATTACCTAAACTCCAAAATAGCCTAAAAAACAAAAGAAAAGCCTAAATTAGCTGAAATAACTAGCATGTAGCTCAAATATTATCTCAACTCAATAAATACCAAAGTAATCCAAAAAGCTAACAGAATACTATTATAACTTTCAACTTTGCTACACTCTGACTCCATATGAAATAAAGAAACGACTAATCGATTATTAAATTAGTTGTCGACTATTTTAATTGTCGATTAGTCGACTAACTGTAGCATCCCTAAAATCAACAAATTATTATTTTTGTGCATGAATAAAACATAAACATTACAAGAATATTAGCATTTTTTCCAAATATGAAATCATCTCATGAGTCTGGAATCTCATCCAAAACGCAGAAGTTCTTAGCAGATAATGCAGACGGGGTCAAGAAAAACCAGCCAACAGTAGTGCGATCTAGATCAGAGGTTCTTAACCTTTTTGACCCTGGGGCCCAATTTTCCCAGTACAAAGTGATTTGAGGCCCATTCAAATATAAGCATGTTAATGTAAATTGATCCACATCTTGTTTGATTTGTATTTGATAATTAAATCGAGACATTTTATGGTTTATCAAAGTAAAATCTTGTGGGGAAAAATGATACAACGTGATCATCTCAGACATTTATTTTCATACTGAACAGGTAAACCACAGTTGTCAACCTCAACACAAATTAGAATTCCAAAAATATCTATAAGGCATTTTGATCAATTAAATTGTGTTGTAATAAAACAAGAACACTTCAAATAAGTTTCAAATTAAACAAACTGTAAATGACATTTAAATAAAATGCTAATTAAAAGATTATTTATAACCTGCTGATGAACTTGACAAATTATAAGTTTTAATTTAGTACTAGATATTTCTCTCCAAATCTGTGACAAATTAACAACAACAGTCACAACAGTCTGTTTAAAAAAAAAAAAAAAAACTAAACATGAACTGAGGCAAAGAGCCCCGGAATAAAGAAAATATGATGAGGGCCGATAGCTGCATACTATTGGCTCATGCACAACACGTTACTGATGCCGGTTCACACTCGATGCAGAACAGAGCCCGCCTCTATTCGGCGCCCATGTTAACCTATGGCAGCGTTCACACCAGGCGTGGAGCGGTGCGGTCCTCTGCAGAGGACTCGCGCCGTGCAGCGGATCATTTCGGCGTCTGCTTAAGTATGAGCGCGAGCCGCGAGCGTTCTGCATCAATTCTGGCAGAAAGTTACATAAAGTTACAAGAGAAAATACGATTTATTTTTAAAATAAAGTGTGTATTCACACGTAATTTTGGAAAACCGTGCATCCAGTGTTAAACTTTGTTCTTAGTCGCTCAGACCCAGAGGAAAGGGGTTAAGGTTAGGATTATGGTTCCGGTTCCTGAGGTCAACTGTCTCTGCAGCTCACGGCTCCACCAGGAGATGGTGAAATGTGGAGAACACATTTACACATTTAGGAGCGGGACAGTTAATAGGACTTTAACTTTAAGTTGAATTTTAAATACGTGCGTCCAACAAAAACATCCAGCCTTGGACACACTTAGAATATGTACAAACATTGCAGCAATGAGATCTTGGCTGCATGTATTCCATGTGTTCAATATGAATTTCTATCATTTTCTATGCTGCTCGAGTGTAAATACGTGAGAATAACATCAGCCTTTTTAAAATATAACCAATTTTTTACAATAAAATGCCGCGATTGACAAAAGTAATCATGTTTTTCTATCTAAACAAACTGTATACATACAATCACAACACGCACGTGCGTGCACGAGCACAGACACATACAGATCAACGTAGTGAGCAGACTCCACTGCGGGGTTCAGGAGTAAACACACAAGAGAGGCAGAGAACAGAGACATGGGTAAAAGTTTTAGTTTATGAATTTACTCACGCAACACATGCGAGCGCGTGCGCACAGACACAAACAACAGACAGGGACGCGCGCACACAGTGAGCCGGCTCCGGAGCGGGTGGGCGGGGCTGGATTTTGGTGTAAAACAGCAGCAGAGGAGTTCTCTTAGCAGAAACACGCGGTAATATCTTTAGGTTGTATGATGGCAAAAACAACAAAATCTCTCGCTGAAGCCCCTGTGGACCGCCGCGGAAAAATGCGCGTCTGGTCTGTAAACCACAGAGGGGGGGGGAAGCCGCGCACAATCTGCTTCGTGGTGCTTTCGGGTCAGTGTGAACCCGGCGTGACGCTTACTGCCACCAAGTGGTAGGAGGCTGTATTCAGGTCCCGCGGCCCTCGCGGCCCTCAGGTTTAGCACAGATTTTTTTTCGCGGCCCACTAGAGGGCGCTCGCGGACCGAGATTGGGCCGCGGCCCTATGGTTAAGAAACACTGATCTAGATAATGCAGTGGTGGATACGATTAATGCAGCAGTCAACGGCTGTTAAGTAAAAACTTTTCACCTTACAAAAGTTAATGTGTTTTTAAGTCTGTTTTGGACCTTATGTACAAATAAAGGTCAAAAGTTGAACCAGTTGAACTTTGACCAATCAGGGACTGAGTAGTGTCCTTAGAAAGAACAAATTGATTAGAAAGGCTTGCTCTGTCACAGTGGTGGAGAGGAGGACCATAAAAACTTCTCCATCATGGATAACCCCGACTACCCTCTCCACCCCGGTACTGGTCGAACAACGGCGAGCCTTTTCCAAAAGGCTCAGACAGGGACAGCTACAGGAAATCTTTTCTGCCATATGCAATAAGAGTGTAAAACACCAACTGATCGAGGCCTCAAATTGCACACTGCTAGCAATGTTCTCCACAGTACTGGTACAAGTTCCACACTTTGTTTTTTTATGTTTATTCTTATATTTATATCTTCTGTAACAGCCACATTTCCCAGCATGGGATGAATAAGGTATTCCTATTTTATTCTAAAACACAGAACGTGCCAACCGTTCAGAAGTCTATGCAGGAGTGTGAAACCTGCAGCTCCAGATCCACATTCGTCTCTTATCTCTCCATTGTGGCTCCTCGGCCAAACATAAAATAAGTCATGGAGACTGCTGACCCAGACATGTCGACCGTCTGAGTCAGCAGCTCCCCCTAACCAAAACTAAAGAAAACAAATAAACTAAGACTACCAACCCTAAACTAAAATAACAAAACCCAGCAGTGGAAGACTGCTGAGGACAAAGAGGGAAAAAGAAAAAGAGAAATAAATAAAAGAAAAATAAATTTACCTAAAAATTACTAAATTAGCATTTAATTTAAATTTAGTTAAATGCATAAATTGATGTCTAATGTGTTCATAGATGATAAACTCTGTAGATTTTTCCATCCCTGTTGATATGAAGATGTCTTCTTTGCTCAACTCTACCTCCAGAATGAACAGATTTTAGATGCAAAGCAAAACTTTGGTAAAAAGTTTGATCTTTTATGAGTTAAAATCACATATTATCTTAAGCTGCACAACATTGTTACGAGCTGCTCAGAGCTGAACGGAGATGATCTTTTATTTTGAAAATAAGTTACGAAATAAAAGAAATCCCATTCTGAGTGATGCTAGGTTATTATTATATTTTTGGTTTTGTTTCGGCCAAAAAATAAACATAAGTCCTATTTATAATTTAAAAAAAGATCATGAATGCAAATCCAAACTTCTTAAAGACGATGCGGTTCCTTTTACGTTTCCATCAGTAGAAAACTAACCCAGATGACTCTTTAACTGTTAAAGGTTGCCGACCCCTGATTTAGCTGAGAAAGAAGAAAGATTCATGACTTCTTTTGCTAGTATTTGGTTCAATGTGAACACTGTATGTGTGTGTTCTTGACAGTGTTGCATGTAGCATTAGGTCTAAGACTAGAAATACATTTGTATTTGACTCACCCTTAATATTTTCTGCGTCTTGAGTTTGATCTGACTTGGCAGTTTGTGTTTCCAGACCTCGTTACTCATTGATTTACATATCTATTTAGCTTTGTGTGCCACAGTGCATGTGCCAGTATTTTGTAGCCCATTAATAACGCCCCGTTGGATACCGAGTTATGCAACCACGCAAGCTGATGCAGCCCCTCAAAGGCTGCAACGGCCAGATGGTCTCTAACAGGCAGAACATATGATCAGTGGAGTCCCGTCACATTAAACATGGCAGCGGCCCAGACTGCTCCGGGGGAGGGAAGAGGAAAGACCTGGTGGTTCCACGATCCCAGAGAGGCTGTTCACATGAATGATGGCCAGAGACGGGACAACTTCGCTGAAGGGTTGCTTTGCTGCAGACATACCGGGACAGGCAGAGTAACAAATGCTGATGCGAGTGTCGTATAGATGGAAAAGCATATGGCGACAAAAAGACAACTGTGTCACTGGCAGGACCGGCAGAAGAGGAACGCCAAAAGCTTTCGACTGAAAAGCAGAAAACATGTTTTTCCACTGGAGTCAATAGGGCATCTTGTGCGACAGATGGCTCTAGCTGAAGGTGTTGTTTTCCTACAGATTGAATTTTTGTCACTACATAACCGGAAATATAAAAACTGAAACATGAGGGAACCGAGTTCTATCAGCCGATGGCATTAAGAGATCTAACTCTAACTGGAAAGATATTTACTGAAACAAGCGAGGAAGCAGAGATCTGTCTAAATATCCCAGCATCCTCTGGATTTTGAGGGTCCCCGGCTAATTAAGACGCCGCCTTTTCCCACCGGGGACAGCAGGTGTAGGAAGAGCTTTAATCCCTCTGGGATTTATGGGAAACATGAGCTTCATTTCTGAAACTGGAGAAGCCGTCACACTGCGATTAGAAACAACCAATCAGATACCAGGAGAGATGTCAAAGCTGACTGGTTTTTTTTTTTTTTTAATTTCACTTAGAAAAAAACAAATTTAGATTGGGTATTTGGATCTAAAGAGGCTTTATCAAACAGAAACATACACGTTTGACTGCAGGATATAAAATGTGGTTAGCGAATGTCACAAGATTAAACTTTTGCACTTTTGATCCAGATTGTCCCTGTTTTCAAAATGAACATTGACGGCATTCCTATGGTTTTGTATGTCCAAATTCCCTCCCTAACTACTGACAACTACATTGTGTGGGACTATCTAGATCACGAGTCAAAGTCAAGGCCCGGGGGCCGGATCCGGCCCTCCAGATCATTTCATTTATTGTATAATTTTGACAAAATATGTTTTTATGGAGAGTAAAATATTAAAAGTTATTTAAGGTTTAAATTGATTTATTCTGGAATAATATTCATGTTTTTTATTATTATTCATTATTATGTTAAAAATGTTTTAAAGTTTAAAAAATTGACATTCTGCTAGCTTTATAGGATATTTTGGCATTTAGTACAATTTTTTTAGGCTGTTTTAGAGTTCAGCTAATATTTACATGTTAGTCGTTTTGGCTGATTTAGGTTTTTTTCAAAGTTTTTAAGCTATTTAGAAGTTTAGCTAGTTTTTCAGCTATACGCTAGGTGTTTTGGCAAAGCAAAGTTTGGTTTTTTTTAGGCTAATTTGGCATTTAACTAATATTTTAGCAGGCTATCAGCTTCAGCGTTTTCAGCATCTTCAGCAGCAAAATTCAGCTTACAGCATTCACTCTAGCATTATTGCAGGTAATGCTATATATCAGTATCTTTCGGTATCAGCACTTTGTCATTTTAAAGAAATATAAACTGCTGAATTGGGAACATTTCATTATTTATTCAAACCTCTCTCTCTAATCTATAAAATAATTCACGGTCTATAGTCACCTCCACTAAAGCAGCGGCAACCGAGGAGCTACTCGTGGAGACTTGACGGAGAAGTGCCATCAGTCAGAGCGCCTTTTCAATAACAGCTGCTCAGCAGTGGAACTCTGTCCTCCCAGCATTAGAGGAATATAGAGGGATTTTAAAAGGTATATAAAGAACTGGCCTGTAACACAACAAACTTGTCAACATTAATTGCTTTATTTCAACTGTACATTTTTTGTATCAATTTTATTGACTCCATGTGTGCATTTTATCATGGTTTGTATGTACTCTAATTGATTGTTTTACTTCTGTATTTTAGTGATTTTTTAAGGTTGATTTGATGTTTTACATTGACATTTTGAACACCTGTCCAGGGACTACAGATAAAAATAGCCTCTACGCTAATTCTGGCACATTGCAGTTATGCTTTTTAATGTGAAGTGTCCCTGAGAAATAAACCAATAAATATCTAGTTCATAATTATGTTAAAATGTTACATTTTTGCAAAAATGGCGTCACAGGATTCACGAAAGTAAGAACCTAATAAATACGAGCATTTTATGAAGACTTTTCATAATCCATTGTGTTTTCAGAATGAAAACGGGATCAATAGATGATTTTTTTTCACAAAAATTGTTCAAATAAAATCCGTTGGGGCCTATCGAAGCACACTGGTTTTTGCAGACTTCTGGGAAATTTATAGAGCACTCAGTTTTGCATTCAGAAACCATGAATAAGAGCAGAACATCCAATTATCGAACAAAGCAGTGACCAGTGAAGGAATTTATTGATTTCTCAATAATGATAACTGCCTTTAAAAACAAGTTTAAAATATTTTACGTGGGTTTGCAAAAACTTAAAAAACTTTATACCATCTGAAAATGTGACGATCACAAACATAAGGTAAACTTACTTGTTTTTAAGTCCCACTCGAATCATCTTTTGATCTATTTTCAAAGCTTTCTTTTCATTATGATTATATTGATTATTCAATTTTTAGCCAAAAAACACAAAAAAGACAGTTTCTGCAGAGTAGCAGGATTTCCTTAGAAACTGACCTCTGAGTTGTGGGTGGGACTGTTAGCACCCCAGCCCTCACCTACCTTCACCCATCTGGATGAACTCTCCCGCTAGCTTACAGCCCCTCACAACCCCAACGTAACATTCTGGTGCAACGAAACTGGTGGTCAGTATCGTCGCTGTGCGGCCATACGGTTTAGATCCAGATTCCAGGTCAAACGAAGACGTTCATGGATCTGTTTGTGTGGAGGTGGATGCATAAGTCACTGCTACAAGCTTTTTTAAACTGGATTTCTGCCACCTACAGTTGGCTCAAATCTCCAAAATCTTGCCCCAGACTTGTTCTTTCTCAGCCTTATATTCCGATATGAAAGACTTGGTGTCATATGATTCCAGCCGGACACAAACCAAAATTATGATCATGTTGGTACATCCTTGATACGTAACGAACAATATCCCACGCGAGTCCCAGTTGGGTCAAAGTTCAGCAGAGATTTAGCAACAAAAAGTTCAACTGGTTGAACTTCCAGTTTACAGTCAATGGACGTACATCAAACCAGATTTAAAAACTTGCGTAGCAAAGCATGAACCTGAGTGTTCTGGATGGAGAAACCTGAAATTCAGGTTGATGTGCGTTTACATAGACTTTTTATTGTAGTGGCCGTTTAATTGCATGTTTCAGAGGGCCGTGTGGACATAGCTTCAAACTAGAGCTGGGTATCAATCAAAATTTCCAGAATTGATGCAATTCACTTTTCTTTTTTTTTTTTGTTCGATCCACTAAATTCAATAAAATTAAATGTTGAGTTTAAACATTCAGACACATTTGTTTAGATATACATTAATAATCTACTCTATGTTTTGACTATATTTCTATTAATCTGATCCAGTTCACATATTGTAAAGATTGTTAATATCATCCAGTCTTACATGGTTTCTAAAAAGAAGAAGTTCTAACAAAAATCATTATCATTGTAAACATTGTTCTGCTTCTCCTGGACGGCGTTTCAGTTTGGCCACTAGGTGGCGATTGAGCAGTAGTACACCTCATTCAAGAAGAAGAAGAAAGTATGACGAAAAAATATGTTTTTAGATCACAAATAGTAATTTTTAAAAATGTTTCATTAAAATTCATGTCTGTGAGTTTATAAATATGTTCATGTAGTCATCAATACACGTTTTGGTTGACTGAGTGTTAGCATTAGCCACAATATGGGAAATTCCATTAAACGTTAGCATCAAGCTAGCAAACTTTAGCTTTATGTGCTAAATCGATTTATATTTTTACGAATTGATTATTATCGATTAAGCTTAAATTGATTTAAATCGATTTCATTAACTCAGCCCGACTTCAAACTCATGAATCTGACCGACCACAATTTTGTCATTCAGGACACATCAAAGTTTCTGTCTGTTCACATTTGAATCGGATCCAGAACCGATTCCAAATGAGAAGCTCCTGCATCCCTGAAGAACAGATAACTCGGTTCTCAGACTAGTTTGCTTGTTGGACCTGCGGCAGAGTTCACAGCTTCAAAAGCAACCAGGATCCGGCAGCACACACAGAGGACTTGGACTTGTGACAACAGGGTTCCAGAGTGGGACTCGTCACTTATTCCTCAGACGGACACTTTTGGTGTCCCAATGAGTCTTTTTATTGAGCTAAATTGGGGCCAGAAATATTTGAAACCCAAATTAAAAAAAATATTGACGTTTGGCCCAAAAAAAAGTAAAATGTCCAAAACTTTTTGCTATTCTAAAATAAACCTAATTATTTTCAGGTTCAAATGTTCTGTTTTCAGGTTTTAAAACTCAAACTTTTTTTTCACTTTCAGCTCTTTTGTTTTCAAAACTGAACAGCGTTTTGGACGCGCAGTTGGTACGCAATGAAACTCTCCTGTTTACATCCGTCCTGGGACAACTTCAGACTATGAAAGTACAGACAATACAGTCATTTTCTGACTGTAATTGTCATCAGTTGTCAGAGTCAGTGAAAACACCGGGACTGAAGTTACAACCCTCATCATTTTTGATTGGTCCTTCCTGTTAGCCCCGCCCCAACGGGACCAAAAGCTTTGAAACTGAAATTTTCAGATTCGAAAACAAAAGAAAAAGAGTTGAAACTGAAAAAATGTTTTGAAATTGAAATTTTTAAACCTAAAAAACAAAACATTTAAAGTGCAAGAGAAGGAATTTTTTTGTAGAATAGTACAAAGTTTTGGACTTTTAGCTTCTTTTCTTTTGTGGCCAAACACCAATATTTTTCTCTAAATTATTTCTTTGGGTTTCAAATATTTACGGCCCTAAAATGTGGAGATAAATTGGGGCAAAAATATTTAAAACCCATATTTAAAAAAATGTTTAAAAAAATTGGTGTTTAGCCAAAACAAAAAGTTAAATGACCAAAGCCTTTTTACTATTCTAAAATAAACTTTTTTTTAGATTCAGTTTTTTAGGTTTCAAACCTCAAAATTTTCATTTTGAAACTTTTTTCTGTTTCAAATCTTTTTTTTTTTTCGTTTTTGAATCTGAAAATTTCAAAATTGAAAACAAGAAAATGAGTTTAAAGTGAAAAAAGAATTGAAACTGGAAAAAAGTTCTGAAATTGAAATTTTGAGTTGTGAAACATAAAAAATGCTGAAAATAATTACAGTATACGTTTATCTTAGAATCGCAAAAAGTTTTATATATTTTCCTTTTTTTTTTTCTTTGTCGAATAAAATATTTGTTTTATTTGGGTTCCAAATCATATTAGCTCCAATTTAGATCCATACTCTGACCGCACCAAACCTTTTCACTTAAATTCAGAACCAGAAAGCAGCTGGATCTGATTCTGATCTGGTTTAAGTCACACCTGGAGCTCCCTAGAACTCTAATCTGTCCCGATGAAACATTGATTTGATCTTTATTATCATGTGTGCTCTGTAACAGCACCCCCACCTGTTACTCAACACAGATTTATCAGTGATTTGATGAAAAAAAAAATCCTGTTGGGCAAAACGCTCAATTCTTCAAACCCAGATGACTGACAGTAGAATTACTATTCAGATTTAAAAATTCTACTCAGAGGAAGAAATTCGGAGTAAATTAAAAATCCGATTTAGATGGAGAGATGCTGCAAACGTCACGCTGGAGCTGCGATAGCAGCGGTTTTGGGGGGAACTTTGATGGTCGCGCGGCGTGTTTCTGTCAGGAGTGTTCGGGTTCGGATCGCGGGCTCCTCAGGTGGGTTTGGACCTGACGGCGTGGCGGTGTCCGGCAGCTCTGGCGGAATTCCGCAGATGTGTTTCTTACCTACGAGGCTGAGGAGCAGCAGCTGGGAGCCGCGGACGTCTCTGCTCCGAACCGTCTCCATGCTGGTCGGAGCCGAGCGGACGCTCACAGACGGAACCGGGTTTCCCTTCGAACCGAACGTGAAGGCGCAGTTAGGAGGTCACCATCGCTCCGGCGCGGCGCTGGAGGCTCGGTCGACTCGGTTCGCTGCCGTGGGGTTGAGGAGAGCGGGCTCGCGGGCTGGTTGGTCGCCTGACTGCGGGCGCGCGGCAGCATCTGAGCGCGCGCCGCCCCTTCGCCCCCTCGCCCCCCCGCTCACTGTATGGCGTCTATAACATCCACAGACACGCGGGGATTTAGGGAAGAGCGTCGTTATTTTTACACTCAGATCGACTGTCAGAGTACAGAGAGTCATGAATTAAAATACACATTTATTTAAAATTAGTTTGACTCCATAATTGATGTTTGAAACATGCACGTGACAGTGGCGTCTCCAAGGGGGGCACATTGAGGCCCCTTCCCCCAGCAAAACCTTCAGCTTTCAATTATTATATAGCTGTAAAATCAATTGAATAATTACTGTACATCACCCCCTTTTTTCAAAGTTGAGGCCCCAGGGGAATTCTTTTCAATTTTATTTTATTGTTATTAATGATCGATGTTATCTTGCGCTCATTTCTAACTTGTTTAATTTTGACAACATTTATTTTTATGGAGAGTAAAATACTGAAAATCATTAAAGGTTTAAATTGATTTATTCTGAAAAACTATTCCTGCTTTTGCATTATTCATAATTATTTGTATTCAATTCAATTCAATTTTATTTACATAGAAGATTAGCCTCATTAGGCTTCATGCCAGTAATTTCACAGATGCAGAAAATGACTAAACAGACCAAATAAAACTGGTTATCCTTGTCCATAGAAAAACTACCAAAAAAAAAAAAATCTTAGTCTAGAAAAAAAAAAGAATAAACCTTAGGGATACCCATATGAGGGAGAGATCCTATCCCAGGACGGACAGGCGATTTACCAGAATTTTTAAAGAAAAATTAGCTTCTACAACTAAAGTTACTGTTTTGATGTTTTAAAATTTGGCATTCTGCTAGTTTTTTTCACACTATTTCGGCATTTACTTTGATTTTTTAAGGGCTACTTTGGAGTTTAGCTAATATTTCAGCTACATGGTAGCTGTTTTGACTAATTTAGGCTTTAGTTTAGTTTTCAGGCCGTTTTGGAGTTTGGCAAATTTTTACATGCTAGCTGTTTTGAGTAATTTAGGATTAGTTTCAAATTTTTTAGGAAGTTTAGCTAATTTTTCAGCTACAGTCTAGCTATTTTAGCTAACTTTTTTTTTTTTAGTTTTTTAGGCTAATTTGGCATTTAGCTAGTATTTTAGCAGGCAACTTCAGCATTTTCAGCTATCAGCACTAGCATCTTCATTGGCCAAATTCATCTTAAAGCATTCACACTAGCATTATTTTAGGTAATGATATTAATCTAGTTCATAATTATGTTAAAAAGAACAATTTACCGGTCGATCTTCTGTCCAATACTCACCTATGGTCATGAGCTTTGGATCATGACATTAAAAAAAGACAGTTCCCAGCCTTACTAACACCTAAAAAAAACAATCTGACAAAAGCAGCTCGAGACGCTTTCCTCCTTCAGAATCGACTGGAATTAAGTCGACTATGTAAACTGTGGGAAATGTTACAGTAAACAAAGGGCAATGACGCTGGGGTCCGATTTTTAATGGTTAAAGGCCGAACGAGCCTCCAGTATACACCTGCTGCTGACCTTAGGATCCACAACCCTCCACCCCAAAACCCTGCAGCACCTGTACAGGTCATGAATGGAGACATGCAACTAAGGCTTTACATAACGTATGCAGTCAGAGGTGGAGTACTTTTATTTATTTATTTTTATCTAAAAGAGATTAAAAATGTTTTTTGAGTTTGATCTATTTATCTGGCATGAACATGTCGTTTTTCTTCATCCCTCATGCTCATCCTGTAAGCGAATCTCATCATGGTTTGATTCATCATTTCTGACGGAGCACTAGCCAAGAAGGGAAATCATTTCAGGGTCAAACGGACCCGTCTGGTCTCGAAATTAAAAATAAAAGCTCCCTGGCCGGTCATGTTTGGTTTTCCTGCAGGAGACAGAAGCCGTGTTTGTGAGCGCGGTCTGGCACATGCAGACCAGACAACAGGTTTCCCATGAAGTGCACGTTTGGAGGAGCTCCGAGTGAATGAGAGTGCATGAGGGAGAAACAATGAGCCCGGCTCCAGAAGCAACAGGCTTCATTAGTGCAGCAGCACACAGCGGTGGGAGCCCTGTGTGTGTGTGAGGCGAACCTCAATCACACAATAACATGCAGCTCTTGTTACTTAGTTTGCATGAATTAGCATAAATTAGGAGAGATAATCCTCCTTCAATTGAGGCAGAAGCCCTGTGTCACTTGTTGGACAACAGTCTGCTTTATCCCTTTTTTCTTGTTACAATATCCGCTGCCTGTCCGTTTCCGGGACCAGGGTTGCGTGTGAATCCATTTTTTTCTCTGCAGAATGATCCAAGATTGGCTACATTTTTAGTGAAAAAGGTGCAAATGAACTCTCGCTCTTTGGTGTTTAAGGTGAAAGAACGCAAACGTGTAAAAAGGAAACGGAGTTGTTGTCAGTTCTGACAGCTGAAGGAATCCAGACTGGAAAAGCTGGTTTGGTTTTTATGGTACATGTCAGCTATGGACGGAGCTTTTTTCTCCGTCAGGTTGCAGGTTTCAGGTTGCAGGATGCTCGAGAAAAACCTTATAAACTTTAACCAACTTTTCTACAAACTGATAAGAAACCAAATGTTTTTCCAACACCGACTTGTTTCTTAAAACCCTAACGAATGTTTTAATCGTTGTGGTCAGATTTGAGTGTGTTTGTCCCCAGCTGCCATTGCTATTGACGTCCAGCAGCTGCAGCTGGAGGTCAGTCCTGAACAGCAGTGAGTGGACAAACAGTGGTCGATGTGAGTCTGTGTGCAGCGGAGCAGCCTTTAGCAGCATCTGCTGGATCAATAGTCTGCCTGATCGATCCCTCTGTGGCCTTGCATGCCTGGAAGATGTGCTGAACATGTTCTCCAGCTGAACAACTTTTGCTGTTTAAAAGTTTGAAAAAACTTTCTAGATTTTATTTCTTTCTGACATTTCAACTCACAAATAAAACAGTTTAAATGGGATTTTTGTATGTTTTATTTGCGTATTTCTGTATTATTAATTGTTGTGCATCATTTTATACCCAGGGATGACCTTTGACTTCAGTATTGAAGCACGTTTGAAAATAAAACTTAACAGCAATTCACCAAATAACCACTAGGGGGCTTTTTGTGTTAGACAGTCAGTTCTGATTCACTCAAACGTCAAATGGTTGTACTCAAAACAAAAACTACTAAATTTGGCAGGAAAGGATTCAAATTTTAAATTATTAGTTGTGACTTTACTGGAAATATAAAAAAGATTTACGAATGATACCATTGTATCCATTCATCCAGCTTCGTCCGCTCATCCGGACCAGATACCCGAGCCACCTCATCTGGCTCCTCTGGATGTAGAGGAGAAGTGGCTCGACTCCGAGCTCTCTCCGGGTGACCGAGCTCCTCACCCTATCTCTACGGGACCGCCCTGCCACCCTCCAGAGGAAACTCATTTCATCTGCTTTTAGTCGGGATCGTGTTCTTTTGGTCATGACCCAGAGCTCATGACTGTAGGTGAGTATTGCAAGAAGATCAATCAATAAATGGAGAGCTTTGCTTCCTGACTCAGCTCTTTTGTTACCGTACAGTGACCGTATAACGGCAGACGCTGCTCCAATCCGCCACGCTTTGATCTTCACCCAACTGTGAACAAAATCCTAAAATGTTTAAACTCTTTCACCAGAGACAGGAGCACTCCACCCACCAAGACAAGCTCAGTGGTGCAACTATAGTTACTCTTCATCATAGATAGACAGATTTGTTTTTATACTTAGAACACCTGGAATCCATTAAATGTTACGTTTTAAAGTTAATGTAATTACTTGAAAAGAAATGGGAAGAAACACATCCAACGTTACATAAATACACAATTATTTTCCATTATTTAAATATTGCCTGATAAAATGTCCTTGAAAGTCTTCTGTGTGCTTTATAAATGCTTCATATGTTTAAAACCGAAGCGCTTCATACTGGGTTATGATCTGATGGTCAAGAGATAAAACTAATTATTTTTATCTATTGTGTTTTTTTGCTTAAATAAAATATTGTATTATTATTATTATTATTATTCATCTGTTCTGTAAACAGGGGAATTGTATTTGCAAATGGCTGGGATTTGATGATGTCATATCCTGTCAAGAACGCATTGGGTTCAGACACGGAGACATCCATGTCTCCATGTCTGTAACTACTAAAAAACTATATATATTTCTGGAGTATATGGTGCGCTGGATTTAAAGGCAATTACGTTCACTACTTTTCTTTTGTTTTTCCGAACAAAAAACAAAATGACGTCATCGATTTCATGAAGTCAAAATCTGTTTTGATGATGAGAATGTAGATGGTTTATTCAAAAATTACATTTAAACATTTTTTTGTTTGAAATTGTCTGACTGCAATGCATTGTGGTTTATATTTGTCTTCCTACAAACATTGTGATCCTGAAATTTGAAATGTGTTTTTGAAAACATTAAACCCCCAGAGAGTTCTTGGTTAAAGTCACCTCGATTTCCTCACACACACGTGTGTTGCACTGGAAAACCAATCTGTGACGCTCTGCAGACGCGCCGCTGACATTTTGCTCTGGAAGTGAGCGTGCGTCTTCCTGAGCCTCATAATATCCCGCTATCTCATTTCCTGAGTGGGTCATATGCTAATCCTCCACTCACATCTCACAAATCTGAGGAACCGAGCCGAGTGGAGAACTCAGTTTGGGTGTTTTGGTTTTGAACATTTTTAAGGAGCAGCAGTGAAGCCGGGTGAACAGATGGACTCTTGGGCTGAATTTAAATCGAATCCCAACTCCTACGGATTCTCCCTATCCCTACAGATATGGCCGGCAGTCACACACAGCAGCAGCTGGAGCTTCAGGAATCGATTAATTTTATTTTCAGGTCGAAAAAAATCAAAAATAATAATATTTAATAATTAATTTGTTTTTTTGTGTTCCAAAGGTAATATTTAATTTTATATATGGATATTCACTCTGAAAGGCTTAAGAAAAACATCGACCTGACAATTGAAGAAAACTCATTACAGTTTACTTTGACAACATCTTTGTTTAGCAAAGTGTCTGAACAAAAAGGTGATAAGTAGTACTGAAACTATAATCTTAAGAAGGTTTTTGTGCAATTTCTGCAGTAAAAGATAAACTGTTCATTCAAACTGGGAGCAACAAGCTCCTTCTTGAGAAGATGGAGAGAAGATCAGTGTAGTAAAAAGAGAGAGGGGCTGCTGCTGCTGCAGGCGTCATAGCAACCAGAGGGGCGACTCAGTCACTGCGGAGAAATGAGAAAGAAAGGAGAGTTAATGAACAGCCATTTTACGCATTACCATGAAACGTGGAGATGTTTACAATGTGTGTGCTTCATTCGTCTCTTGTTGTGTACGTCCCATCACAGGCGTGTCTAGAGGGAGGAATTCCATTGGTTTTCCCTGGAGAAAGTCCTGGGAGCTTGAGGGTCCTGCAGTATCTTAGCTGTTCCTGCTCTTTTCTGGACTGAGATGTCTGAGGTCTTTCCAGGGATCTCCTGTAGCCACTCCTCTAGTTTGGAGGTTACAGCCCCGAGTGCTCCGAGTCACTTTCACCTTCCAAGCTTTCTCCAGTTCCTCTCTGAGTTCTGGTATCTCTCCAGTTTCTCATGTTCCTTCTTCTTGATGTTACCATCTCTTGGTACTACCACATCCACTACAGCGGCTTTCCTCTGTTCTTTATCCACCACCACAATGTCTGGTTGGTTCTCCATTATCATCCTTCATGCATCTTGGATGTTCTTCTTCTATGCTCACTAGTCCTCGGCCTCTTTCCTTGCAGCTAGCATACAGTCTCAGGGTGCTGGATTTGGGATGGAACCCTCCATGTATAGTAAGGAGCTTTCGTGTCTTAACATCTGTGCTCTGTATCTCTTCCTTTGTCCATCTTATCATTCCTGCAGGTTATCTGATGACTGGCAGTGTGTAACTGTTTATTTCCCGGTTTTGTTCTTGCCATTGAGCTGGCTTCTCAGGACTTACCTTACTCGTTGGAGGTATTTGACCACACCACCTTGATGGAAAGTAGACTGCTGGAAGAAAGAAATGGATGTGAGAACAAGAGTCTGTTGGAATGCTGCTACTCAAGTACAGTAATTCTCCTCAGAGAGGTTACATGCAGAGAATGTGGAGTGAATGGATGCTTTGGAACCCACAATCAAGGCTAACAGCCAAACTTGATAAAGTGCAACACAATTTGAACACCATGGGAGAGCCAGAACAGCAGGTCAGAGAGGAGGCTATACCACGCTTCCATCCAGAACTTGGGAACAAAGCCCTGATAACCACCGTGAGTGACGCAGCAACTAACCTGAAAGAAAAGATCCAAGTCTAGAGGGAATACCAGGCAACCTCAACACCAGGTGAAGTACTGGAAACTGTCAATAAAGCATTGAAGGCAAGTTCTACCACAGCAATCACAGAAACCAGTGAAGTGGTTTATACTCCAGCCGCAGTGGGTGTTAGTTTATAGAGATACACACATTGTGTGTCAGAAGACCCATAACCCCCTGCTCTTATCTATTTGTTCATTTGTTTGACAGAACAAGTTAAGAAAAAAAGATTTATGTTTAACATTTTTAAGCTGTATTCAATAGTTTTTTTCAGCTGTTTTAACAGATTTCAGTTTAATTATTTTATGTTTTGCTTATATTTTTATTTTTTTATTGTCATATTTTATCAAAGAGTCCTTTTATTTCACAGCTGAATTATCCACCATCTGACTCTTCGAACCTCCACGTGTGTTTTTCTTGTGCAATGTCGCCCCCTCCTGGTATGGTTCCCGTCCCCTGCTGTATTACGTCATCAAAGAGCGACGCGGAAGTGCTGCTTTCCTGCAGCTGTCGTCCTTCACGTTCCTGTGAGAAACGTTACAAAAGTGTCTTTGGTTTTGGATTTCAGACTGTAATCCTCAGAGTTTTGGGGGGTTTATGGCTCCTCGGTTATAAAACTAAACCGTCGCTGCGTTTGACCACTTCCGCCGGTGAGTTATTGAAGTTTTAAAGGACATATCTACTGTAGTGATCTGATGCCGATGTTTACATGTTTGGGTTATGTTTCAGTGTGTAATTATATACAAATACATGTTTATTCTTAAAAGTTATGGAATAAAAATTACTTTTAATTAATGAGACTATTGCTGACCTTATTAGCTGAGTGAGTCAGTAAAATGTTCTAAAACGTTATTAAAATTGAGATTAAGAACAAATTCTGATTACATAAGATTTCTCTGAGTTTAGGTTTAGTCATTTTTAACAATGTCAATTTTTGATTCTATTTTTAAAAATGTTCTTGCCTTTACTTTAGCTTCAAGGAAACCAAACCACGATCCCCACATTTTTCTGTGGTGGTTGTATCATGATCTGGAGACTCAGTCTATCAGTTCCTTCAGGTCAAGAAGATTTTCCACCAAGTTTTTATTTACATTTTTTTTTTCTGATGACTTAAACGTATTAGAGTATTTAAATAACAAAAACATGAACATTAAACTCATCTGGACTGATCAACACAGAGAATTTATGAAGACAATAAAGGAAGGCTTCACTTTACACCCCACAAGAGTGACTTTCCATATGAATAAATATCTTTTTATATAAATGTTTATTGAGTTTTTACAAACTCAGAAGCTTTTTAACTATCTGTGGTTCTTTTTTATGCCAGGCATGATTTTTACTGTACTGTTTAATTTCTTTGGGGTTTTAGTATTTAAGTTATTTCAAGCAATCGAAACAGATTAAAAAAGAAAAAAAAATTATAAAAAAAATAATAGGAATACATCTATACATAGACATATCAAACAGAAGATTATTAGTCATGATTTTAGTAGAAAATGTAAAAAAAAATTATAAGTAAAGGAGATACATATCTTTTTATATACATCCACATGTTCATGTAAATGATGTCATTATTGTAATTCTTGGTCATAAGTACACATATTTGCTCTTATACATACAAAATATGACGCTAAACCCATCAAAAGTTAAGTTTGTCAAAAGCAACTGAATTATTGGTTGGAAAAAGAAACCAAAGTTTGAATATATTCCCCACTTTTACTACGCTTTAAGTCTTAAGTAAAGACCTGACATTATTCCAAAAGTTGTTTCTGAAATGATTTTTCTCGTCATGACTTGAAGGGATGACGGCTCCAAACTCTGCAGAGCGGAGAGTCTGCTGGGACGCCAGGGATCTCCTGTGGAAGTGTTTAGATGACAACAACGACAAAGCGGAGTCCTGCCAGAAGCTCCAGAGCGACTTTGAGGCCAAGTGTCCGGCTCAGTGGGTGAGTCTTCTGTCCCCAGACACGGTGGATCTTTGACCTGGAGGAAGTTCACGTTTTCCGTGTCCACGCCTTCTCCCTGACAGGTGAAGTACTTCACCAAGAGGAGAGACTTCTTGAAGTACAAAGAGAGGATTCAGACTGAAGGCTTTTCTCCCGCTGAAGGCCCTCGGGAGAACTCCTGACACTGAGGATCAACACGATTTATTTACTTTATATGCCTCTACTAGCAGGGAAATGTGTTGTAAATATTTTCAGCTGGTGTTACTCTTTCTACAAGAAGTGATGGATCATGGAGATCTCTAGAAGGAACTGTGAGATGCTGCATCTCCACATGGATCGTCTAAAGCAGAACTTCCTGTTCGGCTGATGAGCTTCAGGATTTAACAGTTTGTGAATAAACAGATCCAGTCTTAGAGTTTGATTGTTTTATTGTTGAAGTTCTTAATATGAATGTTGTAGAAGTCACAATTAAAGCCTTACATCTCATTGGAAACATGCAGAAACACTTTGTCACATATTTGTGCGTATTTACAGAGAAACAAGGCCTCTGGGTCAAAGGTCACCACCATACCAGCGGCTGGATGAAGGAGACAGCAGCAGAAGAGAATAAATTACAAACAACTAAAGTATCCATACATGTAAAAAAAAGAATCATCTATAGGTAAAAATATAAAGTACATCTTTTACATTTCAGCAGTCGGGGCTGAAGACCCTTTTATTGCTGATTTCTGGGTCAATTTCATTCTTTACATCAAAGCTGGACTCCACACCTGCATCCGTTTACATCCAGAGAGACGCACCCGCAAGGAGGCGAGAACCAACACGCCATCACCCGCTGACCGTCATAAAACCCAAAAGTTCTGGAGGGAAAAAGTGTAACTTCTGTTTCCAAAAGTTCCTAAAGCAGCGCACTGTTTTCTTAAGGTGACTTGATCTGAAAGCTGTAATCAGATTACATCACGTTAGGGATTTTTTTTTAATGAACAGGAGTGAGCACAGGTTTTACTCATGCTTTTTTCATTTCATGGCAGAAAAAACAAAAAAAATGTTAAAGGAAAGAATGTAAGCAGTGAGGTCAACTCAAGGTCAAATGGATGAAAATACAGAATCTAAAAAAAAAAAAATTCTTTAGACTTGAAGGTTCATATTATAAACTTGAAGGAAATAAAGAATATAAAATGGTGAACTTAAAAGAAATATTGAAAAAAAAATAGATTTGAGGAATAAAATATTTTGCAATCGTATAAGAAATATTGGATCTAGAAAAATGTTTACTAACTGTATTTTTAATTGTATTTGTTTAAGAAATGTGTTGCTATCCGGAATAAACCCAGATGGGTTTCTGTAACACACCATCACATGCCTTATTTTTATGTCCATTTTATGTGTATAAATAAGTAATTAAACCAAAACAGAAATAGTTAACTTAAAAAAAATAAGTAAAATTTGAAAAACAAAATGGTACATTTTAGAAAAACATTTTGCAAACCTTTAAAAGAGCCCTACCATGAAAATTCTACTTTTAGAGGTTTTAAATGCATTTTACTGTCCATTCCTCATTATAAAGAACCCCAAACTGGTATTTTGATCCGTTCATGTATTCAACAGTAATCCTCTAAAAACCTCCCATACCCACAGAAACCAGTGGTTGGAAACGTGGTGACGCAAGCACAATGCCAACAGCTCTCTCCAGGAAGAGTCTGTGCTGCAAGCTCCGCCCCCAGACTACAACAAACACATATAGTATAGTATTCCAAAAGTAATATATGGTCATATATATGGATATAGTTTACTCTGAAAGGCTTAAGAAAATCGTTGTAGGGCCCCTTTAAGAAATGTAGAAAATTTAAACAATGAATTTTAAAAAAATATTTCAAACCCATCCACAGTCTTAATCTTTTTCACCCCATACGGGGTCACCAGAGCATAACCTGCTAGACGAAGGCGGGGAAATCCCTGGACTTCATTTCCATCTTTTTCGTTTTTGTTTCTCTCCTTCACTTTCACCCATTAATTTATATTTTCCGTTCAGACTTTTTGTTTTCAGAGTGACGCGCGAGACAAAATGATGACATCACCACAACCTCCGTCACCTGATGTCTCAGTAGCCTTTTGGATTCAAAGCCCCACCACTACGTAACATTAGGGTCAATTCCAAAAACCAAAATTCTGTCAGAAACTGCAAAATAAAAGTGAAGAGGAGAAACAAAACTAAAATAACAAAAGATGAGAACACATCAATCATTATTTGGTAACAGTTCCAGGTTTAAAGTCTTTTCGTTCTTCTTCAAATCCTCAATATTTTTGCAAAGTTCACATATATATTTTAAACAATTAAAATTTTTTTAATTTTCAATATTTCCTTAAAAGTTTAAAAAATGTCCCCCATTGGAGCTCGCTACAGAAGAACTTGCTAGCTTGTTACATCAGAGTTCGTTACAGCGAGCTCGCTACAGCGGAGCACGCTACAGCGGAGCACGCTACAGCGGAGCACGCTACAGCGGAGCACGCTACAGCGGAGCTCGCTACAGCGGAGCACGCTACAGCGGAGCACAGCGCTCACAGCGGAGCAGCGCTTACAGCGGAGCTTCGCTACAGCGCAGCGCTAGCACGCTACAGCGGAGCTCGCTACAGCGGAGCGAGCTAGCTCCTATAGCAGAGATACCAGAGCCTTGCTAGCTCGATACACCAGAGCCCGCTACAGCAGAAGTCGCTAACTTGCTACAACAGAGTCTGTTAAAGCAGAGCTCGCTAGTTCCATAGTGGATCTTGCTACAGCGGCGCTCGCTACCGTGGAGCTTGCTAGCTCACTACAACAGAGTTCGTTAAAGCAGAGCACGCTATAGCAGAACTTGCTACAGCAGAGCTCGCTAGCTCAGTACAGCGGAGCTTGCTAGCATTGATTTCCTGTAACTTTTAAATTGTTAACAAAAGAACAGAAAAGCGCATGAACCGCTTCTCTTCTTCAAAATCTACTGGAATTATAATGTTAACAATTTAAAAGTTCCAGATTTTGTGTTTAGGCGTCACCGGCGAGTTAAAGGGTTCAATCTGATCCTCATTTGACCTCGTAGTTCTTCTTTGTTTACGCAAAACAGACCAATTAGACAGCTAGAGAAAAGCCTGACTGCATCAAATCTGCAAGAAACTTTTGTATAAAAAACAAACAAAAAAAGTTACTGAAGCTCCGAGTTGAGATTTTCTCTTCCTCTGATGATCCGGTGAAAAGTGAAACCAGGAACAGATTCTGGCGAAGATTTCTCAGCAGAAGAAGAAAATAATAATAATAATAAACACTGATGATTCATTGAGATTAAAGTCTGTGAGTCTTTAAAAACGTGGTTGAGGTTCCTCCAGCGTCGCTGAGCAACACTTTAAACTTCCCGTCTCTCTTCAGTCTCATCTGAAGGCGGATCATCTTCTCTTTCCTCCCCCCCCCAGAATCACGGATGGTTATAAGCTCCCGGTGACATTGCGAGCCATGGCCCAAACAGGAAACTCCGTCAGGTTAAAGAGAGGAACCCCCCAAGTGGTGATGGCCAACATCACCACGGCAACGCCGATCAGGTTCACCCCGAAACCGGCCTTCACCTGCAGAGGAGGAAACAGATGGTTTGGGGAGGAGGGACGGAGCGGGGCGGCGCCGCGGGGGGGCGTGCGTCACGTACCATGTCGCTGATCTTCACGTGGCCGTAGCTGAAGACGATCGCGTTGGGGGGGTTCCCCACCGGGAGCATGACCCCGAACGACACGCACATGGTGGACGGGATCAGAGTGTGGAGCGGGTTGATGAGAAGAGTCTCCGACTGGATCATGGAGGGAAGAACAACAAGGATGAAAGCGGGAAAATGAACGGGGGGGGGGGATTAAATAAAAGCACATCAGGACAGAAAAACAAGGCAAAGGTTGAAGGAAGAGATGAAGACGGAGAGATGAACATAAACACGCAGTCATTTCAAAATAAAAGCTCGTCAGCAGAGACCATGTAAAGAACAGGCTGTTCTACCACAGGAAATGAATGAAACAAAACGCCTCAGATTTCATTTTTACAACAAACTCAATCTTTGGAAAAATCTAAAGTCAGAATCGATTCAGTCAAGCCACGATTCGATTCAAAGTCTGAAAGTCACAATTTTGATTTTTTTAGGGTCTTTTTTTTTTTTCTCTTCACTGTGAATTAAAGGTATTTTAAGTATGTCTTCATTTTTCCCCTTACATCAAACTCTGTTTTCCTAATTAACTACAAATAAACAATTACACATAATATTGAATGATCCTAAATCCTTTCATACTCGGTTCATGTGTTCTCCACGTGTGACGGACCGCTCTGCACAGTAGTTTGTAGAAAAGTTAAATGTGCGAGTGGGTGTTTGAATTTTATACATTTATATTGAAGTTTGTCTTTTACTGGTTTTCACTTGTTTGGGGACTACAGACAGAAACTAGCTTCGGCTATAATCTGGCGTGAAGCATCTTTAATGTTTTTGCACATTGTCCTTGTCAAATAAACTAACAGACTTATGTGAAACTGTTGAATCTGAAGAAGCTGCTGGAATTACTCCACTTTTCGCACACACACTCACAGCGAGCCTGCATGGAGAAATGACATCAGCCTGAATAATCGTTACATCCTTAACAATTAAGTTCAAATGTGAAAACATTTCATTTATGGTTTATTATCGACAACAGAAGTCAAAACAACTGATTTACACTACAGTCACATTTCCCAAAATGTCACTGCAGGCGACATAAATGAAAGTTTTCAGCTAATTCTGTAAAGTTGCATTTTTGTACGCCACACGGTGGTCACCAAGGGTTCAACTTCTGTTTTAAAGCAACAAAATAAAGAACACCTTTATTAAAAAAAAAGTATAAAATCAACGAATGTCTACTTTTTTTTCTAAACTTGATAATTCTTTGACTGTTTTATTGTTACCTAGAGCTGCCACGATTAATACTGAATCACAAATAATTGTTTAAGTTACCGTATTTGTTTTACTAGGTAAATGTTATAAGGCTTATGAACAAAAACAGACCTGAGAGAAACTTTTCCCTTAATTTTTATCGTGTGAAATCTTTAAATGTTAAATGTTAAGTGTCATTTGTGAACATGAAAAAACACATCAACAGTAAAATAAGCAGAACTATGACGACTTTTATCCTACAGTATTACTCCAAGATAACAAAGAAGCTGATTTACAGCCAGAAGACACAAACCTACAGATCTAAAACATAAAATTAGTGCTATGTACCAGTTGAAGGTTAGATCTGATAGCATTGACTTTACTCCTGAAGTGGTTCGCAAAGTCCTCACATGCAGTTTCTGTGTGAGGCATGATTGGTTTATTAAAATCTGTGTTTAATAAAAAATCAATGGTCTTAAAAAGGAACCGGGGGTTGTTTTTATTGTCAGTGATGAGTTTGGAAAAATAAAGAGTCCTTGCTTGTTTAACAGTGTGATTGTAAATTTTTTGTTGTTCTTTAAAAAAGTCATAATCGACTGTTAAATTTGTTTTTCTAAACTTTCTCTCTGCTCGTCTGCAGATTCTCTTTAGATTTAAAGTAGCCCCATTTATCCAGGGTCTCTTTGGATTGGATTTCAGTATTTTAGTTTTCAGTGGGGCTACTACATTAATGGCAGACTTCAGTCTGTCATTAAAATCATCAGTCAGAGAATCGCAGGACATCCAGTGGTGGATGAGGTGAGGCAGGTGTTTGTTTTTTACATGGGCATGTCTGGCCCGGGTGGAGACAATCTCTGAGAAGCTGACTCAACGTGACACGAGTTTTACATCCAGTTTATGAATGACCTGATTAGTTGAATAATCAAAAAAATAATCGTTGATTAGTCGACTAATTAATAGTGTTTACTATTCTTAACTTTTGAATAATAATAAATCAAATATTCGAACAAGAAAAAACCCCTAAAACTTGAGCTTTAACCTATAATTGTGTAATTTCCACTTCCAGCTGATGACGTTTGGCGCCATCTTGTTTTCTGCAGGACAGTCCCTGAACTTTCAGGGTCTGTTTCTGTGAGTTCTGCTGCTGTGACTTCTATAACAACGTCGTGTGTGTCACCAGTGAGAATGAGCGTCGTACCAGTGCAGACAGGATGGGCAGGAAGACGGTGAGCGTCGCCGGGTTGGAGGCGAACTCGGTGACCGCCGACACCAGCAGGCAGGCCAGCAGCGTGACGGCCCAGGGGGGGAGGCCGCTCATGGGCTCCAGCTGTCTGCCAATCCACATGGACAGGCCCGACACCTGCAAACCAGCAACACACGTGAGTGCAGGCAAGCGCCCTCTGCTGGACGAGGACGTATGAAGACACCGCTTTGTTTCCCTGATGCTACAGTCATACATGTGCGGTCTTTTACACGTCAAAGACAACAAAGTTACTGTCATACAGTGAGAGATGCCCGTTTACCTTGCAGCCGGCTGCAAGCGCATAGCCCCCTCCCACCAGGATGACGATCTCCCACGGCATCAGTCTCTGGAAGTCCTTCCAGGTGATCATGGGAGCCAGTGGATCCAAGTCATCTAAGCATTTAAAAACACACAGAACAGCCGGTAAACAGAAGCAACGGCTCAGGAGTAGTATGAAGAGCTGAAGGTACGGCAAGTTTGTTGTTTTGTTGGTAAGAAATGTGTCTTCATCTTTACTAAGAAATTATTTCTTCAAAAGTTGCTTCTAAAAAAAAAAAAGGTTTCAGAAATATTTGTTTCAATGAAAAAAGAAGAGAAAGTCTAACAAATATACTAAGACGTTATTACAATAAATTTACTGTGTATTCTCCACTATATCCATCCATACGAGAAGATTTCTTAGATTGTAATCTAGAACTGGAGGTATTTTTTGATAACATGGACAAATATTCAAAACTGTAGTTGTAACTGTGGTGACCTCTATGGCAGCGGTGTCAAACTCAATCACACAAGGGGCCAAAATCCAAAACACACCTTATGTCACGAGCTGAACAAGATATGAAATGTAGGAAATGGAGAAAAAGAAAAAAAACAAGAAATGTTTCTGTGATAATGCTGGTGTGAATGCTGTAAGCTGAATTTGGTCGCTAAAGTTGCTGGAATTGATAGCTAAGAACGCTTAAGCTGAAAACGGTAAAGCTAATAGCAGCAAAAATATTAGCTAAATGCCAAATTAGTCTAAAAAAAACTTAGGTTAGCCAAAACATCAAGCATGTAGCTGAGATATTAGCTCCAAAATAGCCTGAAACATCTTGATAAATGCCAAAATAGTCCAAAAAACTATTATAATATTAATTTATAAAACTTTAAAACTTGTCTTATTATGAATAATAAAAAGGCAGAAATATTACACCAGAATAAATCAACTTAAACCTTACTAACTTTCAATATTTTACCTTCCATAAAAATATATTTTCTCAAAGTTCAGCGTCTTCAGTGGCCAAATTCAGCTTACAGCATTCACACCAGCATTACTGTAGGTCATGTCATATATGTAGGTAATCATTAGGGATGCAACAATTTTCGATACGCCATTTTTCACGATATGCATTTTATTTCTTTAGTAGCACCATGAGCTGCCTCTGGCCCGTTTGTGTATTCATTTCCTCGTTGTAGAGTTTGTCCGCTCCAGGTCTGCTCCTACTGTCCCCCCCTCCCTCTCAGAAACTACTTTGCTCCTCCCCCAGGAGGTGAAGACCCGATGCTAAAAACAATAGAATTTTAGCTAAATGCCCAAACAACCGTGACAATCATAGCCCGTTGTGGCCGGTGTAGGTACCACACGTGCTCGGCCTGCAAGATCGGCTCGCGACTTGATGACGCTTAAGACTGCGATTGGTCCAGATCGTTTCACCACTGTCACGTGACATGGAAATGACACACATGCTGTATTACGATAGGCGTGTTTGAGTTGACTTGCGCCTCGCCTGCTTCGTCAGCGAGACTAAGCTGCTGCAGGAGGGGGCGGACAAAGGCGCCTGAGATGAAGGTGGACGACGAGACTGCACGAGAACGAGGAGTTGGGGGTTGTCCTCAACATTCGGCTGAATTTTAATACGCCACTCCTCCTAGTATGATCTGTGCTGTTATGTCTTTTATAGTATTTTTTTACAACTCTTAGTGTAAAACAGATAAAAAAAAATAGTCGGGGGATTCATTACATGTACACAGTCCAAATAAATAGATAAAATAATAATTCAAGTTCATTTTCAAGACAACTATGACACAAATAACCACAGATTATTTAAAATCTTTTATATTTTTTCATCAGTGATTCACTACCTTCCAGAAAAAGTAAGAAAATACACAGATTTCTTTCATTTAGCGCCAGTTATTTGACATTAAACTACAAAAACGTTCAGGACACCGTTTCCCACAATGCATTGTTTTGTAGTCATCAAGGCGGCTTGAAGCCAGCGCAGTACCTATTTTCTGGCTGCGCTGGCTTAGGTAGGCGCCTTGAACCCGCCCCTTTCTCGCGATACTTCATGTCATCGCAAATGTGACGTCTGCGACAGAAACTAACCAGCATGCACCGCAATCCAGGCGATCTGCGCAGCGTGTCCGGGTCCGCCTGCATAATCTCAAACACGCCTAATGCCTGTAGTCTTCCTGAGTAATCGATGAGGTCCGAACAAGTACGCAAAGGATCACAAAAGGGGGCGAAATATTTGCAATCAGCCGCAAAAACCTCGACGACAAAATAATCCGATCGATTGGAATCATCACATGTTGCAGCTCAAAATGTTTTACAATTAAAAAACAAACATAAAAGAGAAAAACTAAAAGTAACCCACCCTTTTGTCCCCTCCCACACACAAACAATGCATACATGCACGAATAAATGACTAGAATTATAAAAGAGATGCAGCCTCGAGGCCGCGGTGCTGCAGCGTTTGAGGTCCGTTCACCACCGCGGATCCCAGGACAACATTAAACAGACAAAACCAGCAAGTCCTGGTGGAAACAAAACTTTATTAATGTCAAAGACGCCACATATGACCAAAACAAGCGAGAAAACCAGCTGTGCAGTCTTCAAAACACAGAAGTTATTATAACAACGCTTTGATTTCACCACAGAAACCTTTATGTTTTTCTCTACGGTTGCGCATTAATTTAAATCGTCCGGTCATGAGGGCTGAGGCGGACGGTGACAGACATTCTGATAAAACACAAAGTTTTGGGACAAAAAAGAAAAAGAAGCCGCAGTATTTATAGGGCTGGGCGGGGTCACAGGCCCAGCGCTGCGTGATTGGACCCTCTCCATGTGACGCCATGGAGGATCAAAGATCATTTTGGGAAGAGAGTATCACTCTTTTCAAATCTGAAAAAAAATACAGACAAGACACCCCGGTGTGGCACCGTCTTTCCCTGATCTTCCCTCACCTGTAAACAAGACCCAAGATATTTAGACTCCTCCGCCTCAGGCGGAGGAGTCTAAATATCTTGGGTCTTGTTTACAGGTGAGCACTCCACCCACCGGTCGAGAACCGTGGCCTCAGACTTGGCGGCGCTGACCTTCATCCCAGCTGCTATTCTGAATGTTCACTGTTCACCGTTAAACTTCTGCTTATGACTCTTGATGCGAGTGGCGGCCATCACAGACCTGAGTTTCTGCAGCTGGAGGAAGAGAAGGGTCGCCTGGCGGGAATGAGGAAGAGCAGGAAGCCCAGCAGCACGGACACTGTGGCGTCGGTCCTGTAGCCCTTCCTGACAGGAAAAACAGTTTGACACACGAAGCGTCACATCTTCCATTTATGCGTGTCGGAGTTTGTCACTGGAGCCAAAAATGATCAAATCCCGAGCTGCACAGAGATTCTGCGGCTGGGTCGCAGCACCAGCGGCGCCTACTTTTCAAAGAGAGACGTCCATCCGGGAACAAAGCCGGGCTCCCGGGTGAACCACAGCAGAGTCATCAGGATGAAGAAAATCCCCGTCACCACCTCCGGGTAGCTGAGAGACACAAACCACAAAAGCACATCAGCAGCAATTACAGGAGTGACTCCATGCTGGTGACACGCAGGCCGACGCGCAGCAGGAGGATGACCTCAGGGGGGGTTTAGGTTTTACTAAACGCAACGAAAAGGTAGAAAAACTATAAGGTATAAGCAGAGAACAGGGGCTTTAGTGGGAAGATTGTTATAATATCTAAAGTAAATAAAAATGATATTTAGATTTATTGAAAAATTAATGTATAAATATTAGCCAGAACGTTTAACACTGATGTAGAAAGATTAAGAACTCATTTATCCAGTGGTTACACATTTGGGAATAAAAGGTTGGTTCTGGTTGAATATTTTCTTTTAAGATAGAAAATGTCAGGATTGTACGGAGCCCCTAAAGCAGCGGTGGGCAAACTTTTTGATTTGTGGGCCACAAAGGGTTCTAAAATTTGGCATAAGGGCCGGACAAGGAGCAGATGGAAGGAGTGATTTGGTAATCAACCTCATAAACTAAAAAGATAATATGGAATTTAGAGAAAAACATGCTTTAATTTGGATTAAAATTCAAATATTTTCATTTAAAAACAGAAAATTTGGGAATTTTAATTTCTAAAGTTTGATTTTTGTTCTCTTTTTGGGTTGATGTTCTTCAGATGAAAATGCAAACTCAAAGAAATCAGAAAAATCACCATCTGACTCAGAAAAAAACACACGAACACCAGAGAAACAACACCATTCATGAGAAGAAACCAGAAATACAATGAAAAAAAATGGAACAATAATTAGGATTTTTGATTCAATGTATTTTAATTTGGAGGGCCGGAATAAGTATCTTAAGGGGCCGTATGTGGCCCCGGGGCCGTAGTTTGCCCACCCCTGCCCTAAAGTAAAGGTCTGCTCCTCGGCCAAACATAAAACAAATCATGGAGACTGCTGACTCAGCAGCTCTCTGCTAGTGGATGCCTAATCAAAACTACCTAAAAAAAACAAATAAAGCCTGTAAAATAAAACTATTAAGGTTCAACCTCAAAATAACAAAACCCAGCGGTGTAAAACTGCCGACGACAAAGAGGGGAAAGAACACAAACAAATAAATAAAAGAAAAAGAAAACCGTTAATTAAGGATTACTGAATAAGCATTTATTTTATTTAATTTGATATAAGTTTGTGAATAAAATTCTGAGTCAGTAACTGCCAAATACAGTGCCCCTGAAGTTCAAATCACATAAAAAATTAGATTGAAAAAATCACTTGATGGAAAAACATTTTTAAAGATTTTTTTAAACGACATTTAAAAAACAAGTATGGAAAAAAACCAGCATTACATTTCAGAAAACTAAACTAAATTTCAGAAACCAAAATGTTAGAAAACATTTCAGAAAATAAAATAAACTTCCAGAAAAGGAAAAGTTGTAAATATAAAACACAATGACAAACAGGAAAAGGTGTCATCACTGATTGGACGATGGCGCTTGTCCATCATTGTAAAATCAATTGACTTGAAGTTGTTTGTGTTTTTGAAGTTGTACTGGACATCATCAAATAGTGATGTCTCAAAGTATTTATCCTTTCACCTGGTCTAACATTTCCTTATTTTTTTCTGCCATTTCATTTAGCCTGAAATCAAACCAAGATTTGTTTTAAAAGAAAATCCATTGATGGATTTAATGAAAACTATATTTTTATTGTGATGATCCAGATTTTTGGTGTGCTGCTCTTTGTTTCTATTCAAACAATTAGATCAATATTGAATCGATCCATATTTTTATGATTCTAGAGAAAACTCACAGTATAAAAGTAACTTCATTGTCCTTTAATAAGAGTCGATCATGAAGTGTGAAGCATCAACCAGACCTGATAGGACCCAGCTTCTCGTACTCCTCGTGGATCCTCCTCTCTGACATCATCTCCCTCCGGGTTTTGCGTTTCTTACTCAGCGAGCAGGTTTCTCTGAAGCTGAGGACACACAGGCGTCGTCATAAAACGTAAACGCGAGCGTCCTCCTGCAGATAAACACCGTCTGCGCTCACTTGCAGCCCAGGAAGAGGAAGTGCAGCCACAGCCAGGTGAGCACCAGCATGATGATGGCGATGGGGAAGCTGAAGATGAACCACGTGCCAAAGTTGATCACCTTTGCTTCAGGATATCGTCTGGGAAGAGGAAGTCAGGGATGTGTGGAATTAGAGGGACTAAAACTTTTATTTACATTCTGATGAGAAACGTGTCATTAATAGAAAAAAAACTTTATACTTTAAGATATTGGATTTGTTTAATTGTTTTAACCCCGAATTCATCTCAAGTTCGTTTCATCCAATTAAACTTTTCTGTCATTATAAATCAAATCTGCACTAATAAATATTCAATTGTTTGTTCTAAATTAAAGAAGACACCATCATACCTTAAAACCCATCAATTAATAAATCACTACATTGTTTTTTTTTTTTTAATGCAGTTTACTTCTCATAGAAAAATGCTTTGCTATTAGTTTTAATTAAGGAAATCATAATTTTTACTAAAGCTTTTTAAAGTTTAAATTACAGAAAAAATAATTCTGGTTTCACCAAAATTTAAAATCAACATTTTTCAAATTGTATTTTAAGTTAAAAAAGGAATTGTGGATTTAGGAGTTAAACTAGAACCCATCAATGCCTTTATACTATAGGTAGTTCATAATGAAGACATTAAAGTCCATTCAGAGATTGTGTCAAAGTCAAGGCCCGGGGCCGGATCCGGCCCTCCAGATCATTCTATTTTATTGTTATTAATGACCCGATGTAATCTCAAACTTATTTAAAACTTGTATAATTTTGACAAAAGATATTTTTATTCTAAGAATATCTTTATTTTAAGAATGTTATTATAAGATAGTAAAATATTGAAAATTATTTAATTATTTGTTTAAGTTGATTTATTCTGGAATAATATTCCTACTTTTTATCATATAATTATGTTAAAAAGTTACATTTTTAAAGTTTTATAAATTGGCATTCTGTTAGCTTTTTGGACTATTTTTAGGGCATCTTGGATTTTAGATAATATTTCAGCAACATGTTAGCTGTTTTGGCTAACCTAGGTTTTTTTTCTTTTTAGACTAATTTGGCATTTAGCTAAAATTTTAGCTGTTTTTCAGCTTCAGCACTTTTAGCTATCAATTTCAGCATCTTCAGCAGTCAAATTCAGCTTACAGTATTGACACTAGCAGGTAATGCTATATATCTAGTTCATAATTAAGTAAAAAAATGTACGGTTTTAAAGTTTTATAAATGTAGTTTTAGCATGTTCAATAGATGTTTATCCCGTCTGGCCCGCGACCTCAGATGTGTTTAGGAGATTTTGACACCCCTGATCTAGAACATTGTTTAAATTTGTTTCCAAAGAATAAATATGTAAAGTACTTTTTTATACCTATTTTTTTTTTATCTCTACTCCAAACATTGATAGTTTTTAGTCTTGTTAATTATCTGCCTGTACATCAAAAATAGTACGCAAAGAATATGTAAAACTCTAACGATGAATCAAATAAAGAAGGGAAAATGAATCAATTATCAGAAGAACAGAGTGGAGGAGACGGTTGCTTCAACAACGTTCATTCCTTTTTGATAACAGACACCTCATCACACATAATCCTTCTTAAATTTATGAAAGACGCAAATATTACATCAAATACCAGTCCTTTAATCTTGATATTCTCTAGTTTTAAATGATTTTTCACAAAAAAGAGGCTATTTGATTTATGGCGTGATGCGTTGTCATGGTAACGGCTACTCCATACAAGCGCTTTCACTGAAGATGTATCCAGCATCGACTCCGATCACTAAATTGTTTAGTAATAAAATCATTTATATACACATTTTTACTCTGGATCAACCAATAGGGTAAGAAAAGACAAACTACTTCAAATTAAAAGTTGTAACTGATTAATGTGGTTCATTCCTGCTCATTGTACTAAAACGTATTCATGAACGGAGCGACCGGTGTTCTGATCAGAACTGTACAAAACCACCGACTGGAACCGCTCCAAAGGAAATCCTTTATGGTTCATCTAAAGTCTAAAGTGCAACACGCATACCTGACTGGAATTAATTCTGAAATTTACCAGAGAGCCAATGTGGGAAAGAATTATGAGAATTAAAGTAATCAGAGAGCTTTGGCGACCTCAACACGTGACGACAGCCATGGCTGGCAGCTCCACAGCCGCTCGTCTCCGTTTCTCTGTTAGTCTCACTGACAGAAATGGGATTTTAACTGCAGTCACTCTTAAGCTCCGGATGGATTCTGGTTCATGTTAAATAAGGAACTTAAGGACAAAGAGGCAAACTGGGAAACAGAGAATAGAAACCCGACCTTTGTCCAACAAGCTGCAACATTCTGGGAGGCTTACGGCCGCGGCTGGAGGAAATCGGCTCTGTTAGCACAGCGGATGGAGGCTGATTAGCTCCGTCTCACACTCTGCATAGTCTTTGTTTTAGCTCCTTCAAACTGGACGTGTATGAGATCTTGTTGGGAATCCTGAGTGACTGTAATCAACTCAAAAAAGCAAGGAATTCCTAATTTTTTAGGTTCTCAAAGTCACTTAGAAGAATTGGTATTTATCATTGTTATTTTGACTTTTTAAACCAAACAGTAATTCAACTTTTTTATCTATAAATGGGACTTTAAAAGTGCTGTCCGTCGGTCGTGGCTGAATTTTTGACAACTTAAAATAAACTTGAAAAATTCTTGAAATTATAGTCTGTCCGCTGCCCCCTACAGGTTGACTTGAGGCATTACAGTTGAATTTTGTGACATCATTGCTCTGCAGCTCCAGTATAAAAGCTCCGCCCATATTTGAATCTGTAACGGTCGATTGTCGTCGTGTTAGCGCTAGCATGGTACGGATGCGTTTACGGGTGGTTTCAGTCGACAAAAGTCTGAGTGGATTAGGAAATTAGGATAGCCATTGACATTAAATCCAGCGAACTCCTTCTGGTGATGGAATTTGCATGAACATTTCACTCGAGATTGTTAGCTTAATACGTTAGCCTTTATTAGCTTATGATGCTACCGACATTTTACCACTATCAGACACGAGTCCCTTTCAGTCCTAACTGTGTTGAGTGTTGTGCCAAGATATGTATCCCTGCCAGAATTTGTATCCCCTGTCACTGGCATCGTTGATTTATTTGGCAACACTAATATTTGCAGCCCCGCCGTCGGGTTAAGTAGAAACAAAAACAAAACAGCGACCGGCCTTACTTTATGGGTCAATATTTAATAAGAAATCAAGAAATGATCCAGTTAGCATTCATGATAAAACTGTTAGAACTCTGTATTTTTGATCATTTCATTTGTAACCGCCTCCCACTCTGCTGGTCTCATTCTTCTGGACTTATTTTTCTATGAAGGTTTGAACACAGAGTTTAAACAGGAGAGAAAAAGAGTAAAAATGTTTGCGTGTTCGTCATAGAAAGTGAAGGAAGAATGTAGTGAAACACTTTTATTGCCTCTGAAACATCTTTAATTCTACTTCCTGGATTTTACCAATCGTGGGTTATTTTTAGAACTGCGGGTGGAAGAAGGATCAATAAATAATGCGTACTATTTTTTTATGTCAAAACTCCACGCAAACATCCCTTGCGGACGATTCAGACCTCCAAGAGCGCTTTTTGCTCCTGTGCGCACGTGTTTAATCTCTGTTTTGCTTAATAAAGTCCCCGCGCGGCGTCGCACGCGCCACATCTCGGTCATTGCGCTCGCGGGGACTTTGGTTCTGCTTGCAGAGAAACTTTGTGCGCGCGAGGAAAAACATTACTACCTGTGAGGGCGGAGACAGAGGGCTACAGTGGTGTCCAGATGCAGCAGAAGATGAAAGAATTTGACTTTTTTAATAAAACTATGAAATGCGTGAAGAGCTGCAGCCTCCAAAGTCTTAAGGACTCTGACGGAACAGCAGTGGGTTTAGGTTCGATTATATTAGGCTGTTGATTATATTATTTTTATTTTTTAGTAATCTTATTTCTGTGAGGATCAAATAAAGATATTTGGTTATTTTTTATTTCATAAACAGTGTTTTTAATTTTGATAAAAGGGTTAATGAATGAGTTAATTTTTACATATGTGGTCCGGCCCTTCCGTTGAATTTTAGAAGCCTTTGTGGCTTTAAAATTCTGCTTTAGACTGTAATGATCCTAAAGTTATTTTCCAATATCGATTATAATCGATTTCATTTTGAAATGATTTTTACAATGGTGGCTGGTCCCCAAAAACCTCAGCTCTGTGTGTTTTCCAGCTCTCCCTGGACTTCTTGATGCTATGAATCTAAATCAGATGTGTTCAGCCAATCAGGAAGAGGAATCACAGAGAAAAATCTCTTACATTGATTTACAGATGATTCAAATAACTTTTTACGAAAGTTAAACTTTTTAAAGGTAAATATTCCAGAAATACGTTAAATAATGTGGAAATCAAGAATTGGTTCATTTTTGTTGTTGTGATGCAGTTAAAAATCTGATTTATTGACACCAAGTGAAATTTCACACATTTTTTGAGAACATGTCTGATCTCTGATTGTGTGTTTAGCGCTTTTCATTCAAACGAAGCTCAAAGAGTTTATCATAAACTCGAATAAAATACCTTAAAAACACAGTGTGTTAAAAAGAAAATACACAAAAGGAGAAAAGCACATTTACACAGAAGGAGTACCCCTCCCTTACGCAGTTCTTCCCCCCATAATATGATATTTGGGGAAAAAAGACTTAAGAAGCTGCATCTCTACAGAGTTGGCACATACGTGTTAAACTGCTCAGCAAAGATGAGGTTGGTAGAGGTGCCGGTGATGGTGATGAGGCCTCCGATGGTAGCGGCGTACGTGATGCTCAGCGACAGGCACTTGCAGATCATGTGGTCCCTCTTCGTGGGATACTGAGAGTCCCTCCTGGCTTTGACCCGCTTCACGTTCGGGATCTCAACTGCAACCTGAAAGAGAATAACTTCCAGCTGAACATGGCCGCTTCAGTCAACCGGTAAGAAAGTTTTTATCGTTTGTGTTTCAGCCTCCACGGCTGCTTCGTCGACCTCCCGGGGCGTTCTGCTGACCTGCGGCAGGTGACCGTTGATTTGTCGCACAAACGTCTGGTTGGGGACTGGCTGCAGGCCGAAACCGTTCACCTCACAAGTCTGACTCTGACAGGAACCAGAGAAAAAGATTCATTTTGTTTTAGGGTTTCTAAAGATTCGCAAACTAAAAACAAATCAAATCAAATTACCTCACTGAGGGAACGAAGCTCCTCTTTACTGCAGGTGTTCCTGAGCAAAAATAACCGGGAAAATTCAACTACATTTAATCAGAAGAGATTCAGAATATTGTTTTTAGCACAAAAACTGTACTCCAACTATAGTCCCAGAATAAACTAAATATTTTCCATTCCGTAAGAAAAAATAATTTAAAAAAAAAAGTACATCTATATATCCTTTGTATTTAAATTTTAAAATATTTTAAACCATTCACAAGTTGGTCAAAACAAGCTGATAAGAACTAAACCAGGAGGAGAGAATAAAGTGAGAATTTAAGATCAGAAAATTAATATCCATCCTGAGAAAAGCCAGCAATTCGTACAGTTACATGCACAGATTTAGACATCCACAAGTCAAACATCTTAAGAAAAAAATTACTTTTTTGCGTTCTGTTTTGGTTGTGAAAGTAGAACAACCAGGAATGTGTTATTATAGAGTTGTGGTGAAAGAGCCCCAAAGCTTGGTTTTGGTCTCCAAAAAAGTACAGTAGTTTCTGCAATCAAAGGTGCATTTTGATGATGCATAATTATTGTAAATATGCTAATGCAACTAACAGGGCTGTGGATCGTTGCTTAGGTGGCGATCTGATACGATCCACGAATCGAACCACGATTCTTACTTTTTAATATTATGTTTATTGCTATGTGAATATTTACTAGATGGAGGAAAATTGAAATTATTTGTTTTGAATCACCAACATTTATGCCTTTATTTACAACAGTAGATCAGAATCAACAAAACCGATTAAAAAAAAAAAAAAAAACCCAAAAGATTCAGATAGAAAGAAACTTAGTTTTCCATTTTAAACTTTTTTTTTGTCAGCCTTCTGGTTAAGTTCAGCAGTAACATAAAAAGGATAACAATCACTGGTGTTTTGTATCATGTAACAACAAAACTTGAAAATGTTCCCCACAGTTTTTTAATTCTCAAAGTTCTTCAATATTTTTCGATGTACAGCCCGTGGGAAAAAGTATCAGCTGATTCACGTTGTTTACATCTTCCTTTCAGCAGCGCGAGGCTGCGTTTCTTCAGAATAAGATGGAGTTTTGTTAATTGAGTCAACTGTTGAAGAGTTACCATAACCAAAAGAACGTAAACACTGGAGCTAAAGCTCCGATGTTAAAGCTAATTCATTTTTTCAAATGTTATGTCAGTGAGCAGAACTTCAGTCTCAGTTTTTGAACGGAAAAAAGTCTCGCTAGTTTTACTTTGAAAACCGGAGGCTTCGCCGTCACAAAGATGTTTGTTTACTTCCGGCGGTGGTACCGCGGCTCTTTCGGCTTTGTTTTAGTTCGTAAGGTTAAAATCCTACATTAATCTGCATTCCAGAGGGAAAATACATCATTTCCAGATCATATTTTGATCATATTTTCCTACAATTTACTATATTTATAAAGATCGCAAATCAGCGATCTTGGACGTCGCGGATATTCGTACTCGAATTTTCGGGAGCAGATCGCGAATACTCGAGCACCCGGATACTCGTTACAGCCCTAGCAACTAACATGCATCGGTGTCTGACTTTGTTTTTGGTTTTCTTTGTGTTACCAACAAGGTCAGGAGTTACTGGTATTGTGAATATGCTAACACAGCAAACACTTCTAATGTAACTAACATGTGGCGTGCTAGGAACAAATTCCAGAGTAAAAGAAAAAAAAAAAAACATGAATTTCTTAGGCTGAATCTGAATTTTTTTGTGTCCTAAAACTGCTTTTATTAAGGGTAGTATGTTTGGACTTTTCTGGCACTAAGGTGATCTGCATCACGCTGTGCTGTAGAGGAGAAACTCATTTCTTGAAGCACAGAAGTTACATTTAGATGTAGGTCAGGACTTTGATGCTATAAAACCAATGTTGGCATGTATTTTTTCCGAGGACTGGAGACCATTGACGTCATTGAGCGTCAGTGTCGTCTGGATTGTTTTTTCATAACTCTCCGCTTGGGGGGCTAAATGTAGAGGGAGGGAGAAGCCACGGGGGAAGAATCTAAATTCCACCATGAAGATGAGAACAAATGTTTTCCACACATAGAAGATTTTAGGAAAGCAAAGGAGAAAAGGAAAAAGACATACTTGTCATTTTGATAGAACAGCTCCAGCTGGTTCTTGTCCATGTTCTCGTCTTTGCTTGAAACCGCTAAAAGAACAGCAGTTCTCACTTTAACAGCAGCTCAGATGGAAGAGACGACCACAGAGAGAGTGTTCAGGACATACCGCTGTCTTCCTCTGGGGCGTCCATGGTTTCAGAGTCTTCGTGGCCGTCGGCCAGACCGGTGCAGATCAGCTGCTGGAGGACGGCCTCTGCTATGGGCATCACCATGGCGGTGGTGGACGTGTTGCTGAGCCACATGGACAGGAAGACGGTGCAGCACATGAAGCCCAGCACCAACCTGACGGAGGAAGAGCAGCCCGTCAGACTTTGACTTGAGCGCTGGGCTCAGCAGCGCGTGCGAGATGCTCACATGCCCGGCTTTGCTCCTGCGATCATCACCATGCGCAGAGCGATGCGTTTGTGCAGGTTCCACTTCTCTATGGAGGCTGCCAGGCAGATGACCCCCATCAGCAGCAGGGTGGTGTCCTTGCAGTACTCTGCAGCCACCTGAAACACCACGTCTCAGCCTTCACACTCTTGTGAAACTGACGGAACGTCCCGATCAGGAAGGAGGACGTCTGAGTCCCACTCATAGTCTTTTAACTGACGTTAAAATAAGACATTTTTATAGTATTTCAGATGTACTTTTCTCAAAAACTGTACAATACTTTCATATTTTCAGTAGTTGTACTCCTTGAAGTACTAGTTAGGTCTGTAAAGTAATGGGGATGAACTAAGTTTACAATCAAGATATATTCTCAGCTAAAGTCAGCTAACAAGTGTCCTTTGTTTCACCTTTTATGCCAATTCAGAAGTGGATTTCTCAAAAACGATACAGTAAAAATACTCTATATTTGCAGGAGAAAATGTATTTAAAGTACGTGAGTCTGAAGGATTTTAAAATGTACTAAATTGATGATTGGGATTCTTTCATAGCCAAAATTAACCAATTTGATATCAGTGCTACAAGAGATTTTGTGATTGGATTTCTAAAAAACAGAAAAACAATAATGCAAAATATCACATATCATCATATGCTTTAATAGTAGTATTTCCCAAAGCTCCATGGAGTCTTAAGGAAGCGAGCACAGACCTGCTACCGTAAGGATTGTATGTAACTCGCAGGGAAAAAGTACAGTGACGGCTGATTTGATCCCGGAAAAGCAAACGGCAGCTCAGTTTTAAAAAATATGTTGTGAAACTGGCGAATGATTAAAATCTTTTTCCCGACAGAAACGTCCGGCGCTCCTTCATCCTTCAGCAAAAGGATGGGGGGGCGGGGCTGCTCATAGCTTCCAGGCGGGCTCTTAAAAAAATGCGGCCAAGAAAATTGTTTTGCACTGGCGTGATTCGAACTTTTTTCACTTTCCATAACACAAAACTGCAGTTTGAAAAAGATTGTAGTTGTTTTACACAAACTACCAGGCAGCAAACAAGCTCCCTGCTCTGTGCCATCCGAGCAGACAGATCGATCCACGAAGGTCTTTGTTCTTCTCGTCTGGACTGGAATTTGGATCAAGACTGAATGTCTGGCGAGCTCTGATGTTGCAATACTAATGTTAGGTTGGGGGGGGGGGTAAGCTAGCAAGAGAGAGTGCAAACAAAGGCATGATGGGAAACGAGCACATACGTCAATTGCCCCGCCCACAACTCAGAGGTAAGTTTCTAATGAACTCCTGGCACTTTACAGCTACTATGTTAAAGAAAACAACACCACTTTTCTTTTTAAATTTTGGCTTAAAACAACATAATTATAATATAAAAAGACCACTGAGAACGCTATACGACAGATGGAAAGATATTGAAGTGTGTTTTTTAAACTATGACCTCCAGAAAAGCTTTGCTTCGAGTCAAAAGCGTAAATGATGGATCTGCAACTGGAGCCACATGTCACTCTTTTACTGCTTCGTAGTGACTTTTTGGCTTTGAAGAAAGCAGACCCCCCCAAATCTGATTATGGTGGCTCCGGGTCTCGCTAGCGTAAATCTTCACTGCTGCTCCACATAAGTGTCTTGTACCGTATTTTTTGGACTATAAGTCACTCCGGAGTATAAGTCGCAGGAACCAAAAAATGCACAATGAAGAAGAAAAAAAACATATAAGTCGCACTTTTAAGAGAAAAGTCCAACATTTATGAACAAATTCATGAAGCCTGATGTAACGTTGCATTTGGCAATCCATGCATCAAATTTGCGTCCGCTGTCTCTTTAGACGAGAGTGAAATTTAAAGCTCAATATTTGTCCAAAAATGTGTCCATAAACTAGACGCTCCCATTACATGTGGAGGAGCTAACTTTTAGCCTCGCCGCTACGTGATGGAGACTTTGACTGTATACTTTGATTAAAATACATGGAAGAGTTTGATGTTGAGAGGTTAAGTTATTTATTTAAAAACGCTCCACAAAAGCATCTATAACCCCGTCTCCATGTCTGGGTTTTTCTGTCTTTTTTCTTACAGCGATCTTTACCTTCCAGCCTGCAGAAGCTGCATCTGAATGACTGTTTTTAGCTGCTTGTCTGTCTGTTTGTAAACCAGTTTGATGGCTCACTGTTCCGCATTAGTCCAAGGAGAGAAAAATAAAAACAACAATAATAATAAAATAATAATAATAATAATAATAATAATGTCTTGATGCAAATAAGAAAAACATCATAACGTCAATGAGGAGAATGATTAGATTCTGAGCAATGTTTGTTTTGAACGAAACTTCTTCTGCGTTTCTGTCAGCATCAAATACTGATACACAAACCTACAGCGCCCTCTAGTGGTTGTTAGTGGAGAAAACAGCTAACATTTGAGCCTATTGATGTCTTAATAAAATTAAAAAAAAAAAAAAAAAAAAAAAAAAATCACATATAAGTCGCTCCTGAGTATAAGTCGCACCCCTGGCCAATCTATAAAAAAAAAAAAATGCGACTTATAGTCCAGAAAATACAGTAGTTTCGTTTTGAGCAGGTTGTCAGCTTGGACAAGGAAGTCGAGAGCTTCACGGACCGAACTTTCACCGATCCTTTACAACTATAGTGAAATGAGGCACTGTTTGCATCTCTGTGGTCACATCAGGAAGCTCCGGGGTGTCTTTACAGCGTTCTGTCAGTTCTGCTAAAGTAAGTATTGTATGAAACTCTCACAAAATATCCAGTGACAGCTGATTTGACCACGGAAATATGAACGGCAGCTCATTTCACCGCGGTCAACGTTAAGATCATCTTCTCTTCTCTGAACCTTGAGCTCGACACGCTAGCTGGACAGATGTGATGTATGAACGACTCATGAAATCAAACAGATTTTCAGTTTGATTGACAGCGATTTAAAGGGAAAAATACTTGGAAATGCAAAAACTAAATTATTTCTACTACATTTGTTCTCTTTCATAAGAACAATGCCACACATACATGTTAAAAACTCAAAAAACAGGATTTTCTTGGAGGAGGATTTTAAACCAAATTTATAACTTCAAGGAAAGATGTAAGTATTTTTATTAAAAAGCAAACATTAAAATAAAGTTTAACATTTCAAAAAAGTTAAGTTTTATGAGCAGTTCATAAAGACAAGTTCTAAATGAAAATGAAATCTATTCCTCCATCCATCCATTTTCAGAGGGAGCTTGATCCCTCTCAGGGTCACGGGGTTGCTGGAGCCGACCCAGCTCCTGCTGGACAAAGGTTAGGTACACCCTGGACACGGTCTGTTCCAGGACCACACAATCACAGAGTGTTTAGTCACCAGTCAACATATGAGGCATGTTTTTGGACTGTGGGAGGAAACCCCACGAAAACCCACACGAGGAGAACATACAAACTCCACCAGCTGGGACTGGAACCACGGCCAGAACCAGAACTCTGACCACTACTCCAACATCCAGCTCAGAATACATCAAACATCATTTTAAAGATTCATTGCTTGTACCAAACAGAAAGACATAAAATACAAAGATTGGTATTTTGGTCAGTTGTCGGAAAGTATGAGGACAAAAATGGCTTCTTAGTATCTAGAAAGTCATCATGGCTCATTCTTATTTTAGGTTAGGAAAACTTGTCCCAAACACCAGCTAAAAAAAAAAAAATTAATAAAGTTATAAAAAAAGAAAAAAACTTTTTACAGTGTACTGAGAGGTTCCCTCTAGTCAAACAGTGATTATAGTATTATTGACGCAGCTCTGGGAAAGATTCAGACCAGATAATTACACTCTAAAGCACGGCGGTTAAACTCAATCACACCAGGAGCCAAAATCCTCAACACACCTTAGGTTCACGAACCCAACAGGATAAACATTTATGAAACTAAAACTTTAAAACCGTAACTTTTTAACACAAGTATGAACTAGAAACATAGACTATAGAAACACCAACAGCCTAAAAAAACAGAAAAAAGTTTAAATTAGCTCAAACGGCTAACATTTGGCTGAAATCTTAGTTAAACTCCAAAATGAACCAAAATTGAACAAAAAAATCTTAATAAAATGTTCAAAATAACTATCAGAATGCTATAATTATGAATAATGAAAAGACAGGAATATTATTCCAGAATAAATCAACTTAAACCTTAAATAACTTTCAACATTTTACTCTCCATAAAAATATATTTTCTCAAAGTTATACAAGCTAGCGCAAGATAACATCGGGCCATTAATAACAATAAAATGAAGTGATGTGGAGGGCCGGATCCATTTGGTCTATATAGGGGATCGTTTCCAGACTTTTGAGTGTTTCCATGACAAAATAGAGCGGTTACGCTGGACGTATTGGTACCATTTCTGGTCCCCCTTTGGTAGTAGATCCATAGAAAAATTGGAATGGCCCCATTAGGGCGGAGCTTCTGTCATCACACGATGTAACCCATTGATAGGTGGAAAGCAACAACAGCAAGACCCAAACAGAAAGTTTTGTCCTTGTTTTTCGTTTATATTCCGTCTCACCAGCCGCCGAAGAATGTCTGAATGTTTTCCATCCATGCTCATCAAAAACCCTTCATGATCGCTCAGTGGAAACCAGACATAAGTCTAGTCGATGAAATCTGAGCAGCTTTACAAACATAAGTTTCTGCTGCTGAAGACGCTTCAGCTTTAAAGACCTCCCTCTGATGAAAAGGGTGTTTCTGGTGTTTTTAACACATTCTTGTGTCATTTTTCTGATGATGGAGGACATGCATAAAGAAATTTAGAACTTAAACTGCATTTCTGAGTATTTTTATCTTCAAACCGCTGTTCATCCACTTGTAGACAACTGAATAGAATAGATCTTATTGTAACTGCCAGCAGCAGCTGCATTGTGGAAGATAATGTCAAACAAGGTGAAATTCTAATGAACTGCTGCTCTGCAGATAACTAAGTCCTTGAAAACAGTTTTTTTGGCTAAAAACAGCCTCATCAGTATTGCGTCCTGCTGCTCCTGTGCTGCACCTTTTCAACACGCCAAGTTAGGAGAGCTTGAGAAAAACTTGCAGTTATGCTAGTGGAAATGCATTCTGGGAGCTCACAGCAGAAAAGGAAAACAAAGAGCCCTTTCTCACTAAGTCAAGCTGATCTGGATTTACTTCCGTTTGCATCTGCATGCAGAGCTCTGCTCCACAGACCGCATGTACAGAACAGGAGGAGCTGGGAAAGCTTCTCCACAGACCTGATGACTATATTTAGCTGCTAAACCATCATAGTTAATCAATATGTTTGAGCGTTCTCCCAAAGGCACAGAAAAAATTAACAAATGATTGCTTCTTATTAAAAAAAAAAAAAAAGACATCTTCATGACCAGTTTTAAAAAGGGGTTTGAATAAGTAAATTAATTATTTCACAACTAAAAGAAAATGACCAAAAAATAAAAATAATATCCCCTGGATTTTCAGTAAACAAGTTCTAATAATGAATTTATGAAACTCAAAACACACTAAATTATATTTTAACAATAAATTATTTGTTGTGAAATACTTTGAAATATTACATTTAATACATTTTTAAAAAATTCCAATTTCTGTCTTGACTCATTTAAAGATGTCCATGTTTAATAATAAAAAACACACTTTTTGGCTAACTTTTGAAATTAAATGTTTTAAATGTTATTTTGCCATGTACAAAAGAGGATTAGGGCCACCAAAATAATAAAATAAAGCTTTATTCTTAGATTTCAGTCATACATTTGAGAAAAAAAGGCATAAGCCTCGCCTATAACTTTAAAAATTGTAAATATAGGATTTTAGTCTCGTATTTTAACAGTTAAAACTTCTTTCTCGTGAATGTATGACTTTAAAGTTGTAATTTAAAAAATATTTGTAGTTTTGTTTGTAAACTGGCACCAATACTAAAGCGTAGTTATAAGATTAAAATATAAATCCGTTTAAAAAAAAAAAGATGTGTTTTTTTCCCCATCTATAATATTTCTTAACATGAGATTTTAAGTATTTGTGGATGTCTGTCCTTTTACTCTGTATTTATTTACACATGTATTTTAGCAAAATATATATTTTTTCAATATTATCAATATAATTAAAGTATTCTTATTTTGTAAAAACCATGTAGTGCAACAAAGGAAAATGTATTTTTTTCTAAACTTTTCTTGTGAAAATATTAGCATCTAAGGGATAAAATCCTTCAATCAGTAAATTCCTCCTTTATGGGCAACAGTTTAAATTTCAAATAAAAGTGAATAGAGGAAAATAAACGCTCTCTGGTCCTGATGTGAAAATTATATTACAAAAGAAAAAGTCACTTGATGCATTTTTTTTTTTATTTAACAACAATTATAAAAACAAAACAAAAATATTCATTAAAAAATATAATAAAATTTTTTGGGGAAAAAACAACAATTCTAGAAACCAAAATGTAAAAAAAAAAAAAATAAATAAAAAAACAGAAGTAGTTTTCTCTAAAACAAGATGAAAAACTAAACTCAATGAGAAAGTAGAAAAGGGTATATGAGACATCTCTGACTGGATGACGATATTGAGTAAGAACAGTTGAAATGGTGAACAAACGTCAGCGATGTCCCAGAATACTTACCTTAGGATGACTAAGAGCTGTTTATTTCTCTATAAAAGTCTATATGATTTTCACTCCTTGGAACCAGTAAGTACTTCCTGTTTGGAACTCCAGAGGGGAGGAGTCACTCGGTCCAGTTTACATTTAAAGTCAATGGGCTCCATAAACCAGGGGTCCCCAAACTACGGCCCGCGGGCCGGATCCAAACACTACCATTAACGCCGATCAAGAACCATAAAGAACGTGACTTTATTCCATCCTTCTACAGTCTGAAGTGTGTCGAGAAAGGATAGAACATTTATTGGTTTAACAGTGATTCACTTTTTTTCTTTTTTTCTTTATTATTAGTTTTCTTCCCTACATTTTTTGGACATCCATATATCTTCAGCTCTTTTTATGCTAGGATCTTCAACTGTTTTGGCAGTTACTTAGCTACAAACTAGCTGTTTAGGCTAATTTAGGCTTTTTTCTCAGTTCTTTTGACTAATTATGAGTTTAGCTAATAGATTAGCCTTATGCTAGATATTTCGGCTAAATTGGACATTTTACCAGTTTTATGGCTAATTTGGCATTTGGCTAATATTTCAGCTTCATGCTTGCCATTTTAGATTTGTTTTCAGTTTTTTAGGTTAATTTGGAATCTCGCTAATATTTTTGCTAGCTATCAGCTTCAGCGTTTTCAGCCCTTAGCACCTATTAGTTTCAGCTTTTTTAGTTATCAATGTTAGCATCTTAAGCTATCATCACTAGCATCTTCAGCGGCCACATTCAGCTTACAGCATTCACACTAGCATCATCGCAGCCAATGCCTTATATGTAGTTTTTAAAAGGTTTTGGTATTTTTTTCTATGAAGATTACAGTAATTAATTATTTAAAATGTGCATATGTGTGGCTTTCTGGAAAACTGTAAATGTTTATGTTTAGGGTGTGATTGTTACACCTTTTCTGTTACAAACTGACCCCAGCCTCATATCAAAGAAGAAAACAGTTATGTGGAGCTCACAAGAAAAAGTTTAGGAAAAGTTTAGAAAAAGGCAGGAGTGTGATAGTCTCTTCAGGTCTGGGCAGCAGCTCTGACTCAACTACCATCAGGCACCACTGATCTGAGCGCCCAACACAACAGTGTTGACTGTTTACCACAAATGGTGGTTGAGAATGTGAAGCCACGCCGCATACGAGTGACACGGCTGGCCATCAGCTTGACCTTCATCCACACGACACTAAACTACCATCAGGTCTGGCTCTCCAGGCCTCAGTCATCGATTCAAACAAGAACAAGTGGGATAAGTTTAGACTTTGGTAAAAACATTTACAAGCAGCTTCAGCACTGACTCAGATTGCACCTCGTAGATGAATAAGAGGTTTATTTTGAAAATCTTGAGTCTGTAAGGAACACTAAACTAGGAAATACATCTAATATTTTACAGCATTGATCAATAGTGTGGACAATAGTATTTGATTGAGAATGTTCCTAAAAATTAGGGCTGTAACGAGTACTCGGATTCTCGCGATCTGCTCTGAAAAATTTGAGTTTCAAATGTCGCTGATTTGTGATCTTTATAAATGTAGTAGATTGTAGTAAAATAATATCTTGGGTTGATGTATTTTTGCTCTTAAATGCAGAATAATGTTGGATTTTGAGTTAACGAACTAAAACAAAACTGAAAGAGTGGCGTTACTGTTGCTGGAAATAAAAATCTTTGTGGTTCACGAAGCTCCTGGTTTTCAGAGTAAAACTAGCGAGAGGTTTTTTCTGTTCAAAAACTGAGACTTAAGTTCCGCTCACTGACATCACTTCTGAAAGAAACGTTTTTGGTTATGGTACGTCTTCAACAAATGCCGCAATTAACTCAACTTCCTCATCTTGAAGTGGAGAAACGCAGCCTCAAGCTGATCTGCTGCACTTCACAGCAGTGAGGTAATCAAATCAAATCAAACTTTATTTAAAAAAGCGCTTTATATTAAAAACAAAAACATACACAATAAAGGCCAACCCCCCACCCCCCCTCTCCCTATCAACACATACAACTCATGACCCCACGCACAATGAATACTTATAAAAATGACTTCTAAATGAAAATTGTAAAATAGACTTAAGGCTTGGCTCTGCTGTGAGGATTCTATCACACCAGGAGTCAGCTCGACCAAAGGAACATCGCCACGCGCCCCCACCAGACCGAGCCAGCAAGCCCTGATGTGATAGATCCCCACAGGAAAAAACTGGGGGTAAAATCATGCTAAAATGAAATACATAAAATACTGTTGAAAATATAAATACATTCACAAGATAAAATAAATAACATAATATATAAAAATAACATTAAAACTGATAGAATAAATAAGGGCATAAAATCAACTAAAAGCAGAATTTAAAAAGGTGGGTCTTGAACCTCATACTTTAAAAGAAAGTTACTTAAATAAGAAGGCCCAAGACCTTAAAAACATTTAGAAACCATTTAAAGAACTTTAAAATCAATCCTGAAACGCACAGAGAGCCAATGCAGAGATTTTAAAACTGGTGTCATGTGATCCCGCCCCCTGGTCCTCGTCAGAACTCGAGCTGCTGAGTTCTGTAATAATTGTAAGTTTAAAGAGACTTTTGAGGTAAACCAGAGAGCAGGGCATTACAATAATCTAAAGGAGTAAAAATAAAAGCATCAGCACCTCTGTGCTGGAGAGAGAGAAATGGGCGGAGTCTGGTGATGTTTTTGAGATGATCAAATCCCGTCTTAACAAGGTTTTTGATATGAGGGATAAAATTCAGCTCAGAGTCACAAAGAATGCCCAGGTTTCTCACACACTGAGAAGGATTCAAATGATTGAGTTTGGGTCAAATCCTCTCTCTCTTGTCTTCAGGACCGATGATTAAATCTTCTGTTTTGTCCTATTTGAGCAGTAAGAAGTTCTCTGCCATCCATGACTTTATATCTAAAATACAATTTAAAAGAGTGTTTATAGGTTCAAGGTCATCAGGAGACACGGCGATGTAAAGCTGAGTATCATCAGCATAGCTGTGAAAGTTAACGCCGTGACTTCCCCAAGAGGCAACATGTACAAGTTAAAAAGAATGGGACCTAAAATCAACCCTTGGGGAACCCCACAACTTATCTCATGGATTCTTAAGCAGCTTGTATCCAAACTTACATAAAGTGTCGATCTGTGAGGTAAGAATTAAACCACTTAAGAACATTTCCAGAGAGGCCCACATGACTCCTGAGTCAATCTAATAGAATCTGGTGATCTACTGTATCAAAAGGCAGCACTAAGATCCAGCAGCACCAGAACAGAAAGTTTCTGTGAGTCTAACTGAAATCTGAGATCATTAACGATCTTTAACGTCTCTGTTATGTGGTTAATTCTAAAACTAGTCTGATATTTTTCTAAAATTTTATGTGTCTTTAAAAACTCATAAAGTTGAGTAGCGACACTTTTCTCTATAATTTTACTTAAAAACTGATCCAGGTCTGTAGTTATCCAGAGTATTTGGATCTAAGCTGCTCTTCTTCAGAAGGGGCCTCACCACCGCTGTTTTACAGACAGAGGGGAAGACGCCCGTCTGCAGAGAGACGTTTACTATATTTAAAAGCTCCGAGTCAAAGAATCCATAAAACGTTTTAAAAAGTGAAGCAGGAATGGGATTTAAAAGGCAGGTTGTGGTGTTTGTGGTGTGGTCTCTGCATCAACCAGGACAAAACTCCCCAGTGTTTCCTCGGGTAAAACCAAAGCTGGTGATCTGTTAAAGCCAGAGTATTGTGCAGATGAAAGGCTAGATCTTATAGCATTGATTTTACCTATGAAATTGTAATAAATCATATCATATGGCACTAAATCAATCTGTACTTTCTGACCAGCATACTTCATGTAGGGATGTGAATCTTACAACAACTCATGATTCAAGTCGATTCAGATTCTTGGGGTGCCGATTCAATTTAAAGCACAAAAGAAATCTTTTAATAAAAAAGAGGCATTGATTTATGATACTGTGCAAATTTATATTATTCAGACCCTCCAGGATTTCAATTTCGCAGCAGATTTTTATGATTGTTGTGGCCTGAAGTGCCTGATGTTGCTGCAGCTTTTGTAAAAAGTTGCAATATTTTTGAAAACACAAGTTTTTTTGTTTTTTTTTTAATTCTAAAAGTTTTTTAATAATGAAATAAAAATCCCATTCTCATGTTCCAACTCTTTTCATTATGACACATGCACAAAGTAAATCCAGCATCATCAGCATATACGATGTTGTTGAGCTGTTAGTTAACTTTAATAGAACTGTCAAACACAAAATGAACTCTGATCTTTCCTGCTCACAGTAACCTAAATATGTTGATTTAAACATATTTTAGAATAAAATATTTTGAATCCTCAGATGTTTTCAGAATCTTCCTCTTTATCTTTTTCTAAAACATCACTGCTGAGCTGCTGGTAGAAGAAGACAAAGGCTTTGAGGAGTTGATCTGGTTTTAATGATCTGCTCTGTTTTAAAGAAGCTTCTCTCAGGTGTCTGTAGGTTTGTTGTGGAGAAGGTTCTAGATCAGGGGTATTCAACTCCAGGCCTCGAGGGCCGCATTCCTGCAGGTTTTCCAACATACCCGGATCTGGCATGCTCCAATTGGTTGGACACACCTGAACCAGGTCATGAGTAGAGTTTGGATATCTGGAAATTATGCAGACACTGTGGCCCTCGAGGCCTGGAGTTGAATACCCCTGGTCTAGATGGAATTCTTCTCCTACAGACTCCAAATTCTTCCTTTGTTTTACCAGTTAAAGTGAAATGGTTCCAGATTTCCAGAGTCTCTCTTTGTCTCTCTCTTCATCCTCTGTTCCTGTTGTGCAGCAGCTGTGACAGACTGACAATATCACACCGTGGTTGTTTTCACACCGGGAATTGTGGAAAAATAAAGTCCAACACCAAATATACACAGTAGCTGCTAATCTAAACAGACTGAACTAAACTGCAGATCCCTCCTTCTCAGTAAGAAAAAACTAACAAAAAACAAGAAGAAAACTTAATATAAAATATAAAGCAAAAGAATTAAAACATTCAATTTCGTTTTTTTAATTTCAAAACATCAATTTTAAAGAAAAATCAAATGAGGTTAGCAATCTGAGTCAGTAGGAGAAAACTATATCAAAGCATTCAATGTTTTTTTTTTTAAAGCTTTTAAACTTGTTCTATAAAAACATGTTCTATAAAAATAAGCTTTGATAAAGTATTTCAAAATATGCCAATGTTTTCTGACCAGTGTGCCACGGCACACTAAGACGTTCAGGTGTGCCGTGGGAAATGATTCATTTTCCATCACCTGGAGATCAGCTCTGCTTTCCTCCAAACAGGTCCTGATAAAATACTGAATAGTTAGGAATATGAAAGACCATAAAATACTTTTTTTATTTGTGTTTATTTGATTCCAATAAAGACTTTTTGATAAGAAAGCTGTGGATTTAGCCACAGCTAGCTGTTTTTTTGGTAAAGTTCCGTCCCTCCAACCGTCTCCACCAATCATTTTTTGAAGCTTTACTATGTCATCAGTCTGACCAATCAGAAGTTGTTAACATCCTGTTGCAACCTGGCTCCTAAAGTCTCTCAGTTCCAACATAAATAGCAGCTAAAGCTTTTCTTTAGTGGAGTAGCTTCCAGCGGGATCTGCTGTCAGACCGTGGAAAACAAAATAAGAGTTTGTCCAGCATCAACGTATGCTTTTGTACTGCATCTCCCATAATGCATTGGATTAAAGTGATGGCACTTTTGAAATATGCTACTAAAATGAAATTTATTTAACCAAAAATAAATAAACATTTCTTGTTAGTCACATTTTGAATTAAGACAAAATAAAAAAAATTATAAAACTTCAAAATGTTTACTTTTTGTGTTGTTACAGTTGAGCATAAACATGAAAGTAATGTTTTTGTGTGTTAAAAACAAGCGTGTTGTGATCATATGTTAAAAAATTACAATTGCTCTGGCACAAACATTTAAAGAAATATATTTAAAGAAAAAAAATCCCTCTTTGGAAAGAATAGTTTTTTTGTTTGGTCATATAAAATTGCATATTAAAAAAGTTATTCATAAATGTAAAAACAAATACTTGAGAACATTTTCAGCTAATTTAGTTGAAATTATTAGTGAAAACTATCACAACTTTTAATACAACGTTTAGGAAAAAGCTTTTCTGCCTGAATTATGATTAAAAAAAAATTGTGGAGGGATTTTACATCAATACAGACCAGAGAGTTTCTCATGTTTTCATATTTTGATGCTTTTGTGCCACAGTATTTTTGTCAAAGAAAAAAGTGTAACTTGGCTCAAAAAAGGTTGAAAAATTCTGTGTTACGAATACACAGGCGAGCACACACTCACAGCCAGCCTGCATGGAGAAATGACATCAGCTGATTCAGAAGCAGCTCAAAAATCTCCTGATAATCAGAAGATATTTATCATCCAGAGCAGGTGTCAAACAATTCTGCGCTTGTTTGACGAAGGTGGAAGCATGCGCTTTTTTACGACACAGAGTGACAGTCCTCATGAAAAGATTGCAATCTATTGTTCTGGATTAAAACATTTTTAAAGACAATTTGTACCGAGCAATACACCAATGTTCTTTAACGCATGTTTACAAAGCAGAATCAGAAGTTTTTATGATGAGTATGGATCTGCAAAGTGACGAAGACTGGAGGATCTCCTCCTCTTTGTGGATTCACGGAGGTCTCCGTTCCCTAACCCCCTCGAATAAAGGGGGGATATTGGATTTTCAGCTCTACAGACTGTTTAATACAAAAATACAATCGCATTTGTCAATAGAGTCGTTTTATTGTGGAATTTGTTGTTTGTTTTTTTTAGTTTTTTCAAACATGATGATATATATATATGTAGTTGTATGATAAAGAAAAAAATGTAAATGTTGAAAAATCGGTTATATTTTGAAAATTGACCAGATTTTCTCGTGTGTCTTGGCGTAACTTCCTGCCAGGATCTTCGTCAAGATCGCTCATCTATTAAGAAGGGCGCCGAATGGAAGCGGCCTCCGTTCCGCGGCGCTTTGCATCACTATATGTTCTCCATCTCCACCAGCTCAGCAGGTTTGTTTTTTGTCAGTGAAGATTGGAAATGGCGCTCAGACGCACTCACCTCACTGGACTTCAGCACGCCAAAGAGAGGGTAGAGGAAGGCTGGAACCAGAGCGGCTGCCCCCAGAGGAACGGCCTCAGACACCCAGTAGACCGCCGTCACCATCAAGACGTACGCACAGCATGCTTCCTGCAAAGCAAAGACCACCAGCGTCAACCTCCGTTCAGGACGCCACATACGTTCATTATTACTGTGTTCTTGTGCTGTTCAGACGATGCTGCTTCAATCAGGTAACAGTTATATAAAAACCGACATACCAGCTTCTCATGTTGCAACACCAGAGGGCTTAGTGACGGCTCTCCAACACCGAAACAAGACGAATCTCGTGACATTTCCTAAGACCTCAATTAGCAGGTCTTTCATGAGCCACTCAGAGGTGACAATCCAACCATAAGAAGCCCTAAAGTACCCGACCTGCCTCCCGCGTCAGAATTACACAGAGGTTGTGACACGCTCACAGCACCTTTACATAAGGGGAGCGCTAAGAGGAACAGGTCAGTTAATCTCAAATTAATAAACCCGGCAGAGGGAGAATTAGCCACAGGGCTCAAGCAGAACGCATGCCGGGGCGTGTTCAAACTGCACAGAAAACTCCAACTGCGATTGTTCAGAGTAACAAAGAAACCCTCACAGCTCCAGCAAATCTCTGCTGACGGCAAATGTTGTGCGGTTTCCACGGTAGAAGTGAGGTTTGTCCAAAAACTTCCCAACATGAGGAGCAGCTAGCAAACAATGCACGGAAAACACGTGCAGCTCTATCAGGCGGATATAGTGTACTTTTACATGTAAAGAAGGTGATCCAGAAAACTTTATACAACTCCAAATATGTAGTTCTGTAAATAGTCTGCAGCTTTAATTTTTATAACCAATGACATGGTTTTTATGTCTGTTTCCAACTATTTAACGTAACAGTATCGGTCAAAAAAAAAATCATTTTTTATTAATAAGTTTGCAAATTCAAGTGAATTTTTGATTAGATCAACTATTATTTGATTTTTTTGAGTGATTTAACTACACCAAAGGGATTTTTTTTCAAAAGAAAAATTATATTTATGTCAAAATCTAAGATTTTTTTGGGGGGCTGAAAATAAGTGAAATATTAATAACAAAAAATATTAAATTATGTTATAATTACGTTTTATATTGATACCCCTTTTAAAAACCTAACAATCACATTTTAAAATCTTAATAAAAGAGATTTTAGATTTATTTGCTATTTAAAATCTTTTAAAATACTTTTAAAGTCAGAACCAAGTGTATAAAGAGCAGTTAGGTAATAAATGAGTGACGTATTTGTCTGACAATAATAATAACAATAGAGATTTTCTCATTTCCAAGCACAGTGGTTGACGTAATATCTTAATTCATTGTTAGTATTTAAGGCTGCAGTGACACTGCACAGATACAAATACACAAAAACTGATTTAAACACCCTGGAAACGGCCTAATTATGGAAAAAAATTCAGATGATACAACATTTTTTTAAAAATTTAACCTAATTATATACTGATGCCCAACAATACAACAATTAACTCATTTATCTGCCAAGAATACTAACATTTTAGCCATTAGAAACTCAAGACATATTTCAAACCTTACTGATACAAAAATGTTTGTGCAAAATGCATGTGCAAAAAAAAATACACTTCATGTATACACACAAATATTCTATAAAAATATTAAAATGTTAAACGACCAGCATTAAAACAAAGACAAGCCTCTTAATTGGTTTAAGTCTGTAAATTGGATTAAAAAAAGGATTAGTTGTTAAGAAAAAAAAATATTTGCTTCAATGAATCTGTAAAAGACAAAACAAAGAAAATCAACAAAATATGTATAAAAGTAGTTATCCATAGTGTTGCTGCAGTGATGCTAAACAGATTACATACGATCAGCTGTCACAGCACAACAAACAGTGTAAAGTAGTTAGTAGATTGAAATGCAGCCACTGGAAAACATCAGAGAAAAAACAAACAGGGCTTGGATTTTAACATCTTTTTTTTTTCCACGCAGTAAAAATTCCTGATGGAAGACTGCACGCTCTACAACAGGGGTGACAAACTCAGTCACACAAGGAGCCAAAATCCAAAACACACCTGAGGTCGTGGGCTGACTAAATTAACATTTATAAAAAAATTCTAAAAAAACATTTTTAAAACAGTAACTTTTTAACAAATATGAACAAGATATATAGCGTTGCCTGCAATAATGCTAGCGTGAATGCTGTAAGCTGAATTTGGCCACTGAAGATGCTGAAATTGATTGTTAAAAACACTAAAGCTGATGGCCAGCTAAAATATTGGCTAAATGCCAAATTAGCCAAAAAAAAGCTAACAAAACAAAACTCGGGTTAGCCAAAACAGCTAGCATGTAGCTGAAAAAAATAGCGCAACTTCAAAATAGCCTAAAAAAAAACGAAAAAAAGCCTAAATTAGCCAAAAAAGCTAGCATGTAAATATTAGCTAAACTCCAAAATAGCCACAAAAAAAAAAAAATAACTTAAATCTTACATAACTTTCAATATTTTTTAAATAAATTTAGAACCAAAATGAAGGAAAAAAGTGTCTCAGTGCAGGGTATTAGATTATGGAATACCTTAGAAAAATCTATAAAAGAATCTAATTCAATTATTACTTTTAAAAAAACTGTGAAAAAACAAATGCTCACATCATACGAATCAAACATTAAAAACGATAAAAACGGGCTTAATGCTTAATGGGAAAGGAAGGAAAAAGAGAAAAGGAAAAGAGGGAAAAGAATAAGGGAAGGGAAAAAAAAAAATGAAAATACTACTACTTTTTTCCCTATTATTTTTGGTGTTTGTTTTTTCTTACCACTTGCTATATCTGTTGCATAATTTAATGTAATTTTTGTTGACTGAAATTATTTACTGACTTGGTTAAATGGGGCAGAGTTAATAAGTTTACTTCTTTCTGTCCCTTTTCATTTTCATTTTTTTTCTCAGAAACTTTGATTACTGTAAAACTCCTTATGTCTGCTTTGAAAATGAAATAAATAAAATAAAATGAAATGAAAAAAATATTTTAATCTCCATAAAAATGCATTTTGTCAAAATTATACAAGTTAGATATAAGCGCAAGATAACATCGAGCCATTAATGAAAATAAAATGATCTGGAGGGCCGGATAGAATTACCTGGAGGGCCGGATCCGGCCCCAGGGCCTAGACTTTAACACACGTGGTCTACATGAATATGCTTCTTATAGTTAAGCTTCCTATGCTATTGTTTTGAAAGGACAAAGGTCAAAAGAACCGACCCCGCAGGATTCAGCAGGTACATCCACATCACCTCTTTATTTAACACCTCAACAGCAGTCAACAGAACTTTAACTTTCTTGAACAATGAAAAGACGTCGTAATGAGCCTCGATCTTCTCGGTCCTGCAACATTATAGATGTAAACCTGCAGGTTAATGACTGCATGTGGGGGACGGCAGTGACTGGACATCAGCTTCACAAACACAAACTGTCAAGGCAAAGACTTTAGGAGGGTTTCCTTTACATATTTAAATGTAAAGGAAAGCCTTTACACTCATGTGTAAAAACACATTTAAGTTTAAATGTTTTGTTATCAGACATGAGTTTTTAGAAGAAACCGATGATAAAGAGACTCATCAGCGTCTCCGACCATTGACTGTAGCTTATCAAAGGATGCAGTTGATGCAACTCTGTCAAAGATCTGAAGCCTCATCAGCGATAGAATGGCTCGCTCTTGTCGGTGGCAGATATGCAGCTTTTCTGATAATCAGACTTTAAACACAAACGTGTCACAGGGCAGAAGGTCAGCTTTAATCTGAGGGGGTTCACACCTCACTCTCAAGAGGATTTTTGCACAGAATGGAACCATCAGAGAGGAAAAAGTCTTTAAACCAGATAACCAAAAAAAAAAGTCACAAGATATGTTGATAAATTAAATTAACAGACATCAAAGTCCACAATGGACATTAGGCCTATGGTAAAAAGAACTTAATCAAGCCTAGATAAACTTTATGGATGTAAACTTTTGAATACATACTAATCTGATGAGAACAGGTTTTCTGGAAGTCTGTTCCAGATCTGTGGTGCATAGAAGCTGAATGCAGCTTCTCCATGTTTAGTTCTGACTCTAGGAACTGATAAAAGACCGGATCCTGATGATCGAAGAGGTCTGGCTGGTACATACTGGGTCAAGAGGTCAGTCATGTATTTTGGTGCTAAACCATTCAAAGCTTTATAAACCAGTAACAGAACTTTAAAGTCTATCCTCTGAGAGACAGGTAACCAGTGGAAAGACCTCAGAACTGGACTGATGTGGTCTACTTTCTTGGTCCTTGTGAGAACCCGAGCAGCAGAGTTCTGAATAAGCTGCAGTTTCCTGATGGATTTTTTTGGTAGTCCTGTAAAAACACTGTTACAGTAATCAAGTCGACTAAAGATGAAAGCATGCACTAGTTTCTCTAGGTCCTGCTTAGACATCAAATCTTTAATCCTTGAGATATTTTGAGATGATAGTAGGCTGATTTTGTAATAATGTAATTTTATACATATTGTGTAATATATATCTGTGTGTCATCTGCATAGCTATGGTAACTAATGTTGGTGTTCTTTATAACCTGGGCCAGTGGGAGCATGTAGATGTTAAATAGAAGTGGTCCTAGGATGGAGCCTTGGGGTACTCAACATTTAATTTCTGTTGGCTCAGATGTGAAGTTACCAATTGACACAAAATATTATTCTAAGTATGTTTTTAACCAGTTTAGTACTGGACCGGCAAAACCCAACCAGTATTCCAGTCGTCTTAGTAGTATGTGTGGTCGACTGTATCAAATCCAATAAAACTAGCGCCGCCGATGTTTCCATTGTCTGTATATCATTAGTCACTTTGGTCAGAGCTGTGGTTCTGTCTGAAGCATGACTGGAAGAAATAGTTTTGTTTTTATTAAGAATTCAAATGGCTGATAGAAAACAACTTTTTTCAATTAACTTACTTAAAAATGGCAGATTTGATATCGGTCTATAATATTTATCTCAACTAGACTGTCCTTTTTCAGAAGAAGTTTGATTAGAGCGGTTTTTAGTGGTTCTGGGAAAACACCAGATGTTAAAGACAAGTTCAGAATCTGGAGCAGGACTGGTTCCAGGATCTTTGAAACTTTATTTTGAAGACAGTTGGGTAAAAACCAGACCCTTCTAGCTGACAGAGCAGTAGTGTATTGATTTGATCATCACTGACTGTTATCTTTAAAACAGTTTAGGAAATGAACTCACAAAAAAGAATTAGAACTTTAGAA
>CM012459.1:809821-1053169 GCA_003999625.1 Oryzias javanicus
AGAACAGAAGGCCTGCTGAGGAGAAAACCTCAGACCAAAACTATGAACAAGAACCGAATGGAGACCAAATCAGGGATGCTGGAATCCAATGACTGTAGATGGAACCATGACACAGAGAAGTTACTGATGTGCTCCAACAGATTTCTTTTTCTGAGAATTAAAGAAGTTTGACTCAGGATTGACTCAATTATTCTCTGAAGAACTTTCCCTTTCTACGCTTGGCCTTCTGGCAATCTATAGTAAAAGGACCCCCCCCATGCAAATCCTGAATGAGTGTGGAATGTGTTCTTCATTTTTTCCTGCTGCATAGCTGTGACATTGACAGGTTTCGTGTAAAACCGTCCTCCTTTCATCCTTTCCTTATCATGGTCACTAATTTAAAAACACAATTTCTCTGCACATGATGATTTCATCTGGAACATCAAGGTATTAAGTCTTTATTTCTGAAAGATCAGTTTAATTAGAACATAGCACTTGTAGATCAGCTATTCAACAAAATGCTAATGTTGGTTTTTATGAGTACATACGTTAAAATTAAATCCACTTTACTCTAAAGAACAATAGAAGGCTGTGAGTGCTGTTGAAGAGCCGTCAGGCACTACTACTATTCCCTGATTATACCATTCTACATGCCCGCCACTCTTCCCTTCTGCTCCTTCCATCCTAGTCAGTCAAAATCATAAAAAAAAAACGCTTTTTTCAAAATGACGGCTTTCCCGTTGGTTTTATCTCCATAGCAACCATTTTAGAATTTGGTCACCTAAGGGTGAAGAACAGATTTGTGTCATTTTTAGAAGAATCGGCAGAAGTAAATTTTTGGATCTCCTTGGCAACGGAAGGTTTTTGTACAACCATATCCCAAGTATGCTCATATTTTTTGTTATATTGTTTTGTTGAACTTCAGCCTATAATAAATGTATTCATTTCCTGAAAATTTTGTTGAAAAAGCATACAAGCAAAAGGGAAATGTCCGTTTTGCTAGCTCGCCATGCTAACACACTTAATAATCTAATGAGGCAATCAAAATCTTGATGAGGAGTGTAAATTTGTAGAATGTATCAAAGGTGTTGAAAGTTCGATTTGAGGCCTCCCCAGGCGCACCGAGACTACCCCACAGATGGATCTGAGCGGTTCTTGGTCCCAGATCAGGATTCGTTTGTGCACATTCAGACTGAAGAGCATATTCATTTTTCTGTCTGATTTACACTGGACACATTTGGTTCGCTTAAAGTGAACCAGAGTTCTTTTCCCCGATAATCCAGAACAAATGTTTAATCTGAACACACGCAAGCGGACTTTTGTCCAGGACAATCATAATATCTGCCTCACCCTCGTAATTCCTGACCAATGACTGACGAGATCTTTAGTCATGTGGTTTTGTTTACAATGTCCGGTGGAAGTCAGTCTGAAAACAGACCAAGAATAAGGTTCAAGACTCGATCTGGACCAAATTAAGTGAACTCAGTCTGGACCAACAAACTTTTCAGTCGGAATGTAATCTTTTTTTTTCTCCAAATTTTCAGCTAATTTGGACTTTAGCTAATATTTCAGCTTAATGCTAGCTGTTTTAGCTAAATTACACATTTCAGCAGTTTTTTTTTTTGCCAAATTTGACATTTAGCCCATATTTTAGCTAAATCCTAGCTTTTTTGGCTGAATTAGGATTTTTTTCCGTTTTTTGGGCCAATTTGGATCTTAGCTAATATTTCAGTTTAATGCAAGCTGTTTTAGCTAAATTACACATTTAAACAGGATTATTTTTTGGCAAATTTAGCATTTAACCCACACTTTAGGCCTGTTTTTTATTTAGTTTTGGCTAACTTAGGCATTCTTTTAGTTTTTTAGCCTAATTTGGAGTTTAGGTTTATGTTAACTTTTTGGCTAAATTAGACATTTTAGCAGTTTTTTGGGCTAATTTGGTATTTAGCTATTATTTAGGCTACATGCTAGCTGTTTTTTGGTTAATTTTGATCCTTCTTTTTTAGTTTTCCTAGGACTAATTGGCATTTTGCTAAAATTTGAGCTAACTATCAACTTCAGCATTTTCAGCTATTAGCTTCAGCGTTTGAAGTTATCAATTTCAACATCTTCGGCTACTAGCGCTAGCATCTCCAGCGACCACATTCACCTTACAGCATTCATACTAGCATCATCACCGGTTATGCTATATATCAACTTTATAAAATGATTTGGTATTATGTTTTTCTATGAATATTAAAGAAACTTTTTTTTTTTTTTTTGGCTGTCTGTGGCTTCCTGGAAACCATGAACGTTTATGTTTAGGCTGTGATTGTTACACTTTTTTCTGAACAGTTATGGGGACCCTTGCATGCATCCTAATATATTTCATTTAAACAGTAGACGCCAAAACATGTTTTGTCCCAAATGGAACCCCATACAGCTCAGCCTCAGCCAGGCTCTGCCTTCAGAGGCCCCAAGAAAAAGGTTAAACGTTTCAGACTGGATGTCTGAGCTCGTAAGTTAAAATTCTTTTGTTGTTATGTTTCTGTAAAGCACAAGTGTGAAAGTCAATTCTCTCCAGCCGTCCAGATCATTTTATTTTATTGTTATTAATGGCTCGTTGTTATCTTGCACTTGTTTGTAACTTGTGTCATTTTGACAAAATATAATTTTGTGGAGAGTAAAATATTGAAAGTTATTTAAGGTTTAAGTTGATTTGTTCTGGAATAATATTCCTTCCTGTTTATTAATCATAATTATGGGAAAAAAGTTACATTTGCATTATTTTGGAATATTTTGGCGTTTACTGCGTTTATTTTTTTTCTTTTTGGCCATTTTGTAGTTTAGCTAATATTTCAGCTACATGCTAGCTGTTTTGACCAACCTATGCTCTTTCTTTAGGCTAATTAGGCATTTAGCTACTATTTTAGTTGGCTTTCAGCATCTTCAGCGGACAAATCCAGCTAGCATTCACACGAGCACGCAGGTAATGCTTTACATATGCTTTTTAATTATGTTAAAAAGTTGAGGTTTTAAAGGTTAAAAAATGTAGTTGTAGAGTGTTTAATACATATTTATCCTAGTCGTCCCACGACCTAAGGTGTGTTTTAGATTTTGGCCTCCTGTGTGATTGACCTTGAAGCGAAACTGCAAATAAAGCTTATTCCTACAGAATAAAACTTTGTCTCTTAAGAAAAAGCTTCCCATTATGGAAGTCTTTCAGATGAAAGATGATAGAAGAAAAAAATCCGCCCTGGTGGATCTGATCACCTGTGGGATGTTCTGAGGGGCGCTCTGCTCCTCTCCTGTCTCTGTTTGTGTCCCCAAAGGCGCGCAGAAGACTGAGCGGTGTCGGTCTGAGGGCTGCTCAGTCTGGCTGCACTACAAAGGTTAGCAGATCTGACTGTCAATAGTGTGGTGTGGGTGGGAGGAGGGAGGGAGGGAGGGAGGAGACATGGAGGTGAGACGGTGGAGGTGTGGAGGGGGGGGCGCTTTGAGAGAAAGAGATACTTTGATATTTCGGAATGTTAGAAGGGTGAATGTGGAGAACAGGAGGTTGGGGATCTAATTACCGGGCCATAATTGGGGGCTGGGGAATAGGTTGCCGTCCTCTCAACTCGCTGCAGATCAATTATGTTAAGAGAACATCTGTAAGTAGTGCTTAATGAGGTCCATTAGAGCAACATGCGCTGCCTTCCCTAACGGTGCTTGTCAGCTCCTCGGATGAGCTGGAGTGTTGTGCTGCTGCTGCTGCTGCTGCTGCTGCTGCTGCTGCTGCTGCTGCTGCTGGCTGGGGACCTGCAGCGGGGCTTAAATACAGGAGGAGCCGCTTTCCTCTGTCAGAAAAGCCGAGGAGACCCCACGGAGGACCGCGCGGCCGGAGCTGGGCCCTCCTTCAGTTTGACTGCCCTGCAACTCCCGCGGAGGGAACTTTCTCTCCCGCGCGGGATCTGGAGAAGTTGCTGAAGTCCAGCGGAACCCGAAAAGGTAGGAGTCCTGAGCGCGCGCGCGCGTCCTCCGTTCACCGTTGATCAGCTCCGGTGAATCACCCCCAACCCCTAAGTTGGCGTCAAAGTTCTGGGTGGAGGTCACTGAGGAGGGGGCGCCACATCCGTCCATCACCCCTCCTTCCAGGTGAGACCTGCAGGTGTCACGCGCGCGTTTGGATCGGGTCCGAGCTGAGAGGTGAACCTGCAGCTGCACGTGCCGGGGGGGGGGGGGGGGGGGGTGGTGGGGTGGGGGGGTGGGGGTGTTCCGCGGAGCAACCGGAACTCACGAGCATTAAACACAGAATCGAACCGGGACTCGTGGATCCATGTGGACCGGCGGAGGGGAGAGGGGGTTCGGCAGGCTGTGGTTCCGCCGCCCGTCAGATGCGGTGGGCTGTGCGTGGCGGGGGGGGGAGAGGAAGGGGGAGGGGCATCTCTTTGTCATCTTGTCATTCGCTGCCAGCAGCCCCGCGCGCATAAATACGGCTGCGGCTCGGCGCGAGGCGCGCTCTCGCCCCTCAGTGACGCTGACGCCAACATCTCCCGCCGATGTTCGCCGCTTCCATTCATCCGCTGGATTGTGCCCCCCTCTGACGAAGCCCGCTCCCCCCGCGCTCCCTGGCTGTCGGTTGCATGGTGCATTTGGCGGCTCCAGCGGCTCAGCAAATGCAGAAAAGGGAGCAAAGTTTCGGTAAGGCGCCTCGTCCGTGCGCGGTGGGGTCGTGTTAAGTTCCGGTGACGCGCGCCGCCGCCGCCGCCGCCGCCGCGGCTCCGTCCGTCCGGCCGGGATGAGCCGCTCGGTGGACTCGGAGTGTCCTCGTGCAGCTCGAGGCTGTACCGCCACGTTACCGCGTACGTCCGCGCGCGCTGCCATGGCAACAGTAAGTAAAGCCGCGCGGAATGACAGACAGCATCTTTACGGCGGACATAGAAATGTGGACCAGCTGTAAGACCTGAGGGGGGGTCTGTTGCCATATAGTTCCTCAGTAACTTTAAACACCCCCCCTTCTGGGTCGGTCTTTCTGGGGGTGCATCAAACGGGACCGTCATTTTTTGGGGGGTGGCCCCTGACCCCAAAGTTTCCCCTCCATCAGACTCCAGAACAAGTTACCGGGGCGAAACCGTAACTACCGCGGGACCCGCGCGCGCGCGCGCATCCACGCAGACGGGGGGACAAAGGGGCGCGCGGCTCCGCGGGGAATGGAAGGAGAATACTAATTTGGGCCCGCTGCGAGGCTCATTGTCAGGCGGCTCCTCTCACCCAGAGGGCCAACAAAGGCTGCGCACGAGGAGCGCGGGCCAAACAATGCGCGCGCCACGCCCCTTCACGCACACACGCGCGCACACGCGCAGGGCCCAACATGTGAAAGTGTGTCTTTGTGTCTGATCCTCTGAGTTTGCTGCTCAACTCTGAGGAGGAACTCCCATGTTTTGAGTCGACCGATGACCTCAGAGTCTCAACATTCTGAGCTGTCACATTTCTGTTCTGTATGGTTTTAATTTGAGCCATGATTCTCAAAAAAAATAATAATCTTAGTTTGAAGAAACTCCACTGACACAATCAGCGGATTTATATGTAATAGATCTTAATGAATCTCTAACTACAAAGTTACCCAAAATCTGGAACGTAAACACAAATTTGATGTCGTAAAAATGATTGTTTTTCATATCCAAAGCATCAAATCTGCAGCTTTTTTTTTTTTTGTCTAAATGACAAATGCGTTTCAGTTTAAATGCCTTCAAAACTTGTAGCGTGTCTGTTTGGTACGGTGGCCCCAAAGGGCCACATCACACCACAGATCACTCCACGTACAAACATTGAAAAAAAGTGAAACAATGGGTTAATTAACAGAAGTTCTGTATTTTGTTTCATTTTAAATGATTGTTTTTGGTGAAATTAAAATTTGGAGTTGAAAATTCTAATTGATAAAAACTAATAATTTTAAATTGCAGAGCTTTTCTTAATTGATTTAATGTTTCACTTTTCTGTTTAAGATCACCTCCATGTTAAAATAAAAGAAAAACAAATAATGAATAAAATTAAATTACGTTTTAGAAATCAAAACACAATTCCATAAAAGGACATTTTTCCGACAAGAAAAGTAATTTTCATAAATCAAGATAAAATGTTAAAAATGTAACATTTAATTTTTGACAATGTCTGCACTCTAAAAAAATAAAAGTTTTATGATTAATACGAATACGTATCCAGTATCACTTTATGTCAAACAACTTTCAGATAAAGTGATGGACAAACGTTATCAGTGACGTCCCATAATACCTGTGTGTTTCAGCTTTTTACTCTCCATTATGATTTCTGGATATTACTTTTGCTTTCCGAAGCATTTCATTTTTATTTTGTTTTATTTTTTTGTAATTGTATTTTGGTTTTCTGAATTTTTTTATTTCTGAAACACGATGTTGTTAATCTTTATTATTTCTTTTTTTTTTCTTTGTCGTCGTGGTTTAAATATGTTTTTGTGTTGATTTTATTTGTTTGCATGATTTGAACTTCAGGGCCACCGTAGTTTGTAGAGGATTTTGTTAAATTCCTTTGCAATAAACAAGCCTTGTTGTTTAAGTCGCTGAAAGGATCAGAAAATGGCGCATGTGTTCATCTATCCATATGCTTATCTTTTTCTATAAATGCACTAACCTCTTGGGCTGAACTTTCAGGTATCAATCCCGGCCAATATTGTCGATATCGATACCAATGTCGATATTTTTCATAAATGCGGTGGATGCGACATGAACCTCAATATCTTAATTGTTTTCATTCCCCATGAATTGTTTTTGTGCATTTCCCTTTTTTTAAATTACTTGAAAAACATAAAACAGACTTAGGACAATATTTACACTTAAAGTTTATTTTAAATAAAAACTTCTTGAAATTAAACAAACAAACCAAAAGAAACAAGTAACTATGATACAAAAAAAAAAAAAACTACTGATAGAATTATAAAAAAACTTGTTACTTTTTAGCCTTTAAATAGAAAATTAAAGTTTAAAACAAGACCGGAAATATTGATATCTGTGGGCCGGTATTGATCCGATACCAACTTGAGATCAATTCTATTGATATTTTTGGATCAATCCGCCCAGCACTACTACCTTCTGTATTGGCCGGGCCTGGGATGAACACAAGCAGAACCCTGGTCTGTGCCTCGTTAATGCCTCATCTTCTTTTATTTTAAACTTGGATGATGTTATTTGCTCGCACAATAACTGATGGTTATTCACACTGACCACACTTATTTTAAGTGTGTCTAAGACTAAGTGTTTGCTGTCGGTCGCGTGTATTTAAAATCAAAGTTAAAGTTCTATTAGCTGTTCCATGTATGAAATTTGTTCCCATCTTCTGAGGGAGGGGTGAGCTACAGACACAGCCGCACCCATGAACCATAACCCTAACCCTTATTGCAGGTTAAAAGAAAACTTAGCACTGGTCGCACATATTTAGAAAATTAAAATAATTAAAATTTAGAAAATTATTATAGTCACTGTCTTTAAGTTTTAACACAATAGTGACTCCCATGATTCTTTCCTTATATTTTCGGCACGTAAAAAATCCCTTTCAGAGATATCAGCAATCTTGGTATTAAAACATTCAGCTTGTTCAGAATGTTTTTGCATGTATTTTTGGTATTTATAAACGTTATCGTTTTTGAAATATTGAATAAACTATGCCTCATAGGAAATGAATGAGAAAGTCTTCAGATTTCTAAATTTTAAGTAGATTAAAAGCAAACCTTTAAAAATGTTAATGGACTATGTTTTCATCTTTTAATTTTTAATAAAATTGAAGTTTACATTACATTTTATAACTTTTTTATATCTAGCTTTTTTGGCTAATTTCATCTCCAATGAGTTTTTTTATGCTAATGTGGAGTGTAGTAAATATTTTAGCAACATGCTAAGGTTTTTGGCTAACTTGTAATCTTCTGGGGGTTTTATAGGCTAAATTACAGTTTAGATAATATTTTATCAGCATGCTAGTATTTTTTGGCTAATTGTTATTTACTGAGTTTTTATGGGTTAATTTAGATTTTAGCTTCTATTTTAGCAACGTGCTAATGTTTTTGGCTTATTACTTATTGCGGAATTTTGGGCTGTGTTGGAGTGTAGCTAGTATTTAAGCAACAAGCTAGCTTTTTTTAAGCTAATTTGGCATCTACTGAGGTTTTTTTTATGGGATTTAATGCTTTTAGCTAATGTTTTAGAAACATGCTAACGTTTTTTGCTAATTTAGTTTACTGAGGAATTTCTGGCAATTTTGGAGTTTAGCCATCAAAAAAAGCAATGTGCTAGCTGTTTTGCTAATTTGGTATGTTCTGGGGTTTTTAAACTGATTTGGGGTTTAGCTAATATTTTAACAACATATGAACATTTTTTGCTAATTTATTATGTAGTGAAGTTTTTTAGGCACATTTAGAGTTTAGCTTCTATTTAGCAACAGGCTATCATTTTTGGTCAATTTAGTTTACTGAGGGATTTCGGGCTATTTTAGAGTTATAGCTAGTATTTAAGCTAGGAGCTAACTTTTTTGGCTAATTTGGCATCTAGTGAGGTTTTTTGGGGCTAATTTAATTTTGTTTAGCTCATATTCAAGCAACGCGTTAAATAGTTTTGCAAAATTGGCACCTATTAGGGATTTATAAGCAATTTTACTACAATTAGTCTTAGAAATTTAGGTCAACTTCAGGGCTCTTTCTTAGTTCTTTAACAAAATTTTGAGTCTTTTAGCAAATTTAGCATTTTGCAAATAGCTTTTGCATTTACAGCAAACTCCTTCAGCAATTAAAGTAAATTGCGTCACAATTTTAAACTAAAAATTTCAGTATCCTCTAAGACTACTTTCAGCAAAACGCATTCACACTAACATTATCACAGGTAATGCAACCTTTCTTGCATTTATTTGTCTTTGTTTTTGGAGTTTTTTATTTCTTCAGTTGACTTTAGATTTTTGTGGCTGTCACGATTATCCATCCCTATAAGGAAGAGTTTTCCAGATTTTTATTAAACATATTTGATTGTCTAGCCATAAGGTTTAGTCAGGGTCAGGAACAGAACCAGCTCCTTGTTGGTTGGTTTGCTTCCCTCCCTGCTGCTCTGGCTTCTGCAGCTGTTGGATGAATTCTGTCTTTGCCTGTTCCAGGTATACAAATGCTTTCCGTCCAGCCGGACACCAAGCCAAAAGGCTGTGCCGGCTGCAACCGGAAGATCAAGGACCGCTACCTCCTGAAGGCCCTTGATAAGTACTGGCATGAGGACTGCCTGAAGTGCGCGTGCTGCGACTGCAGGCTGGGCGAGGTGGGCTCGACGCTCTACACCAAGGCCAACCTGATCCTCTGCCGGAGAGACTACCTACGGTAAGACAGGGCTCAGTCTGCGCGTTTGTGGGGTCCACGGCTGGATGTGGAACAGTGACCACCATGAACTCCTCCTCACGGTTCTTCATTTGTTTCCTCCCTTTTACACATATTAAGGGCTACATTTTAAAACATTCAAAGCTGTTTGAATTTTATCCATCCCTAATCTGCTGCTGAAGGCCAGAGGTCAGTTGGAAGCGTCCCTCACCCTTCGGTTTCATTACACATTTTATACCAATTTCCTAAAATCTTAAAATGATTCTTAACTTTTTCTGGTTTGAATCTTAGATTTTGAAAGGTCAGAAACTGAATAGATTCTGTGGAGTTTCAGTTAAACTGCATTGAGACTAAAAGTCTGCAGCTTTTTAGCTCCTTTTTCAATCAGAATAATTGAATTTGGATCGATCGGTGTCATCTGCACTGATAGAGGATGCTGTGATTATTGAAGGAAACCAGCAGCAACCTTTTTTAAGTTTAGAGCAGCTGTGTGTCTATAATGATGAAGACTCTGGATGAAGAAATCCTCTGTTCACGTAGTGGCTAAAAAACAAATAAAGGTCCTGAATAAAGCAGCATATGGTCCAACGGTAGAGTGTCCGTCCTGCTGGGAAATCGATTGATCACCTGCTTGAAAGGCAGCAAAAAGGGTTGAGGGTTCAACCCCCAAAATGTCTCCCGTTCCTGCCGCCGGGGAGGGGTCAAACACAGAGATCAGATTTCACACAAATGATTGGACTCATGGATGCTAGTTAGCCGTTTGGTGCCAAGATTATCGTTGGGTCTCTGTTTTCTTGGTTTTCTTCATACTTCGTTCATAAATCAATGAATTTGATACATTTTCAGAACTATAAGAGCTTTAAATTTTTGTTCAAATAGATGGTTCTCTCTCAAAATTGGTTGGGTGTTAGTTTTGAAAGCGCTGTCGTAGCTAGCATGTAGCGATGTCCAAATGTGTTTTTTTATGTGTTACTAACAAGGTTGTAAGTTAGCAGTCATAGAAATGTGTACTTTGGAGGTATCAGTCTGTTTTTTTTTTATGTGTTACAAACAAGGTTTGGAGTTACAGGTATCGTGAACATGTTAACGTGGCTAACACTTCTAAAGTGGCTAGCGTATAGTGGTGTCGGACTGTTTTTTTACGGGTTACTAACAAAGTTGGGAGTTAGTATTGTCATAGTAATGTATGTTTTGGTGGTATCAGTCTGCTTTTTTATGGGTTTCAATCAAGGTTGGGAGTTACAGGTATCGTAAATATGCTAACACGGCTAACACTTGTAATGTGGCTAGCGTGCAGCAGTGCCAAACTGTGTTTTTTTTGTTTTAAATGTTACTAACATGGTGGGGAGTTAGTATAGTAACAGTAATGTAGGGTTTGGTGTTAAATTTAGTTTTTTTGTGTGTTGAAAACAAAATTGGGAGATTACAGGTATTGTGAATATGCTAATGCGGCTAACACTTCTTGTGTGGCTAGCGTATAGCAATGTCTAGCGTTTTTTTTTTTTTTACATCTTACTAGCAAGGTCGAGTGTTAGCAGAGTCAGAGTAATGTATGTATTGGTGGTATCATTCTGTTTTTTATGTGTTGCAAACAAGTTTGGGAGTTACTGGTATGCTAACATGGCTAACACTTCTAGCATTTTCAAGCTGTATTTTTATGTGTTACTAACATGGTACGGAGGTTGTGTAGTCATAGTAATATATGGTTTGGAGGTATCAGTCTGTGAGATACAGGTATCATGAATACTCTTACACCCGCACACGCTAACACCTCTAATGTGGCTAGCATGTAGCGGTGTAAAACTCTACCTATGATTCCTTCCCTTCTTACTTTATAGTGTGTTTGCCATTCTGCAGTGCTGTCCAAATCTACAATTCCAAAATTGAGTGTTCTAGAAATCTCCCAGAAGTCTTTGCAAAAAACTAGTGTGCATTATTTATTATGGTGGAAATATAGACACAGACTGTTTTTGTTACATGCTACTACAAAGGTTGGGAGTTAGCATAGTCAAAGTATCGTTTGTTTTAGTGGTATCAGTCAGTTTTTTTGTAAACAAAGTTGATTGCTACAGGCATTGTGCGCTAACCTCTAACGTGGCTAACGTGTAGCGTGTTACAAAGAAGTCCTAGAGTTACTATGAATGCAGTTAATAAAGTCTGACTGACAGACTCATCTCTGAAAGCTTTGTCTGGCTCAGTGTGCCTCAAAATTACACAAGTTTAAATATAAACTATTTGTTAACGTGTGTCTTATAATCCGTTGCTGACTGTAGTTCCTAGAAAAACACCTCACATTATGAAGAAGGAAGTAGAAAGATTCTACGATTTAGCTAAGTATTTTACTACAGAACAAACTTAATTTCAACTTTCTTCACAAAGTAAGTTAACAAAAGCCGTTTCATAGAGACCGAAAAATGCTCCAAAATGAAGAAGCTTCTCATGTTTTGATGAAACAGAGATTTTCATAAGGAATCTCGTGTTTTTTTTTTCGGTTTTGGATCGTGACGTATGCGGCTGTTCTGTATTTCATCAGTAAAAAAGGCTAACACTCATGAACATTTCAGAAACATGTACTTTCATCTTTCAACACAGAGACAAAACCAAGGGGGTGTAATTTTTCTGGGCTGGTAATGACAAATTTCCCCGCTCAACCTGGAAGGCAGTAAGTCTTTCCTCCTCAAAGCGACCCGAGCGGTGTCTGTTCCTGGAAGGAAACTTGGACCTGCTGCTCCTTTCATCCTGTTCTTTTTTTTTTTAAACCAGATTTTGAGTTTATTTGCTGGACTAAATTTCAATATTTACTGGGCTCATTTATCATTTTTCTGATGTGCTAATACCCCTTTTATCAGCGGGGAAGCAGTCGGCTTCCTTTCATTTGAGTCCCGTGTCAGAAATGCACATCTGTCAGTCTAACAAGTCACTCTGCAGGAGAATCGCTGCTGTGTTAAAGCAACATGTTTAATTCCACATAATGAAAAAAAGGGTTAATATTCAGTTTGAAAGTGATCAGCGTCGGGGCCGCCACGCTGCTAAAGAGTGTGTAATTATCTCCAGAACGGCGGGAGCTGGGGATTTTCCTGTCTCCAACCAGGATTTGACCCTGAAGAAAGTTTCTGATGGAAAACCGTGTTTGGACAAATGATCAGCCGCTACAACTTACTGCCAGAAAAGGAAAGGAGAGAACAGTGAAATGTTCCTGCTTAACTTCTGCATATCTGCTGCTGTGCTCGTGTCTGTCCAGAGCAGCTGCTGGTTTGATGCCTGAAGCTTGTCAGGCGTTCCTCCGATGGATGCTTGGAGTTGGTTTTGAGGACGTCTGGCACACAGTCTGGTTCTGAGTCTGGTTCTGCTGGACTTTTTCCATCACTGCTGTTTATCTCCACTGTAACAGGATTTTACTGAATTTTAACAAATATGATTTAAATTCTTATATACTGTTTTTTCCGCACTTAAAAGCTTTTTTTTTTTTCAAAAACATCAGTTTAACCACCTTATATGTGGATTACTGTATTTTTCAAAGTATAATTGGCAAAAATTTGGTCATAGGAAAAAAAAGAGCAAAAAGGATACTGTAGGTAAATCAGTATTTGTAGCTCAGTTTTACTCCGGGCTCAGCAGAATTGTTCCAAAGCAACAAAGATGATAAAAGAGTTTAACTGGATTCTTAGCATGTTCTCTATGGTTATCTGAGTAGATTCCTCCAATATTTCATGAACGTTAGCATCAAGCATATATTAATCTATTATTCTTATTTTTTCCAATTTTTAGGATTTATTTTTCAAGATTTAATGTCCTTTTTTGGTCCCTTATTTTATTAAATCAAAGTCTCCACTAAGTCATGTGGGATTTTTATTTTTTTTTCTTTATGATGCATTTATAGCTAATGCAAATTATACTCTGGACAAGTCTAGTCTGATAAATATGTCAATTCTGATGGTGTTTCCTGATGTTGAAGCAGTTCTGAGAGGTGCAGACTGCTTTCTCAGAATCTTAGCTTTTTAGCTAACAATGTTGGGTTTCATTGTAAATATGCTAAAGCGCTAACGTATAGCGATGTTGGACTGTCGTCTTTTTCTCCGTGTTGCTGACCAGGTTTCTAGTTAGCGTCGTCGCAGTAACGTGTAAGCGAGATCATTCTCTTATTTTACGTGTTGCAAACAAGATTGGGGGTTACAGGTTTAGGGAATATGCTAACGTCGCTAACATGTAGCTAGACTGTGTTTTTTTTTCTACTTTGGAGTTAGCGCAGTCAATGTAATAGTCTCAGTAACGTTTAAGTGAGATCAATCTGTTTTTTTTTTTTATGTGTTGCAAACAATGTTAGGAATAACTGGTTTTGTTAATATGCTAATGCGGCTAAAGTGTCGTAGTGTTGGACTGTATTTTTTCTGATTGATTAACCAGGGTTGGATTTAGCTTAGTCACAGTGATGCATGTTTTAGCGATACCGGGTTTTGTTTTTTCACATGTTGCAAACAGGGTTGGGAGTCACAGGTTTGTGAATATGCTAATGTAGCTAATATGCTAACGTGGTTTATGTGTAGCGTGTTACAAACAAGAATTAGATTTACTGTGACGACGGTAAACTCTGACTGACAGACTTTTTTTTCCTCTCATTGCGGACACATGAAGCTGCCCTACATTCAGTCACGTGTGTCGGCTCAGGCGTGTTACTGCTGCACTTCAGATGTTTTCTGTGACATGCGCTTTAAGGCTCTCCGCTCATGACATCTTGGACTCGGCCGCTGAACAGCCTTCATCTGTGCTGATGATGAACAATAACGCCCCACAGGAGGGATCAAAGATGGAGTAGAGGCGGGGTCAGGGCCCTCAGCCGTCCCAGAGCGAAGTTTGACCTGGATGAGGTGTAGATGTGACATACGAGCCAAAAGAAACATAATTAATGTCAGCTGTAGTTACGATGGCTGGTTCCACATCTCATCCCAAACGCTGTACAGCAGATACGTCTCAGTCCTCTTCCACAACTGCTGATGTTTGTGGATAAAGTTGTTCCAGTCTTTCAGACTATAAACAAAAACATCCTGATAGTTTGATAATGTTTGATCATTTTTTGAATCTGCTCCCAGTTTTTACACATTTTGCCAATAATGCAGAACACGGAAAACTATTGTGTCTGGATCTAAAAAGACAAAGGCTGTCATTGGATGATGAAGAGGTCGAAGCTCCGCCCATTCTGATTCAGAGTGGATTTTGGTTCATTTTGAACGATCCGACCTAAAATCCATCCAGGACATCTTTAGCAGAAACTTCAACCAGTGAAAACTGTATTGATGGTTGATCTTTTTTTTTTAGCTGTCATCACGTGTGTTTTCCGTTATGATGGTCATTTTTACGTCAAAGAAAAATAAACCTTACACACCTGAATCTAAATGATATTTTCCAATATCGATTTATCTCGTTTTGAAACTATTTTACACTGATATAGGTCGATTTGATTAACGACTTGCCTCAGACGGATCAATCTGGTTGGATCAGAATAGAAACGACTCATCGATTCAGTCGATAAATCGTTACACGTCTACGAGCCACGAGCTTCTAAAGCAGTCCCCAACTGAAATGGGCTAACTTCCATTATTTACGTTTATTTGATTTTCTGATCCTGAAGGAAGTTTTATTTTGAAAAACTGCCAGATTCATTTCACAACATCCGTCTTGGTCGTGTGACCTAAAGCGACTGGCTGCATGGCTAGCTGGATTGCTAAGCTAGTAGCTCAAAGCTAAATACAAAAACCAAACAATAAAACGTATTTGGAAAGTTGATTAGATCCAGTGAGGAAACCGAATCAGAGCCTTCAGCTTCAGAGAACAATAAACCGAGAGTCTTCCTCCACATGCGGAGTTATTGTGTGAATGTTTAGGAAGAATTGACACTATAGAGATGCTCCTGCTCCGTTCTGTATGTTTCCAGCATGTAGAAACTTAATCACACTTTCAGTGATTTCAGCAATCTGGATATCAAACTGTTTGTTTTTAGTATTCATAAACTTTAGTTTTTAAAATATTGAACAAAATATAGTAGTAATAGTAGTAATATATGTAGCTAAAGCTTGCTAACGGTTGTTAGCCTCCACTTTGATATTAAAGGGAAAATCTTAATAACAAAGTTCAAACATTTTATGGAAAATGAAGATTCAGTCAAATATAGTTGCTGATTAGTGGAAACTTGTAAAAGGGACATTTGAGAATTTTTCTACAGAAAGGCTTAGGTACACATCTGTTCAGAAACTTTAGCACCGAAAATGTTGAAAAAAATCCCCAATGAATGAGGATTTATGTAATTTTTATCTGTCTGCTCTGAAAGATGATCTGAGCCTGGATTGAAGGTTAAAATGAAAACGAAAACAATCATGCAATGCTTCTTTTATGGAATTTTTTCAAATCAGAAACAACTTCTAAAAATCATTGAATCCTCATCATCTGTACACAGAAAAAATCTGCTTATATTTTTAGACTTTTTAAAAGAAAATCTCTCGTAGTAGCATTTTATTTTGAAAATACATTTTCCGAGCTTAACCTTCAGCCGCGTTCTGACTGGTTTGTGTAAATATTGTCTAATTTGAACCGATCTGTGGCCTGAAAACGGTTAGGCGCCACTGCTCTGCAGTCTGGAGGCAAAGAATTGTGTTTTCTGCATTGAAACATTTTGAGCACAGTTTAGTGAGGTTGTCTTTTGTTATATAACAGCTTAAGTTCAGAGACGTGAGTCACATGACCTAAAACCTGCAGCATCATCCCTGATGTTCAGAGCTCATATGATGACGAGTCTGGGATCCTTTCAGACAGAATTTTGTTTGCATTTTCTGATTCTAAAGTGTTTGTTTTATTCTGAAAAGTGCATGTAAAGCAGTGATTTGTTATTTAATTTCAGGCTATTATCTGAGGACCGTTACCTTCACTGCTGCTCATCAGGACAGCCGATAATCAGGCCTTTCAAACCCAGTATGAACAGAACCTCTCTGCTGTGACGTGAGGAGAAAAGCCTCACAGAAAGCGTTCGTCTGCAGGTCTGGATTCATGGTTTCAACGGGGGTGGAGGGGGGGTTGCAGGAGTTTATCCCTCTAGAAACCTGCAGCTGCAAACATAATTACAGCCTCTCTTTTGTTTGTGCTTTTGCTCTCTCTCAGCGCGGAGGAACGAAGTGTGAGCATTTCATCAATAAATGATCCCCTCCAAGCCCCCCAGTGATGATGCTAATAGAGCCGTTCCACGCTTTATGCTGATGTGAGCGTTTCAGTGCCGAGCCGTAACGTCTGAAGACCCGCAGGAGGGCTGCGAGCAGCCAGACCGGCGCGCACGTGCACGCCGCCTCAAGGCCGAGGTGATGGAGGCGGGGCTCTTATTCTCTCATTCATCTTTTTATTTTAAACTCACACAGGTATCGGCTCGAAAATAAGAATAAATACATTCATGAAATTAGAAAATAAAACAGAAAAGTCTAATTTTAAAGTCACCCCCTTCCAAAACATTACAATGTTGTACAGTTTTTACCCCAACTTGGATACAGACAGGAAAAAAACACATTAAAGTCCCACTTTGATCATCTTTTGATGTATTTTTAAAGCAATCTTTTAATTGTGCTGCTTTTAGCCCAAACCCTAAAACTTGTCTCGCTTTCTGCAGAGCGGTAAGCAGTACACTCGCTCCCACTAGCTTACAGCCCCTCACACTCCCAAGCTAGCATTAGCGGTGCAGCAAAAATGGCGTTCCATTTTATAGCTATCCAGACGGACAGTTCTGATCCAGATTCCAGCTCAGACCAGGAAAACAAAGACGTTCATGGATGTGTTTGTCTGGGTGAAGGTGAAGATCGTCACGAATATAATCTTTGCTCCTGATTCAAAACAGTTTGAATATAAAAATACCCAGAAAGGCTTTTTTGATCTCAGTTTTTCTTCTACGTGTCCTTCATTATGAAAAAAGGAAACAAGAACATGTTTAAAAACTCAATTTCCATTTGAGTTGGTATATTTTTATGAACTTTCAGATAAATAAGATTTAACGATTAGATTCGATTATTTGACAGATTTGTTCAGCCGCAAACAGCTCAAAGTCCCACATGACACATTTTTTATTTAAAAAAAAAAACAAAAAAAACCCATTCCTATTAGTGTTTACATTTTGATGATGACGCTTTTAACAAAAATCAACCAACCTGAATGTCTTAAAAATAGATTTTTCATGTTGATCTGAAGCCTCTGTTTCCACAATCTCCTCTGAGGGGGCGTGGCTTTTGCCCTCACTGTCTGATCATGGTAGCTCTGAGTCTTGCTAGCATAAATCTTCACATATAAAAATCCATCAATCTGGGTAATGTCCAGCCGTATGGTTCTGATCCGGATGTCAGCTCAGATCTTCATGGACAGAACTTCCTCCAAAATCCTGATTCTTTCTCCTTCCAGTTCACCAAAGACTCTTTGATGTTTCTTGACGTTGCTGTGATCAATCCATTCAATCCATTGGTTTCTCAGAGCAGGAAATAATGAAAGCTAACATCCAAATGCTCTTTCATTCATTTACAAGCCTTTCCAAGTGCGGTCAAACGAGCCGCCGTTCACATTTCCGTGGTCACATCAAGAAGCTCCGTGGAGTCTGTTGGAGATTTTCCAGCATCCTCGGCCCTGAATTGATTTCTTATTACGTTTGTTCTCTTTTCTAAGAAAAATCCCCCACACGCGTGTTAAAATGAGAGCCTTCAACCCAAACCTGCAGAGTGACAGCTTTCCGTCCTACATTACCATCAGATGAGATTATTTACCTTTTTTGTTCAGCCGCTTTAGCTGAAAACAGCTGATCTGTGCGTGAAAGCCGTTTCTTTCCCTGAACTGTGGATCTGATTCCGGCAGATGTTGCTCCTCAGCGACCAAAGCAATCCAGGAACCTGTCATCACCTCCTGTGAGTGAGAGGAGCGCCGCGGCGCCGCGAGGAGGAGAACAATGTGTCAAACTAGTTCTTAAGTCCGTCCCTCTTCTGACTGAACATTTCTCTATGACTCATGGGGAATCTGGCAGCTTTTGGACGAGCATTTGGACCTGGTTCTGGTTCTGGTCCATGCGACCCACATTCTGTCTGCACAGTTTTTGTTTCAGCCTCAAATCCCAAATTTACATAAAATGAGCAGACTTTGTTTCAACAGAGGTCGTGTTACATTTTTTTAAATCAATAAAGGTGAGAGAGTGAGCCGGCTTCTGCAGCTGCTGTGTTACACAGAGGTTTGACACCAAACCCAAAGCTTCAAATTCAAGAAAAAAAACAGCCAGGAAGTATTTTGCATTCTGAAATTTGTCAGCGCGGCTCTCGGGGAGCGGCGGTATCGGCGCCCCACACGCTCCTGTTTCTTTTAGATATGCTTCTGCAATTTCTTCCCTGTAACCTTTCATCGTCGGGCCTTCCTCTGTGTGCATCAGCGGTCCTGCTTTAACATTCTCCAGTCACTCCTGCAATCTCCCAGAATGAAATTGGTTTTAGTGGGGTCATGGTTCACAGAGTGGCCCGTGTTATGATTTGATCTGATCTGTGGCGGGGAATCGAACAGGGTAATCCTCCGCGTGCAGATATCGCTCCCACAGCTTCATATTTCCTGAGTCAGTTTGAAGGGCGGGAACGGCCTTTCCTCGCCGGGGTGCATCCGATTATTCCTGCTGTGACGAGCTCAGAGACTGTGATGAGGAAAAGCGCCGCCTTCATTCGGTTACCGCTTTGATCCCGCGGGGGAATGTCAGCTGATCCTGCGTGGAATCGCCTTTTCCTCTGCTAATGCGGGTCCAGAAGCCGGCGAGCCGCGAACGGTCCTGCTGCTGTGAGCAGTCCAGCTAAAAACAGCGTTTTGTTTGGCGCTTCAGGTCCTCGTTGGTTTAAGCCTTTGTGTGTTCCCTGAAGACATTTAGAATCTCTAGATTTGAGTTCAGGATTTGAGCCCTTTTTAACCTCCGCTGTGGTTCTGTTCCGTTGCAGATGAACCCTGGTGCGGTTTTATGGGGTCAAATCAGGATCAGCTGAACGAAAGAACAGATTGTAAATTTAAAAAAAAAAAATTTGAAAATTTGAAAGCAGTTTTACACTGGAAAATACATATTGAAAACAATAATTTGAAAGAAATATGGAAAATTAAAAAAAAAAAGTACATTTGAAACTTCAATAAAAAAAACAAACTAAAGCTGATACCAACGTAAAAAATAATGTTTATTTTTTTACTTAACTTTATACAGTTTACTTCAAAACAGAGACAAAGAAGTAGACGTTTTTAATTGTTGTGGGCAAACTACGGCCCTGGGGCCAAATGCGGCACTCTGGATACATGGATAATCCCTAAAAATGTTTTTTTTTTTTTAATAATCACTGTGTCTACCCCGTTGACTGTATATAATACCTGGACTGAAGGACTCCTCCCCTCTTGCGTTCCAAACAGGAAGTACTCGCTGGTCCCAGAAAGTAGAAATCTCACAGACTTCTTTTGTCATTCTATCTTTAACTTTTAAATTTAACTTTGATCATCTTTTTTTAATCATTCTATTTTTTCTGTAGTTCAAGTTATTCAAGTTATAAACTGACCAATCAGATGCCTCAATGAAAGAAGGTGGCCTCGTAGCCTTTTTATTGACTTTTTCTCCTGATCCCACATTTAGTGTTGGGGCGTGGTCTTCTAACATGCTCACTACCGATTGGAGAGAGTGGTTGCCATGGAAATGTAGACTGAGCGACACAGACCAATCACAGCTCACTGGTTTGGTTCCAACACGTTGACGGACATATTGCAGTAAAATGGCGACTAAATGACTTCATTTTCTTTGAACAGGAAGTAAATCATTTTCTGTCTGTCCAGGTCTCATCTACAGTCAGTGTTCTATCAATATGAAGTGCACTATTAATAGTTTAGGTCCAGAAAGTTATTCTGCTTTTATGTGACTTTGGAAGATTTTGTTGTTTTTCCGACATTCCTGTGTGTTTTCCGAGACGGAAAGTCTTTTCTGCGATTATTCCAACACCACATGAACGCAGCATTTCATTTGCCTTGAGGAACATTTACCCATTAATGCGCTAAAATTAGATCAGAAATCACAATTTTGAAATAAAATAAGTTCTGTTTTACAATGTACTTCAAAGTTAAAACATGTTTTTTTTGTTGAGATTCCATATTATTTTTTCCTCTTAAATGATGTTTAATCAAAACCTTTTGGCCCATGAGTCAAAGTGTTAGCCCACTTTTGTTTTTTAGTCTCCAATTTATTAAAGATGAGGAGGAAAGATGGCAGCAACCAAAATAATGCAAATTAGTAATTTTTAAAAAGTTTTTAAAAATGGGGATCCGGATCCGCCCCTTCGGATAATTCTATCCGGCATTCCAGATAATTTTATTTAATTGTTATTAATGGCCCGATGTTATTTTAAGGCTTATTTCTAACTTGTATAATTTTGACAAAATACATTTTTATAAAGAGTAAGATATTAATATTCCTGCCTTTTTTTTATTTATAATTATGTTAAATAGTCACGGTTTAAAGTTTTAAAAATGGTCATTCTGATAGTTTAAGTTTAAGTTTAAGTTGATTTATTCTGGAATAATATTTCTGCCTGATTTTATTTATAATTATGTTCAAAAGTTACGTTTTAAACATTTAGTTTTAGTGTGCTCATTAAATGTTTATCCTGTTCAGCCCGTGATCTGAGGTGTGTTTTGGATTTTTGCCCCCTGTGTGATGACACCTCTGCTTCAGTAACAATCCCCTAATTACCATCCTCCTGCCTCTGTGCTTCACAGTTCACAATAGGAAGTCTGTGTGTGAAATGTGAAGGCTTTTTTATAACCAAAGAGATTTGGACTCGTCTGCTCATCAGAAGTTATTACTAAGTTGATTTATAAAGATTTTTTTTTCCAACAATTAATAGAAAAATTAGCATAAATCATTTATTCTCATTAATCTGTCCTAGAAAACAAAAACTGATTCTGACAAATCCTACAGAAATTAACTACTAATTTTTAAATCAAATTTAAGAGAGCTTGAAGACAAAAAAAGTCTTATGGTTTTGGATTCCTCAAGTGTAGCATCATCTTGTAACGTCTCTTTATGGACAGTGAACTTATCCTAAAATATGACGAACCGCTCCTTCACCGTCCTGCTCTCTCTGTGAGGACACATGAAAGCGTGGTTGCTGAGGAGAGTGCAGACGGGGGAAATCTCACCATAAAGTAATTGTACCTGTCCGCTCTCAAACGGCGCCGTTCCGAAGCTTTTTAATTACATCCACGTGCATTTTCCCGGTTCTTTAACCTTTGCCGCCCGCTCCTTATTGGGTGTGCTGCAGGTCATTTCCATGCATACATTAACAGCTCCTCCTCTTCTTCTTCAACGCCATTTATTCATGAGGCTTTAAAGATTATGGGTTTTAATCTAACCCGGGAACGTTCTGTGATAACTAAGAGGAGGAATGTTGGATGTGTGGAGGCAGGAAGTCTGTTTGTGCTGGAGCGTGGTGATGACTGAAGCTCTGCAGGAACCCATGGAAAAGAGACGCAGAATTAACACAGAGTTCAGAGTGGATGCCCTTCATGCATGGCTGTGAGGACTGGCGATGCAGCGGTGGGAGGTGCAGCCGGTGAGCTGCACGCGTGCAGAGCGGACTGCCGCAGCCTTGATGTCGTTTCAACCTTTATTGAATTTGCTGGGCGGACAGACGCAGCATCTTCAGCGTTTGCATCCTCTCTGTCTCTGGAGGATCATTTACGATTGAACTTCATCTTTTTGCTGTCTTGAGGTTTGATGACCAGCTCTGGTTTCCTAATGATCAAGTGTGAAAAATCACATGATCTCTGCTCCATATTAGGGCTCCAGAAACGATTATTTGATCAGTTGACTAATAAAATAATCGTTTCTGGAGCCCTAATATGGAGCAGAAACGATTATTTTATTATCAATTGACTAATAAAATAATCGTTTCTGCTCCATATTAGGGCTCCAGAAATGATTATTTTATTAGTCAACTGATCACCAATTATTTTTTCCGATTAGTCGACTAGTTGGTTCATGCAAAAAGTGGATGTAAACACACATCTTAACCATCACTAGCTTTAAACTAACTAAAAACTAGATATATAGCATTAATGCTAGTGGGAATTATCTAAGCTGAATTTGGCTGCTGGAAGAGCTACTGCCGATGGATGAAAATGCTGAAATCGATAGCTGAAAAACCTGAAGCTGATAGCTAGCTAAAATATTAGTTAAACACCAAAAAAAGGAAAAAAGTCTAAGTTAGCCAAAACATGTAGCTGAAATATCAGCTAAATTCCAAATTAGCCTAAAAAAACAGAAGAAGTCCAAAATTACCCAAAGTAGCTAGCATGTAGCTGAAATATTTGCTAAACTCCCAATTAGCCTAATAAACAGAAAAAGTCCCAAATTAGCCAAAACAGCTAGCATGTAGCTGAAATATTAGCTGAACTCCCAAATTGCTCAAAAGGCTAAATTGGCCAAAAATAGCTAGTATGTAGCTGAAATTTTGACTAAACTCCAAAATAGCCTAAAAAATCTTAATGAATGCCAAAATAGTCAAAAAAGCTAGCATAATTCCATTATAACTTTCAACTTCACGACACTCTGACACCAATATATCATAAAGTAACGACTGACTGACTGTTAAAATCTAATAGTCAATTAGTTGTCGATTATCATGTCAGTCCTAATCCAAATTTTATAACACTTGAAGAGGCTTTCTCCACACATCCATGAGCTTCCAATCCATATAAACCAGTCCTCACATTGTGATGTCACGAAGTGGGGAACAGCCCCTTCCAGGAGCTCCTCCCCCAGGCTAACACACACACTTTCTCCGCAGAGCGAGCAGAGATTGGCAAAACACTTTCATTTTATAAAAGTTTGATGGGGTTTATTAGGGCAACTCTAGGATGACATCATGAAATGGGCGGTACCCACATGGAGGTGGAGCCTCAGAGAAAAGATCTAATAAAAATAAAAAACCCACAGTGTGATTTTAAAATGAGGTGTTGAAGCGTTCCTCCTGCCACTCAGGTGTTAAAGGGTTAACGATTGGCCCGTAGCGATTCGCCTCGGTGGTTCCACGTCCTACGTTGGATTATCAGATTCTCCCGATCCCGCCTTCAGTGATACGGGGGCGTGGCAACAAGCTCTCTTTTGATGATAGACAGTGGTTGCCATAGAAACATCGATGCAGACCAGCCTGCAACAATGTGGCTGAAGTCAGTTTGTGGTCCTGATGTTGATGATCTGGTCGTGCGGGGGGTTCCTCCAGAAGACGTCGGCTGTGGTCGCCACGTCCCGTCTGGCTCCTGTGTAGACTCATGCGGTTGTGTGGGCGCTCCTTCCCTGTCTGTGAGCACGTTGCACAGGTTAACTGGTGTGTGTGGTTACATCCACGTGCCAGACATGAGCCAGGCCATCTGCGAGCTCCTGGCTGAAGATTCCCATCTTGGAGATGAGGATGTGGGGGCTGGTGGAGCAGAGAGGGAGGACAGCAGCAGAACGTGGAGTTCAGACGGACGGATCACCACCGGGGGGTGGGGTGGGGGGTGTTTCTGAGCTGAACCCCACAGCGACTTCTCAATTAGCGGGCAGCGTAGTGGAACCACCAGACACTGTGGTGTGGCCCCTCCCCCCGGTTTGAACTCCAGAAGGAAACACGGCTGTTTGCAGAAGCGTTATGAGATCATGAGACGGTTTCTTCTTCCAGAAGCAGCTGGTCTGCAGGTCCAGCGGAGGTTTGATCCAGGTGAACTCTGCTGAGGCGTGAATACAGGTGGAGCAGAGGCAGGAAGTGACGCCAGCAGAACACAGAGGAACACTTCCAGCCTTTTTTCTATTGATCCTTATTGATTATTTGTTTTTATTAGTTTAAGCTGCTCTCACTCTCAACTCTCTGTACTCAGAACTGAAGTATAAATAAGTTGAAAATAAGTAGAAAACATTCACTGATTTGTACTAGAGCTGCCACAAACAATTATTTTAATCATCCCCTAATCAGCGATCATTTGTTTTGATTAGTCGACTAATCGGGTCATAAATCAACTGGATGAAAAACATACATCTGAACTATCATAAGCTTTAAACTTGAAGTGTTTAAGCTATATGCTAACTAAAAATAAAGACAATAGTTTATTAAGCCTTTAATAAATCATACAGCTTCTTTCCTTTATTAGTATCTGGCATTAAAACAAAACTTCAATCAAATGAGGTTGGGATCTGAAACACAGGAACAATGTTTCACCAAAGATAAAGGTTTACTGTCACTGACTCAAATACAACAAAACTACATTTTGTGATGCTGAGCGTTTACAACCCTATTCAATCTTTCAGTGGGGGCTGAAGTGACGTTTGCTTTTGTGGCAAAGCCTTCCTGGTTCTCCACACTACACTTCCCATCAGCCCCTGCTGTCACTCCCAGGAGCTCCTCAGCTGGTTTTCATCAGTAATCACTCCCAGCAGTATTTAGTCTGAGCACTGAGCCCTGTTCAGTGCGAAGTCTTGTTTGTGCCACTCTGCCTGCATCACTGAGCGTTCCCAACCTGACCTGATCTTCTGCTTCGTCTGTCGCCTGCCTCGACCCTCGCCTGGATCCTGACCATTCTGGCTTTTCTCTGACACCCTCATGCTCGTGCTTGACCCCTGCCTGCCTGACCCTGACTTAGTTTTGTGGATTTTTAGCTGTTCATCACACCTGTTGCCCTGTCTGTGCCAAATAAACCTGCTGTACTTGGATCCAGCCATCTACCTGTTTCTGAGAATATATATATATATATATATATATATATATATATATATATATATATATATATATATATTAGTGTAACTGACCGCATGTGGGAGGAGCTACCGGCTGATGCATTTAGGATGATCGCTATAAGAAACGGTGTCTGCGGATATTTCACTTAGGATGTATAAAGATTTGGTTTATATGATTATTATTAAAAGATTTTCCCGGTACAGGGGCTGTGTCTGTATGACAGCCGCTTCCGCTGTGTCTCTGTGTCTCTGTGGCTGAGCTTGAAGGATCTTAACCCAACAGGGAAAAATAAAATTTGGAGACTTTTTGCCTTTTTTTCAGAGGCCTCGATGAGGCCTGAGCCGGCAGCCTCTGCACCGCACAGCGGCTCTCTGTCTGCCGGCATATCCAGATAGTGAGCTCCGCCAAGGGAGCGAAAATCGCCGATCTATCCTGAGTGTATCCCACTTTCACCTTAAAGGAGCTGAATGAGCTCTGCAACCTCATGGCTCCAGCAGGTTAAGAAAAAAGATGGACGTTCTGGACAAAAACACTCGCTTTGGATTAATATTCTACCCACTGATCAAGTCACTGAAAATGTCACATTCCCAGAGCTGATTTCCTGATTGGTGGATGCAACGCTGCGATCTGTCAATCTTCAAATTTTAGCCCGATTTGTGCCTCGCTGCTCAAATCAAGCTGCTGGCAGACCTTCGCGCCGCGCTCGTCGCTCAAATCCTTTAGATCGCCTCGCGTCACACCTGTTCCATTGACTGTCCGCCGTGCGAATCACGCTCAGTGTGAATGCAGCTTAAGGATGATCAATAAGGCGATTATTGGTATTGAAACGTCCTGATCATCAGTCTGTCAGAGCAGTGATTTTAGCTCCAAACACCTGGCTTTTACCATGGCTACCCAGCGCTAGAATTGGGGGTGTCCAAATCCAGGCCTGGGGCTCTAGAGTCCTACAGGTTGACTTGAATCTCCTTATTGGCCAAACACCTGATAAGGCCGGATTTCTGGAAAACCAGCAGGAGACAGGCCCTCGAGGCCGGGATTTGATTTATGATGGGATTTTTGAGTTTGAATCTGATGTTATATATTAAATAAATGAATAGTTTTTAATTTTAAGGACATATTTGGAGATATCTGAAGAATATTTGAGGTGAAAATGATTGAAAATAACATTTTCTTTCTACGTTTGGGAGTTATAGTAAAATGCTGTGGAGGAGGCCGATGAAAAGGCTCTTTTCTATTGCACATGTAAGGAGTTTCTTCAGAATGCTCTTCATTCAGCCTGCGGTGAACATGTAAATGTAATCATGGGCGCAGCAGACGGGGGTCTCAGCAGCAGCAGCCGGGGAAGCCGGCGCTCTGAAGCCACTTTGTCCTGTGAGTTTCCACCGCGACACGTTTGCAGAAAACACCGCGGCTTAAACAGATTTGAAGACATCATCCCAGGACGTTTCCTCCAGCCGAGCTCCTGGAATCTGGAACAAATCAGTCGGGCCAAATCCATACAAAGGCTCATTATTAGCAGGACATGCGATCCATAAAACTAGCTGTGGGAATACAAAAGAATCGATGCGGCGCAGAGGTCAAACCTTTCTCTTGTGTTTCTGATGCTGATGTCAATCGGAGCTGCAGATGCAGCAGAGACTGCTGAGCGGCTGGATTGATTGCATCCTCCAGCAGGCCCATGCCTTTTAATCTGTGAAATGCTAAACAGGTAATTAAAGTGATTTTAAAGCGTGCTGTCAGAGCCGCGTCCGTGTGCAGGGCGGGGGATTTTTCTGCTGCTTCGGATGGATTAGGACGGCTGGATCGGGGGGGGGCTGATCATTATTGGGGAGGGAACTACAGTAAAAGCTGAGAGGAAATAGTGCTAAAGATGAACCGGGAGGAGTTATTGAAGTTTGGACTTTACGAGTGGAAACGCAGAAAAAAATGAGATTCCTTTAAAATCTTTGTAACTACGTGTAACTACGGGACGGTAGTAGAAGCTGATTGTGGATTCTAAACCAACAAACAGACTGCATGCTGCCCCCTGGTGCATGGGGGTGACAGTGTGTCAACTCGAGCAAATAAGGCTGGTGATCCGATTATAAATCAAGCTCAACGATTGAACCACAATTCTTACTTTTCAATATAATATGTTTGTATGGTTTCTACGTCTTTTTTATTAAATTATATAATTTATACTTTTATTTAAAACAGGAGATTAGAGTAAACTAAACTGCAAAAAATACAAAGATTTAAACAGAAAAAAATAGTGTTTGTCACTTAAAACAAGTTTTTTTTAGTTAATTTTCTGCTTAACTTGCCATAGACAACATAAAAAACTGTAAGTTTCACTGTTGTCTTGTATTATTTAAGAACAAATCCTCAAAATAATCTCCACTTTGTCTTCAAAAGCATTACATGTGTAAGCAAAGCTGGTATGGAAAGCCGCTTTTCTCGACTTCAAAATCCACTAGATAGACGTTAATTTGCATAAACTGTTAAAAGAGTTATTGGAATCAAGAGAATACGGATAAAGCTCCGGTGTTCTGTCTCTTATTTTTTCAAATACAAAAGCCTCGTTTCCACTGAGCGGGACAGTACGGTCCAATCCGGTATTTTGAGCTTATCCATTGTAAAATGGAACCAATAAACCATAGGTGTCCAAAGTGTGGCCTGTGGGCCAAATTTGGTCTGCCAAAAGTTATCCTTTCAAATTGTTGCTGCGGAAGCCGCGGCGTGTTTTGGTTCCTATTGATTCTCTATGGTGTTGCAAAACTCTACGGCTGTAATTTACTTTCGGTCTCCAGGTGGCGCTGTTAGCATTTTCTGTGCTTCCTGTAGCTATGGGTGATTGGCAGAAAGTACCTGTGTAGCGCTAAGCTAGCGTTTCTGTTTTTCTTTTTACGACAGGATTCCTTTTAGGCGCCTTCAATCTTCTAAATTCCTGTTGTACTCGATGTACTAAAAGTAAAATAAGTAAAAGACGAGTTCCATTGTTGTTGTTTTTCTAGTCGTAGTACCACAATGACACGCTAGCGGTCTACACCACGCATGTGCCATGAAAACAAACCGCTCAGTGGACGTGAGGCTAAACTGAGTGGAAATCCTCACCAGAATTAGCTGGACCGTACCGTACTGCTCTTCACCACACCGGACCGCTCAGCAAAAACGAGGCAAAAAAAAACGCCAAAAACACTCAATAGTTTTACTTTGAAAATAGGAAGTTCCACAAACACTTTATTTTGAAGATTTGTTTACTTCCAGTGACGGTAGCGCAGCACATCCAGGTTATGTTGAGTTCATAAACTTAAAATCCAAAAATTATAATAAACTCCATTGTTCAGGAATTGTATTTTTTCTACACTTTACTATATTTCTAAAGATCGTGAACTGGGGATCTTGGATGTTGCAAACATTCGTATTTGAATTTTTGGGAGCTGATTGCAAGTATTCGAGTACTCAAAAACCCTCCTGTTCTTGATTGATTGACTTGTATTCTATTCTTCTCTCAAACTTCCCAGAGGTCCTTTAGGGTGGATTCAGACGGGAAGAGTCTGTTGGTCCAGATCGAGTCTGTTTAATTAGGTTCCTAAACGTTGTGTTTGGTCTGCTTTCAACCTCCCTTCTTTTTATTTTGGAACCAAAACATGTAAACAAAACCATATGACTCTTCAGTCATTAGCCAGGAATTACAAGGGCGGGGCAAATGAGAGTGAACTGGACCTCAGTCTGATTGGAAATGAACCGAAATGGTTCCAGGAGCTGTTCTTGGTCCCCTAAGCTAACGCGTAGGGCCTTCTGGCTGTGTGTCCTTCTGCCGGGAGGGTGATCCGCGCTGCGGAGAAACGCAGACATTTATATTTGAATGTTAACAATGATCTGTTGCTTCAAATGAACATTTTAAAGTTATAAACTGATGTTGTTATGTATTTTCTGAACGCTAGCAGCTACATGCTAACATAGAGACCCGACGATTATTGATGACATCACCGAAAGGTTTTGTCGTCCAGATTTGAAATGTAGAGATAGGGAGGAGTCGTAGAGGTAAAGTAGAGGAAGAATTAAAATTTGGTCGTCTTCTGGTGCACTTTAAGTGAACCAAATGTGAAAAAAAACCTTAATTTGGATTTTTGGACAAAATCATAAACTCTGCTTTTCTTGGAAAACGTTTCCGCAGAGCGGCAGTAGTTTATCAAAAAATTGCCTCTGAGTTGTGGGTGAGACTGTTGGGCTTGATCAAGCCCGCCCCCCTTTCCCCTCCACATTGTTGAGAGCTCAGAGCAGGGAGCTCTCTTGAGCATTTATTAATTGGAATAAAGAAACACCCAGAAATACAGTTTTTAGCTTAATCTTATCAATATTTGCCCTCCGTCATCAGAAAAATGCATCAAGAACATCCTAAAAACACTGTTTTCATTGGAGTGCATTTTAAAGGAATTTATGTTTAAGGGTTTTTTTTTGTTATTTTTGAGGATTTTTTTTGTTGGAAAAATAACTACTACTACTTTAAAAAGCATCCTGCTGATGATCCCATCAGTCATCTCCCTTCAAGAGCGTTTGCCTGAAAAAGTCTTTATCTGTCCCACTGGAACCTAACATAACATGGAAACAGTGAGAGAAATCCATGTGTGCGTGTCAAATAAAGTCAATTCATAAGATTTAAAAAAAAGTCAAAGTATCAGGTACTGTTGTATAAGTCTTTCTCATGTTAAGTTCCTTATTATGATATACTGGTATTAGTCTTGTAGTAAGGTTGACCACACTTCCATTCCTCCATTGTGACTCTTTGATTTTGAAAAATAAATGCTAATGATTTGAATAAATAATGCTTATGTTAGTTCAGTTTTATCATTTAAGTCTATTTGTTTCATTCTTATATATTAGAAAATTTAACTTTGGGCATGTATGCTTTAGCAATCCTCATGATCAAGCATAATGATGGTTAGATCTATTGTTCAGAAGTTCATCAAGTATAGAATCGCAGTATAAGGATAATTGTATATAATCTGTTCAAACTGGAAACCTTTTGTGAGTGAATTTTATTTTTAAAGGAACTTGTGCTGTCAGAATAAAAAAAGTTAAATATATAAAATTATATCTGTTACAATACAAGTATTTTAAATATTTAAAGCCAAATTTGACAAATAAATGGGTTAATGTCAGTAAACACTTAAATAAAGAGTGTTTTTTCTTAACATTGAGGAGAGACTTTGCAGAGACAGTTCTACAACAGAGACAGGTGGTTCTCCAGGGTCAGGGGTCAGCAACCTTTCACAGTAAAAGAGCCATTTGGACTTGTTTTTTACTGATCAAACTTTACTTTGGCCTCTAAGAAATCTGGGGCTGCATTCATGACATTTTTTTTAATTATAAATATAAATTATGTCTATTTTTTTTGGCAGAAACAAAACCAGTAATATGAAAAGAAACCAGCAGTAATGTGACTTGTTTTAAGACAAAAATCGAATTGAGTTTTTGATCTTGTAAACATCTTGTTTATAAACAATATCTCTATTGAAGCGATATATATATATAATTGCCATAAAATAAAAAATAAAAAACTTTAAAGTTTTTCTTAAAACCTCCGCGTGGGCGCCGCATGGCCACCTGCCCAATTTGCTGAAAAACTTGCATTTAAATTGCAAATCAGTGTTATTTAGAGATATAAAACCGTAGTTTAGTGACTAAAATTCTGTTTTAAAAAATTTTAATTTTTATCAGAAAGGTGTTTTAAATATTAATTTAAAGAAAATGTACCAATAGGGTACGGATTTCTTTATTTACTTTTACAGGGCCTGTTTTTCCAGAGCAGAAGGGATGAACTGTTGCATGAAATATGATCTATATGTTCTTAAGGATATAAATACATTTATTTTTGTAGGCAATTCCTGCTGATTTTTAGACACGTTTCCCATATTCACTATAGCAAAATAGATAAATATAATTTCATAATTATTTTATGAATGAACATTTCAACACATTGTGAGAAATCTCACTAAAGCCAGTCCCACTTGTCCTATTAGTGGACTCAAACATTCCCAAAATCGGAATATTTGGCTTTTTTTTGTAACCTTTCGTCATTTTTTGCCTCCAAATGAGTCAAATGTGAAAGTGTTTCATGTCCGTGTGGTGAAACATGAGCTCAGCGTGTCACCTGGATGCTGACAGCCCCCCCCAGATGATTGTGACTGTGGAGCAGTTTATCTTTGAAGATGGATCACACGGAACGGCGAGTGTTTTCCAGCCGTTTGGAGGAGTTTCTGTGGGTGTAATTAGATGGCAGTGGGGGGGCGCCCACGGTTCGGTGAGGGGGGGTGTTCGTCCATATGGTCGGCCGCTCCTCAGAAAGCACGCCATAATTCATCATTAGGACATCAGAGTCCAGGTGCAGATTAAAGCTGATAGAAGTGGCAGGCGGTGAAGTGAGGGCACTCAAGGAGGAAAATCTTATCCCAGTCTCAATTCCCGGGTCATGGCTGCCGTAATTGAAATCATTTTGGCCCTGGAGTTGTTTAATCACTGACAATCTCTCATGCAGGGGGGGGGGCTAAATTGAAAAAAGCATGAATCTGATTACATCTGCCACCCATAACTGTCTCCCCTCCTCCACCGCTCACTCTGGCACTCCACTCCCCCCTGAATGCAGACTCCGTGGCCATAATGAACAGATCTGTTCTCTCTCCGTCCCTTCGCCGCTCCGGACTTTAACTGAGGGGGGCGACGGCGGGCGGCGGGGACCCAAGCGGCGTCATTTGTCTGTTATTAACCCCGGCCCGTGATTATGCAGATGACCGTAGATTCTCCCCCAGATCCAGAGGTTGTTCTCGGCGTGGCAGGCGGACGAGGAGCGGTCATGCATTACTGGACCTGCCACATTCATCATGTTGACTGATGGCGCCGGAGCCGCTCCCCGGGTCCCGCTGGTTAATGTAGTGGGTAATTAACTGTCATTTGCCTAGTAATAGGCCGATGATCAATGGTTTGTGGGGAAACAAATTCTAATCCCGAAGCTGATGAATGCAGGCTGAAGGGGGATGGGGGGGGCAGCTGAGGGGGGGCCACCAACAGAATCTGTCCGTTCTGCCCCCCCACCCTTCACAGTTTCACTGATTTGAGGATGGTGTCGATAATTCATTTCGTCTATTCGTTTTAAAAAATGCTTCACGTTTGCCGTCTCAGCTCTGCTGCTGAAGACGGGTCACGTGTTCACACGGAACCAATCAGAACCGCTCTCAAGGGACAGCGAACTCCAGTAACCTTTAATTCAGACCTGAGTGTATCTGATGGGGTCAGAGCTATGGAGCTAAATTGGGGACAATATTATTAGAAACCCAAATAAAACAAATAGATAAAAATATAGAAAATCTGAAAAAATGTCAGAAACTTTTTGCTATTCTGAAAAAAAAAACTGAATTATTTTCCGCTTCAAATGTTCTGTTTTTCCGGTTTCAAAATTTCAAATTCAAATTTTTTTTCTTTCCTTGAAACTTTTTTTTCACTTTCAACTCTTTTTTTCCTTTTTTTTTTTATCTGAAATTTTCAGAAGCATAGACGGTTTTGATGACTGTATGAAACACAAATAAGAACGGACTACAACAGCGTTTTGTAGGCGATAAATCTCAGCTTTTTACACCCGTCTTGGGGCAATTTCACATATAGTTCAGACTAAACAGCCATTTTCTGACAGTAATTAAACAAGTTTTCAGAGTGAGTGAATGAAGTCACCGCCCTCATCGACTTTGATTGGTCCGTCTTGTTAGCTCCCACCCAAAATTTCAGATTCAAAAATATAAAAGCGTTGAACGTAAAAAAAGATTGGAAACTAAAAAAAAGTTTTGAAATTGAAATTTTGAGTTTTTAAACCTAAAAAATCTCAGAACATTTAAAGCTGAATATATTTAAGTTTGTTTTAGAATAGCAAAAAACTTTAGACATTTTACATTTTTGGCCAAACACCAATATTTTTTCAATTTGTTTTATTTGGGTTTCAAATAATATTTCCCTCAAAATAGCTCCAAACAGATCAGGAGAATCGTGTCCTGACAGATCAGCAGTGGATTCATCCAGAGACGTTCTAAAAGGATTCTTTTTTAAGAATCCCCCATGAGGAAAACACCCAATTATGCCCTGATACCCCAGACTACATGTTACAGCACCAGCTCTCATGACTCCCCTAAAAGACTTCACAGTGCGGGACGAGGCACTATCTGAAATTTTAAAAGGATTTAGACAATTCTGACTTCTTTAAAAAAAAAAAAAAGTTCAAATGTTTTATAAAAATTGTGTTATGATTATGAAAACTTGGAGGATTAATAAAAAATTTAAAAAATATATTTTTTTATAAATAATAAATAGTTCAATGCATTGTAGTCTATATTAGACAATGTAGTCTGTTATTGGCTGTATAAAAGAACTGGATAGAGCAAGAGTGACATCCCCCATAGAAAATGGCTCACATCTAAATACGGTAACAGAAGTCAATCAGTCGCCATTTCTTCACAGTACGGACGTTGGAGCCGGAGAGTTGTTCATTGTTTCTATGGCTACCACTCTCACCAATCAGGAGTGAGCGTGTTGGAAGTACACGCCCCTACCACTTGTGAGCGAGCACGGGACATGAATAAAATAAAAAATAAAAAAAGAATCTGTCAAACGTTGGACGTGAGGTCACGTTTTTTATGAGGCATCTGATTGGTCAGTTTATAAGTTGAAAGGAAAGGGAATTGTGAGTATCTGAGTGACGTGAAATGCTCTGGTTAGTGCTGGAGGTGACCCGCTGGTCAGTTTGTAGTGATGTTTTTTACTTCACTTGTATCAGTAGAATGAGTGGAACTATTCCTGCAGGACAGGCTTTTATGCGTAGTTTTTTGGAGGTCCAGGTTTGATATGAGGTCACTGCAGTGTGGGACAGAGCCTGAGCCCAGCTCGTCTCCTCAAAGCCTCCCAAAACGCCCTCAAAGGAGGACCCGTGTTACCATGGCAGCATCTCAAAAGCGGCATCGCTGTGGTCAGAGTCGGTCAGAGACGACGGCGGGGCTTCATGAAGCGCTGGAAGCAGCGGAGTCAGGCAGTAGCTGTTGAATTAATTACTAACAAATCAGCCTCCGCTTGTCTCTCCTCTGGAGAGCAATTATCATGTGTGGCATCAAACCGGCGGTGAGGAGTGAGGAGACAGGCAGGTGGACTGCATCTTCCTCCTCCCCCCTCCCCTGCTGCGGGGTTGGCTCCGTTTCCACACAGCTGACGAGCTTTATGGACAGAATCATCTTCCTCCGCCGTAAACAACAGAGGCAGCATTCCACACGCCCGCAGAAGCGCGGGATTAGCCAAAAGTCAAGCCAGACTGAAGAAAACCAGCACGTCCTGCCTGGTTCCACAGAGCTTTCTGATCTCCATCCATGGTGCTGGAGGTTTAGAATTGGGGTGTCAAAGTCCATCACACATGGGGCCAAAATCCAAAACACATCCCAACAGGATAAACAATTATTCATTCATTCATTTTATTGGATGCTTTGTCCCTTTGTCGTAGCAGGGTTCAGCCTGGACAGGTCGCCAGTCTGTCGCAAAACTACATTTTTAAAACTTTAAAATTGTAAATGTTTAATATAATTATGAACTAGATAGTATTATGAAATATATATGTAAGCTGAATGAAAAAATTTAAAATGAACTTGACCATTAAAGATGCTGAAATTGATAGATAAAAACGCTGAAGTAAATAGTTGAAAAAGCTGAAGTAAATAGCCAGTTAAAATATTAGCTAAATGCTAAATTAGCCTAAAAAACTTAAAAAACAAAAATTAAGTTAACCAAAACAGCTGGCATGTAGCTGAAAAATTAGCCAAAACAGTTAATGTGTAAATATTAGCCTAACTCCAAAACAGCCTTAAAACCTTTTTAGAAAAAAGCCTAAATTAGCCAAAACAGCTAGCATTTAGCTGAAATATTAGCTGAACTCCATAATAGCCTAAATATCTTAGTAAATGCTAAAAAAGTCCAAAAAGCTGTCAGAATGTTAGTTTTAAAAACTTTAAAATGAACTAGATATATAGCATTACCTGAAATGATGCTAGTGTGAATGCTGTAAGCTGAACTTGACCATTAAAGATGCTGAAATTGATAGACAAAAACGCTGAAGCTGATAGCTGAATTGCTGAAGTAAATAGCCAGCTAAAATATTAGCTAAATGCTAAATTAGCCTAAAAAAACTTGAAAAACAAAAATTAGGTTAGCGAAAACAGCTAGCATTTAGCTGAAATATTAGTTAAACTCCAAAATAGCCTAAAAATTTCAGTAAATGCTAAAAAAAAAGTCCAAAAAAGCCATCAGAATGTCAATTTTAAAAACTTTAAAAGTATAATTTTTTAAATATATAAATAATAAAAAGGCAGGAATATTATTCCAGAATAAATCAACTTTAACCTTAAATAACTTTCAATATTTTACTTCCATAAAAATATATTTTATCAAAATTATACAAGTTAGAAATAAGTGAAAGATAACATCGGACCGTCAATAAAATTAAAATAAATCCGGCCCCCGGGCCTTGACTTTGACACACGGTTTAGAAGATCAGACCAGACTTGAGGAGACTTTTAGTGGCTCTAAATAGAACTCGGTTTCTAACTGTAAATGAAAACTGGACTGAGTGAGTGTGATCTCACCTATAAAAATGACTTGGTTCTGGTTCCAACAAAATGAAGAAATCAGTTCTGACTCATACAGACACCATCATGTTGGAACCAGAATTTATCAGTGAGTCAGTATGACTTGGCGTTTCTACGGCAACCACTGTCTCCAATCAGAAGAGAGCTTGTTGAAGTCCACACAGAACTACTGAAAAATTATGATGAAAAAAATAAGAACAATAAAGAACGTGTTTAAAAAAGGTATCGGAGCAAAAGGAGATATTCTGACCAGCGGGTACTTCCTGTTCGGAACGCCAGGGGGAGGGGTCACTCAGTCCAGTTCTCATATACAGTCAATGGATCTGATCAGCACTGATCTTTTGTTATGTTTTAGATGTTTTGTTTGTGGTTTACCTTTTTTCCTCTGTGCAGGCTGACTCTGGCTCCTCCCAGTGACCTCTGATCTTTGCACAGCTGCCTGCACTCAGTTCTCTGATTAAGCTGAGGTCCTTCTGTGTTCAGTGTTGGTTTGTTACTTACGCTCTTCCTGTGGACTTTTCAGCTCAGCTTGCTTGTTTTTGCTCGTTTTCCTCTGGTGAGGTTTTATTATTTATTTTTTGGTTATTAAATCGTTAGCATTCTAGCTTTTTTCTGAGCCTCCTTCCCTGCACCTGGATCCTCGCTGTCACATCTTTATCTCAGACCTTTGTGGAAGAGTTCAACTTTCTTGTGATGTCTTGTTACATTTAAATTTGCCAGATTGTTATGTTTCTTTTTCATTTCATGTAACCCTGGGGAATTTATAGGGTCAAATTTGGCTTCAGTTTTTTCAGTAAGGTACATACATGATGAAAGTACTACAAGGAAGAATGATTGATTGATAAATGAAATAAAAACATAACGTTGTCATCTGAAAGGGATTTTGGAGTTTATAAAATGTCTTTAGATTAGGAGATGTTCAAAGTTTAACCTTTAGATTTTACTTTTAGGTTAATGAAATGCACAGAATATCTGTCACAGGTGGAATGGAGTCCCCGCCTTTGTGTCCAGTCAAAGCCAAAGTTAGAGCCAATCAAATCCAAGTGGAGTCCGACTCTTTAAAAAAAAATCCAATGGTTCAGTTTACGGAGAGAATATTCTAAACTTTCTACGTCTTTAATTCAAAAGTAGAACAACATAAAAAAAAGGAGGAACCTGTGAGGAGGGAGTTCTGCTAAACGTCATGCTCTACAGATCCAGCCGTGAGGGGATCATAGAGTGAGTCTTCACTCCTCTGGACGTCGGCCGTGTTTCTGTAAACGTCTCTCTGCTCCTCAGGTTGTTCGGAGTCACGGGAAACTGTGCAGCCTGCAGCAAACTCATCCCGGCCTTTGAGATGGTCATGAGGGCAAAAGACAACGTCTACCACTTGGACTGCTTTGCGTGCCAGCTCTGCAACCAGAGGTGAGTCCCTGAATGCGGCGGGGGGGGGGTTGTGTGTTCAATTGATCTATATTTTAATGAATCGATATTGATCCGTTAAGATTAAATCCATTCGATTTTATTAACCCAGACCTACAATTAAAATAGTCTAAATCGATCAAGTCAGGATGGTCCAGTTGTTCCTCAGATGAGGCCAAACTGTACCGTCAACAGAGGACCCGCAAATGTATCGTCATGGCAACCTGTTTTAAAAAAGATGACTTAAAATTCAATAAACGGTTATCTTAAATGTTAACATACAAAAACAATCTTATTGCAGCTTCAGGTATTTAAAAAAAATGAAATAAAGCCCTTTCTGCTTTTGACCAATCAGATGGCTCTCTTTTATGTTAGGTACTCGCCTCCTATGTAGACGTGGATCATTTGGAGTATAATTGAAGTTCTATTGAATTATTTGACAAAAACTGATGAAATGGAAATGATGTATTAGTTGTTTTGCTACACGGTCATGTGTTGTAAGTCATTATCGTAATATTGATGACTAAAACTGCAAGTTTCTCTAACATCGTGCAGCACTAGTCAACCGATGAGACTGGAGTGAGTAACCTCCTAACTGAGAGACCGAAGAGAGAAAAACTCCATCTAACCTCCAGCACAAGCAGACTCACTTAAGGGGGGGTCTGATGTGAGCAATTGGGGTCAAAGTGGACCCCCGTCCTGGTCCTATTTTTCATTGAGCTGCCATCAGTCTGCCCTTTCAAAGTACAAAAAGCCTTTAGAAGGAAGAAACAAGAAGATGGCACATCTGTGAGAACTGATGAAGGCGCCTTATCATCGCTCTTGATCTGAAATGGAATCAGACTGGGGGAGTAGCTCATCTCCACATGTGTGATCGTGGATTTGGGTCTGTCTGCCCCCGCCGTGGCCTCACTCTGCTGAAATGGACATAAATCTGATGTTGTGACCTTCCCACTAGTCAGATGTGTTATTTCCTTTCCTGAGCTTCAAGGCGGAGCGGTGGCGTGGTTGGAGCGGAAGACAGCTGGCTCTGGGGACGAGGGGGGGGTGCCGGGGATGAGGCTCCATCCCACGAGCAGTTAGCCACAGATCAGCCCTGGGGGACAGCTAATCGATGAGGCTGTCGTCCAGCCTCATCATCTGGCCGGTGCCAGCCCAATTTCCCCAGAAAAGCTGGAAGCCAAAGTCCACGGAGACCGGAGGGAGGTCGGAGTGGGGAGGGCAGGACGGGTGACAGTGCAGGAAGGGGGGCCGGAGCAGTAAGGGATGAGGACTCCATGCTGAAGCGGTGAAGGACAGACGGACGTCCAGTCAGGAAGTTCCAGTGGACAAACGGTCAGACCAGTTCCTGAGGTTCTGCACAAACAGCTTATTTATTTCACCGTTCTCAAACTAAAAACATACTTTCTCTCCATTTTGTCTGTCCCTGATGAGTTCTGGACACAGTTCCACTCTTCCATCCGGGTCACTGAGCTGCTGGAGCCTAAACCGGCTACTGTTGGTTGCCAGTTTGGCACAGGGCGACAATCCCCCATCCACACCACTCTAGAGTAAATGATTGACCCAAGTATGGAGCCAAAATAGGGTCACAAATGAAACAATTCAAGCTGAAATATTCAAGGATGCAAGGATTCATATTGTCAAACCAGTAGACAAATAAATGACTGGAAACATGGGTGTTGAGCAAAAAAAAAAAAAAGTGAAACTTTATTTCTTACTTAAAATTCTTTGTTTTCTAGTTTTGAAACTTTTGGCCCAGTTCTATGGAGCTAAATTGGGGCCAATATTATTTGAAACCCAAATAAAACAAATGAAAAAGAATATTGCTGTTTGGCTGAAATTTAAAATGTTTAAAACTTAATGCCATTATAAAATAAACTTAATTCTGTGTTTAGAATTCAAAACTTTAAATTTTATTTTCAAGACTTTTTTCAGTTTCAACTCTTTTTTTTTCCGTTTTTGCATCTGAAAGTTTCAGCTTCAAAACCCTTGACCCCGTTGTGGCGCATTGGGGCGGGGCCTCGTTGTGCCGTTTTTTTAGAAATGTTTTATTTGGGTTTGAAATATTTATTACCCCGATTTGGCTCCATATAACCCATAAAGACCCAGACAAAAAAAACTAAATTATGTGGAATACACCTCAAGGCCACGCCTCTCTACAACCCTCCACTGGCACCTGTACAGGTCAATGGGTGCATGTGGCTTTATCTACAGTCACATGTACTAAATGTCACTGTGCGAGGACCTAAATGCCTGTTTTTTAATCTAATTCAGCAGATGACCGCCAGGTGGCCGTAGGGTGGCAATTGGAATCAGACAGTTTTCAGTCGTATTTTTGTTGAGCTTTTAGGAGAAAGTTCAAATTCAACGGAGACCGGAGGATTTTTTTGACATCTTTTGACTTCTTAGAGGCACATTTAGAGGTTGTGCAGCAGCAGTTCAGTAGCAGGAATGTTCTGAATCGATCTGAACACACCTGGTCCAGGTGAGCAGCAAATACTGAAGCAGGGTTAGCAGCAAACAAGCAGAGCAAGGGTCGGTGAGGCCTGATCTACATTCAAAAAATCTACATTTTTGTTTTGAAAATAATAAACAATGAATGCCAGTCTAACTATTTTGAGCTTTAAAGTAACATTCTTGCATTTTAAACAAGAATTAAAACAAAATTTGAGTTTTTTTGAGTCTTAAATCCAGTTTTTCTACTGTCACTATTACAGAGCAAAATGATTTACTCAATTTAATCACAATTTTCTTGCTTCTTGATCTTTATTAGACAAAACTGGGCTGATTTTTATCAAATCTTGAACTTCACACCTGGTTTTTTAATGTCTTACAGTGTTTTGATGTTTTCCGTCCTTTGACAGGACTATTTGCTCAGTAGAAGGACATGGACGATACTTAAGATCTGTTAGAAAACAAATGTAGGGTTTTTTTCTGAACATAAACCTCGTTTTTCTTTTCCAAAGTTCAAGAAAATAGTGAAAATACTTTTAGAAATACTTACAATCCTCCCTGAATTCAGAAGGCTCATAGAATCGAATCGAATAGAATAGAATAGAATAGAACAGAATGCCGTCATTTCCTAGTTGAGGGAGATCCGTCAGTCCCTCACACACACGGCTCTTTCCTCCCAGATCTGAGGCTTTGTTTTCACAGACACCCCGTTCACACAGTCTTTGCTGGTTTGTATCGGCCCCTGCGGTGTAGTTGAATCTCTCTAATTGGTCCCAAATGATGCAACAAATCATGGTCTCCACCTGCCCTGCAGGCCTGATTAAAAGCTGTGAGCAGACTGACTGCAGGCTCATCAGGCGCCTCTTTGTGTGCAGCTCCTGCCTAGCAACACCCGGGGAAGTCAAACAGGGGCAGCGCTCGCTGCCAAGCCGCCCGCCCACCCGCCCCCAGGTGCACGCGGGCACTTCCGCCCTCTCTCACCTGTAAAAAACAATAAGACAAACCCCCTCCCCTCGCCAGCCATAGAGTTTCTGGAGGCAGAAAGGTCAGAGGTGGAGCTACAGGAGTTCCCAGAACCACACACCTGAAACAAACGTATCAGATTTAGGAGCAGACACCACGAAAAAGACAGTCCACCAACGCACAGATGACACCGCCGCACCAAACTAAATGTTCCTCGTTTCCTTTGCAACCATCAGTAAAAAAACTGACCTGGTCACATGACATGACTCAACATATGCAGCCTCACTGAACGTCCAGAACACCACTTACTGTAGAAACCTGCAGGTTCAAGTCTCAACACCAGAAAATCTCCGCCACACGTTGACTGTTATGAACGCTAACCTCCACACCAAACGCCACACAAATCGCTGCTTGTGTTCTTGTGTGTTCTTTAGCTTGACGCTGTGGCCGCATGTGGGAGGAGCTACCAGCGAAGGTTTATTTATTGTAATCGTGTCTCCATGTTTGGGTTTATATGATTATTATAAAAAGATTCAGGGGGCCGTGTCTGTATGACGGCCACTTCCACTGTGTTTCTGTGTCTCTGTGGCTGAACTTGAAGGCTCACAGTCTAGTATTGACCCAAGGGGGAAAAATAAAATCAGGAGACCTTTTTACTTTTTCTTTAATGTCTCGCTGAGGCCTCTGCACCCCGCAGCGGCTCTCTGTCTGTTGCTATATCGAGCTCTGCTGAGGGGTGAAAGCCGGCAGTCTGTCCAGAGTTTATCCCGCCTTCACCCTAAAGTAGATGGAGGAGCTCTGAAAACCTGCAGCCCAAACAGGAAAAGGAAAAAGATTAAAGTTCTGGGCAAAAACGCTCGCTTTGGACTAATATATTCTACCCGCTGATCGTGTCACTGAAAACATCACATGCCCAAAACTGAGTTCCTGATTGGTGGATGCGACGCAACGACCTGTCAAACTTCAGATATTTAAATTTGAGCTGATTTGCGCCTTATCACTCAATGTAGCTGCGGGACTTCAGCTCGTCTCAGGTGGCGTCTGTACCATTGACTTAACCCTAAACCGTCTTTTTGATTGCATGAAACAAAGATGGCTGCCAAGGGACCGGCATAGTGCAAGCTCTATGATAAAAGCAAGGGATCAAAGTAAAATCTATGAGAAAAACAACTGAAACTAACAAATGTTTTTTAAATAGAATCAATTTTACACTTTTAACAAAACGATACAAATCCTATTTGGTTAAAAATAGTTCTGAAGATCCTAAAACAACATTCAACATATTTTCTTACAAAACTAATTAAACCAATTAAACTAATTTTTCTTGTTAACATTTTCACCATTTTTACTTGATTGTTTCTTCACAAAAGTTCCCTGTTTATGAACAAATTATTTACTTTGTTTGTTTTTTAAATGTGTCTCAAAAGTATCGGATCGGGACTCGGTAAAGGCAGATGCTCAGAATCCAATCCTGGATCAGATTGGTGCCTGAAACACTGATCGGGACATCCCTAGTCCTGACATGATGGAGACTGACCTGCTCTCAGAGAGTTGGAGCAGAGGTCTTCTCCTCACAGAAGGAAATGGATGGAGGAGACTATTTCCTGGTGTTTCCAGACTCATATAGCGACTGGAGATTAAGAGCAGCTCCGAGATGAGGAGCCCACGGAGCAGCTTTAATGAGGAGGTTCCTGCTTTTGTGCTCGTATAACCCCCCCCCCGTCCTGTCTCTTTGTGTTCTCCAGGTTTTGTGTGGGAGACAAGTTTTTTCTGAAGAACAACATGATTCTTTGCCAGACGGACTATGAGGAGGGGCTGATGAAGGACGGCTACGCGCCCCAGGTTCGCTGAACCTTCCAATCCGGGAGGAGGAGGATTGGGAGAAAGAGACAGCCTGAAGGAGAGCATGCAATCACACAGCAAAATGCACTATTGCCTCCCGCGCTGCTCCTGTACCCCCACATGTACATAAGCGAACGGGCCTCCTCCTTCGGGGGGGGCCGCTGCTGTACAGAATAGCCGTAGAGACGGTGAGGCGGGAGGGTCCTAAAGCCCGCAAGTTTCCACGTGTAAAGAAAGGTGTTTGTATATTCTGTCCTTCGCTGGTTCGCTCTGTTCTCCGGGTCTTCAGCTGCTCGGATCCGTCTGGATTCAAGGGAGCGCCGCTGAGGGACCAACCCATGATGTTTTTAGAAAGCCAGCTCCCCAAATGTGTTTTACATTCACTTTAAAAGGGGAACTGGTCGGTCTGTGATTGGGCAGAGAATGATCCTTACAGTACCTGTACATTACAAGATTGACCATTGTAGCCCCTCCCCCATCACTTCACACCTGTCCGTCAGGTAGGACCTCACTCTGAGCAGATGATCTGTACCGAGCGTAGATGGTGGTGGTGGGATGTCCTTGTGTTATTGGTTTACCATCTACCAATAAATGGAAAAAAGGCTAGAAAATGTTTTTTAGAGATAAAGGTGGTTTTTTCAACACATTCTTACTCCATCGTCGTCACTTTTTGACGTGTTGGGTGTCCCTTCCTGCTGACTGTTCGTATTAAAAGTTCCCAACGCCCGGGTCACAAACTGGAACTGGTCCAGTACTGTGACGCGGAGCGCCCCAGTACCCTAACCCAGCACCGGAAGCAGGACCGAATATGGTACCAGATGCCGTACTCAGTCCTGCATGGTGCCCTAGGCGAAACATGATGGAAATGGAGGGGGGCGGAGGCGAATTTCAAGCAAATGAATGTAAATAAAACAGACAAACCTCTGCTTTGAGTCCGTGTTTTCCTCCTCGTGTTTCCTATTTGACCTTAAACCTGTTCCTGAGGCCTGCTTTTCATCCTTGAAGTTTTAAAGAAGCAGCGACCCCCACCCCCCACCCCCGCCTAGCTTTGACACAGGCTGCATCAGGCAAAGAGGGGCGTGGCACCAGACAAAATTACTGATGTCAAATTTTTGAGTTATTTTATTTATGGTTTTAAAATGATTTTTTTTTTTTTTACATTTTACACAAAATAAGTGTTGTGTAAAACTGTCAAATAAATAAATTAAATCATTGCAATGCGGCCCCCCCTTCCATCAGATGATGACCTAGGCGGCCGCCTAGCTCGCCTATGCTCAGTGTCGGCCCTGACTTTACTGGACCCAAACCGGTACCAGATATGGTACTGGATGCAAACCGTTTCACTGGGTTAGGTGAAAACGTCTTGAAGACCAGTCAAGGTCCGGTTCCGCATCATCCCGGGGGTTGGGGACCCTTGACTTAACCAGCAGCCAGCACGTTAAAAAACGGCACCCAACACTACCAAACGTCAAAAAGTGACGCGGAGGGTCCTTCAGCAAACGTCAATATGTGACGACTTGGGAATAAGAATGTGTTCATTTTTTTTCCATATGTTCTGTTTTCAGAGAACCATGTTGTTTGCAGTTTGAGTTACATTGAGTTTTTATTTTTTTTACTCGAGGAAGGTTACTTAACGGACATCATACCTTCACAGTATGGCACAGTAAATTCTACAGGTATAATCCCACTGCAATGCCTTTATATGAAGTAGAATAATACAGGAAAAACGGACCGAAGTCTCAGCTACTGTTGTGTATTTCAAAGGAGAGCAGATCAACTGTGCAGCTTCCCTTCAGCAGGGCATCTCAGTCTGATCAGTTTTGGCGCCTTAAATTTTCACCACTTTGTTAGGACGCCATTCATGTGCAACCAGCACATTCTCACTCCTAAATGGTCATATATGGACGTATAGTTTGGGCCCCCTCCGTGCCACTTTTTGACGTTTTGGGTGTTCTCAACTCGTTTTTTGACATTCCCGTTACCCAATACCCGGACCGTGAACAGGTACCGATCTGAGGGCCGTTTTGTACCCGGACACCAACACTAATCGGGGTCCCCAACCCTAGGGATAGGGCCCCGACCGGTACCAGGTTAGGGTCACCAGCACGTCAAAAAAAGATGAGTTGGGGACACCCAAAACGTTAAAAAGTGGTGCGGATGGGGCCCGAACTATACGTCTATATGAGGAGTTGGGAGTGAGAGTGCGTTGATGTAACATCTTCATTCACTGGAACCGAATGAGAAGAGACGGACTCGCTGTGTTCAGACGCTCATCAAGTCAGCTGACGTCTTTGCAGCAAACTCAGCAATAATTTGTTGCACTCAGAAAGCGTCATCTCAGTTTTTGAAGGGACTCCGCCTCCGTTGGGGGGATTTGAACCGCTCACTGTTCTGAGGAGGAGCGGTTCTGAACACTAAAACGGTCCAGATTACATGTATTTACTGTGTGCTGCTTCAAAAACCTGGTGGCTCCGCCCCTGAGGCGGACTCCTCCAGAACAGTCCGGACTTTTTATAAAACAGTCCTTCTCTCCAGCCATGTTTTCAGCAGAACTTTGGGTCCGCTTCATCCAGAATCAGAGGAACAACACCCCCACACACCCGAGGAGCAGCATCTCTGCATCGATCATGTACAAAGTTGGGACTTTGGCTTGCATTTCTTAGTGTGTCATCCAGCATGAGATGTTTATTTTTAGGACAACCTGTAAATACGACAATTGTAACAATTTTAAGCACAAATGTAATACAGTTTTATTGTGTTACCAGCTTGTACGTTGTCTTATCAAACTGTGTCTTCAGTTGTTAAAGTTGATATCTATGAAACACTGTGGGTAGAATGTGGCTGTGTTGATGGAACAGTTGGAGCTGCAGGCCGGAGATGTGAGTGAAACAGCAGCTGGAGATGCTTCAGGACGACAAAACAAACTCCAGGAGTCACAGCCGCCTTCATATCGTCCAATCACACGTTCTGTTTCAAAAACTCATCATGAAGTAAAAAAAACCCCCAAAATCTTGACATCAGTTGAAGCCACTTTAAAGGAGGTGTCTGCTGTGAAGGTGAGGGTTCCAAGGATCTGTGTGGATAAAGCAGACAACGGTTTTATAAAGAGTTTATCCACGTGTTCCCAGTGAGCAGAAAGGGTTCTCAGTGGTCATTTAATCGTGTGAATGCGTCTCCTGCTGCTTCCTGTACGTTTTTCAACATGAGATTTTCATCACATTTCAGCAATCTTGGTATCAAAACTATAGTTTTTTTTTAAATATTGAGCAAAAAACCCCATAGGAAATGAATGAAAAAGTTTTTCTAAATTTTAAACCTTTAAATATATTCATGGGCTATGTTTTCATCTTTTATTGTAATAAAAAAAAATTTAGTTTAAATAACATTTTAGCATCATGCTAACGTTTTGGGCTAACTTGTTATCTACTGAAGTTTTTTAGGTTAATTTAGAGTTTAGCTAACATTTTAACAACAGGCTAACATTTTTGACCAATTCAGTTTATTGAGGAATTTTATGGTATTTTGGAGTTTAGCTAGTTTCTAAGTAATGTGCTAGCCTTTTTTTTTTGGCTAATTTGACATCTACTGCGGTTATTTATGTTAATTTGTGGTTTAGTCAATAATTTAGCAACATGCTAACGTTTTAGACATTTTATTATCTACTGAGATTTTCATAGGCTAATTAGAGTTTAGCTTCTACTTTAGCGTGGCGGCCGTGGTGCAGTGGTAGGTAGGGCAGTGGAATCTTGATCGAAGGATTCTGGGTTTGATTCCAGCCTTGCCCGTCCATGTGTTGAAGTGTCCTTGGGTAAGACACTGAACCCCAAGTTGCCTTTTGGTGGAAGGTTGGCGCCAGTGTTCAGCAGCGGAGCCACCACCAGTGTGTGTGACTGGGCGAATGGAACTGTGTAAGGCGCTTTGGGCCTTCAAGGCGGGTAATAAAACATTACACAAGTATGTATCCGCCATTTACCATTCAGCAACAGGCTCAGGTTTTTGACTAATTTACTTTACTGTCAAATTTTAGGCTATTTTGGAGTTTAACTAGTAATTAAGCAATCTGCTATCTTTTTTTTACTAATTTGTTATTTACTGAGGATTTTATCCTAATTTAGACTTTAGCTTCTATTTTAAAAACATGCTAACGTTTTGGGCTGATTTGTTATCCACTGAGGTTTTTATGATAATTTAGAGTTTAGCTTCTATTTTAGCAACATGCTAAAAAGGACTAATTGAATTTATTGAGGAATTTCAGGCTATTTTGGAGTTGAAGCTAATATTCAAGCAACTAGCTAGCTTTTCTTTTGGCTAATCTAGTCTCTACTGAAGGTTTTTGGGCTCATTTGGAGTTCAGCTCATATTTAAGCAACAGCCTAAATGTTTCAGCCAAATTGGCATGTATTAGAGGTTTTTAAGCAATTTTACAGCAAATTTTCAGAAACTTAGGACAACTTCAGCACTTTTTCTTAGTTCTTGAATGAAATTTCCAGTCTTTTAGCAAATATAACATTTCGCAAATAGTTTTTGCTTTTTCAGTAAATCCTATCAGGAGCTAGTTGTCCGTCTGGCATATTTTCTACATCACAAATGGAGTATTTCGCAGTACAATTTTCAATTAAAAATCTTGTAACCAAATTAAATCTTGTGCTGATTTCCTCCAGGGCTTTAGTACAAAGTTAGTCCAGATTGTCGGTGGGACTCCACGGGCCCGCCCCCCTTCCTGTCACACATTGGAAGCTCCGCTGTTTACACGTTCTCCAGCTTGTTTACAAAGACGTTCAGTGGAATTTGTCTGCAAGTGGATGATCGGAAATCCAGGAACTTCTGTTTTGGAATACATACAAAAATGCGCTCTTTCAAACAACAATTTGAATTAAAAAATACTTGTAAATGCAAATTTGCTTAATTTTCTAAATATAAAAAGACAATTATGAGAATAATAATACAGAAAAAAACTGTTCTACATCTTTTAACCTTCTCTCGTTAAAAAAAAAACCCTTCAGGTCTTCAACAGCAGTGTCAGAGGTGAAGGGTATATACTGTGTCATTAGTTAAACAAACATTTTTAGCATCAGCGGCGGCTTCCACTGGATTTTTTCAAGCACAAACCTTCACGATTCAATTAAGACTCTTCACAGGGAACGAGACAAAACATTTGGCTTAAATGTATGAGGCCAATTAGCCGGGAGTTTCTGAGGAGCTCTGTGAAGTTTGTCCACACTGATGCCGACACCGCATTACACAGCATCATCCGCCGGCCAATTACGCTGATTGAATTTCTTCATCCGAAGACGCAAAGCAAGAGGAGGAGGAGGAGGAGGAGGAGGAGGAGGTCTCCGAGTCTCCCAGGCTGCTGAAATCAACAGGAGATCTGATTAAAGGAAGGAAAAAGAAATTCCTACTAGTAGAAAAACACATCTTTAGTTACTAAATAACATTAGTAATCAGGTCAATTTTGAAGTCAAGTAAGGGGTGAAAGCTGGCTCCTGACTGATGGATGCACCAGGACGCCCACACAAACTACACTGTCTAATTTCCTCAATTCAGTAAAAAAAAAATCCCAGCACTTTCACCTATTAAACCCTGAATTATTTATTATTATTATTTAGAATTGACCTTTATTAAACCTGGATAATCCCATATAGATTTCAAACCTCGTTTGCAAAGGAGTCCGAGCCAAGAAGAAGTCACAGTTGGCCAAAACTACGCAAAAGCATTCAGACAAGAAGACATTTAAAACACTGATGCATCTAAGCAAAACATAAAAACGCAAAATATGTGGATTCATAAAAATGTGTGGGATTAAAATCATAATATTCTTATGTTTTTCTTTTTTTTTTTAAACCTTCGAACACTTTTGCTGTAAAAAGTCACGCCGTCACTTTTGCAGAGTAATTTTTACCCAATATAATATACCCAATAAAAAGTATTTGTCGTAAAAAATAAATCAAAATATGACAACATATGAACATTTAGAGAAGCTTTTTTATTTTTAATTGTGATTTATGTAAGAAAATGGAGAATATAAGCAAAGGAAAATCCAAAAAACATGACAGAAAAATTAGGAATTCAAGAACAAAAAAATTCTTTAAAAAAAATAATGAGACTGGAGACTTGGTCTTTGGTTCACCCATCCCTGGGACGGGTTTGACTTTACCCATGACACTCAGAAAAATGCTATGTATTGGAAATGTTTGGTCTTTTGGGATTTATGGTCAGACATCATCCTGCTGCTCATCTTTGTTTCAGAACATCAATGTTCTGAAAGAATCCAGGACCTTTGGTCATCATCAGCATCACTGGAGATGGGACCATAAGGATGGTTTTCCTCCTCTAGTGCCTAAAAAGTCCCACTCCAGCTATACTTTTATCTATCATGAGATCGTTCAGTGTTTTTTTAATGATAATACAGTTTCAAGAGTGAATCAAAAAGCCTGTCATTTTCAGGACATTTGCATTAGAAATTCACCTCTGACTGTTGGGGCTCAAGTTAGCCATCTAGCAGCAGTGATGTTAGCTTGGGTTGTAAGCTAGCGGGAGAAAGTGAAAAAAGATGGATGACGGGAAGTGGGGGTGGGCTTAACAGTCCTTCCACAACTCAGAGATTCATTTCTAATGTTGCTCTGCAGAAACTATGTCCCAGAAAACAACACTTTTTTGTTTTTGTTTCATATAAATTTTGGTTAAAAACAGCATAATCATAATTAGAAAACCACAGGGAACGCTTTAAATATAGATCAAAGGATGTTGGAGACTTGAACTTTCTCACGTGTGCTCACCCAGTTTTGGGATCCCAGTAAATGAATTCTACCTGCAGCGTTTCCTTTACACCCATGAGTCTTCCTGCTTTCTCGGGTATCAAGTGCTTTGACCTGCAGTTAAGAACCAGGCTGTGAGCCAGTGTCAGTATTGATTTTCTTACCCATACTGCACCAAAGGTGACAGCCTCACTCCCCCTAACATCTGCCTCGTCTGCTTCAGCCATCCCGTCTTTAACCAAACCATTTTGGAGCTTTGGGGTCTGATCTGATCACATCCAGCTTCTGAACATCCCCATGGTCTGAGCCTGGAATGAGAGACTTTCCTCCTGCTGTCATGACTCATTCAAACCAAATCCATGGATTATTCTGGATTCATTCATTCTGATCATTCTAACATAAAAGCACAGTTTTCTTCATCCAGCTGTCTGACTCCACACAACCTCCGTTTTATTAACAGTAAAAAGAAGTTTGGGTCAGACGGGAACATTTTCAGTGACCTCATCCAACACCCCATCTCCAAGATCCCTGAAAAGCAGCTGCAGCTCGGGTCCAAACTGCCCTCCCCAAAGCAGCCTTTATGGACCTTTCAGGTTAGTTTGTGACCCCGACCAAAACCAGTTCCAAACACAAACACCAGAATCTTCTCCCACAATAGGATTTTTTTTTCCCACAGGGTTGAAAAAAAACTAATAGAGAGTACATAGTTACTTAATTTGTGCCACGATGAAAGTACTATAACCTCAGAAAGGTTCTGGTTCAAATATCTGCTCGGGAAAGAATGATGGATGGATGGAAGGATGGATGGAAGGATGGATGGATGGATGGATGGATGGATGGATGGATGGATGGATGGATGGATGGATGGATGGATGGATGGATGGATGGATGGATGGATGGATGGATGGATGGATGGAAGGATGGATGGATGGATGGATGGATGGATGGATGGATGGAAGGATGGATGGAAGGATGGATGGATGGATGGATGGAAGGATGGATGGATGGATGGATGGATGGAAGGATGGATGGAAGGATGGATGGATGGATGGATGGAAGGATGGATGGACAGATGGAAGGTAGGAAGGATGGATGGACAGATGGAAGGTAGGAAGGATGGATGGATGAATGGATGGATGGATGGATGGACAGATGGATGGAAGGATGGATGGATGGATGGATGGATGGATGGAAGGATGGACAGATGGATGGATGGATGGACAGATGGATGGAAGGTAGGAAGGATGGATGGATGGATGGATGGATGGATGGATGGATGGATGGATCTATGGATGGATGGATGGATGGACGGATGGATGGATGGATGGATGGATGGATGGATGGATGGACGGACGGACGGACGGATGGATGGATGGATGGATGGACAGATGGATGGAAGGTAGGAAGGATGGATGGATGGATGGATGGATGGATGGATCTATGGATGGATGGATGGATGGATGGATGGATGGATGGATGGATGGATCTATGGATGGATGGATGGATGGATGAGGACTATTCCGACAGAAACTTAGAAGTAATTTTAAACTCTGCATAGACTTGGTCATGAACTTGAACACGTGCGAGTCATTTCTGCCTCCAGTCCTCATCAAGGAGATGAATAGAAGAACTAAAAACCTCCACATGTACAGAATGGTTCTGGTTCTGGTTCGAGTGTGCTGAGCCGAGCCATTAGAGTGATTGGATTCATGGGAATAGTTAGAAAAGTTATCGCTTGTGAGGAATCTGCTTGTCATTAGACCAACAAGGTTGATGATCCTGCAGCTCCTGCAGCTCCTGCAGCCTCAGAGTCCAGCTTTGATGTTGCATGGGAACGTTTACCAGATGCTGCTGGAGGCCTTTGGGCCTGAAGTTATCAACCACAGAAAATGACTGCAATTCACTCCAGTCACGTCCAAACACACTTCACATCCACTTACAGTCAGTAATTCCTCTTCTCTGCATTCATACTCCTTATTTCCCATGTAGCGCTTTTCTTTCCAAAAACATTTGTGTGAAGCCGGCGTGACCCTTCAGACGGGGGTCCCGCCATCAGCTGAGTGCCTCCGTGGTAACCTGCAGACGTTTCCTGACGGAGTCCAGCGCCTCATGGGGGAAAAAGCAGCAGAAAGACTCTAAGATGAAGCTGGAGTCTCAGTGTCACAGCAGATCTGAACAGGTCTATGACCAAAGACTCTACTGAGGAGATTCTGTCATGAAAGAAGGAATAAGAATCCAATGATAACCTGAATGACCAGTTCATCACTTCAGCTTCTCTCAGTCTCTGAGGCTTCAACAAGCGACTCTTTAGTTCTAGAAAAATACTCGAGGAATTCAGTTTAGTTCAATCAAACTATTATTTACAGAAGAAAAAGAAGAAAATTCAAATTAAATAACAGGAATAAAACAGGAATGATCAATAATAAAGACAACATGTGAGGTGATTTTGTACTTTGATGATTTTTGAAACAGTTTTTTTTCTTTCATTTCATTGTTTTTTATGTGAAAAAATGTGTCTAAAACAAACAGCAACATTGAGGATGAGAATAAATAAGATTTTCTTTTCCAACTCCGTCTTTGATCACTTCATTTGTTTCTGCTTGTTATGTTTATTCAAATATTTATATTAATTGGGAAAATGAATTGATATCAATAAACACCAACCAATCAATCCATGAATCCAACTAACTAACTAACAAACTAACTAGCCAGAAAATCAATCAACCCCAACCAACCAAAACAGTAGCCCCAATGAATCAACTCCAAACAACTAAATAATCAACCAACAAACTAATGAATCAAACAACTAACCCAAAAAAAACAACAAACATCAATTGACCAACCCCAACCAACAACTCCTTAACCCCAACCAACCAAGTGACCAATAAACTAACCAACCAACTCACCAACCAACCAACTTCAATCAACCCCAACCAGCAAACTTACGATCTAACCAATTAACCAATCAACATCAACCAACCAAGCAATCAGTTAACCCTAACTAACAAGCCATTAACGCCATCATACCAACCCTAACCAACCAATCAATCCCAACCAACTAATCAACCAACCAACCCATAAATCACAAGTAAGCAACTTCCCCCAGTCAACCAACCCAACTCCAACAGACTAACTAATCAATCATTCAATTAGCCAACCAATCAATCAACCAACCAACCAGAAGACACATCTATTAGTCAATTGAATCACAGCAGTATGAGTGGAGCAGTCAACACCTGATTCCATTTCAAAATGCCAGCGTTAAAGTTCCACTGTAGTGAGGATGGCAGCAGCTAAAGCTCCGTTTACCGGGTCCTGATTGGCTGCAGCCCTCAGGCTCTCCAGCTCCTGCTCCAGAGGTGTGGAGCTCCACGCTGGAGAGATTTCTCACTCTGGGAACAGCTAGAAGGCGGGAGGACCTGAGGGTTTGTGTGTTCAAGTCAAATCTGATGAATGAGAAGCAGCAGACCCATAAAACATTCAAAAGTCATTGAAGAGATCTTAAATCTTAAAGTGGATAGTGAAGTACACGAGTATCCACGAGTATCCAGTATGAGGGTTTCAGATGGAGGGATGTGAGCCAAACCACTGAGATTGAAAGTAACTGAAGATGGAAAAGATTTTCTGAGAGAACATTTTATAAATAAAGTTTGTTGGTGTTGAATGAGCCCCTCTGACTTCAGATGAACGCGTGATGAGCTCCATGAAGAGCGTTGTGCCCAGAGCCGGACGTCAGGAGTGAAGGATGAGAGCTCATTACCTCCACGCCGTCACACGTGTCTCTGCTCTATTCTGAGAGCGCCACAGCGCTCCGCCAGCATTCATTATGATGATAAAACTTAATAAAAAGCATTTTACTCCAATAGTTTTAGTACTTTGAAATGTCAGGATGATCTAGTGCTCTACCTGGAGAGAATTAAAGCTCAACTTAGATCATTTAAATATTAAAACAAAAAATTACCCCCCATAAGCGCTGGCGGAGGATGAAAAATGCATCCAGCGCTTCATCCCAGACGGCCTACAGTGACCAAAAGAAAGAGAGTGGAGTCTTTTTTACATTTGAAATCTTTTCATCCAAAGATTTGGATCAGATGAGTGTTTTTTTAGAAGCTGATTTCCATGTATGTGGAGTTTTTGGCTTTATAAGGATCCATGAAGACTTCTGAGGAATCCTGGAGCAGAGAAAGAGGTGAAGCTTTAGGGTCACATGAGGACATGAAGGATCCTCCAGAGTCTTGGTTAACACAACAGATCAGATCAGGTCTGGAAGCATTTTTCTAACAATGGAGAACACGTATCAAGAAAATTAAGCTCTAAATTGTATTTCTGAGTATTTCTTTATTCAAACTGTTGTAAATCAGGAGCAGACAAAAAAAGAGCGATTTGAAAAAGATCGAAAAAGCACAAGACACAAGCTCTGACCTCTAGGAAGGGAGGAGCCAACAGTCCCGCCCACGACTCAGAGGAGAATTTCTACTGAAGCCACTCTGAAGAAACTATGTCATAGAGCAGACATCGGCAACCTTTCACAATAAAAGAACCGTTCGGGTTTGTTTTCTACTGATCAGAACTTTACTTTAGCCTTTAAGAAATTCATGACCTTCTTTTTTTAAATAATTAATATTAATTATGTCTATTTTTTGGTACAAACAAAAGTAAAAGTATAAAAAGAACCTAACTTCTCTTAAAATGTGATTTATTTATTTATTTTGTTACTTATTTTAAAATAAAAGCTGCTCTGTCCCAAACAGGATCATCTCAGTGCAGCTAGTAACCAATGTTGATCAGCATAAGATAAAATGTGTTTTTAACTCATAAAAAGTTTTGATTTGCATCTAAAATCTGTTCATTCTGGAGGTAGAGTTGAACAAACAAGACGTCTTCAGATCAACAGGATGTAAAAATCTACAGAGTTTATCATCTATGTGAACCTCAGACATCAATTTATAAATGTAACTAATCTAAACTAAATAAATGCTGATTAAGTAATCCTTACTTTAAAGATTGCTTTTGTATTTATTTTTGTTCTTTTTCTCCTCTTTTTCCTCAGCAGTCTTCCACTGCTGGGTTTTGTTATTTTAGTTTGAGTTGGTAGTCTTAGTTTGCAGACTTTGCTTATTCGTTTTCTTTAGGTAGTTTTGGTTAGAGGGAGCTGCTGACTCAGACGGTCAACATGAATTATTTGATGTTTGGTTGAGGAGCCAGAATGGAGAGATAAAAGAGACGCGTGTGGATCTGGAGCTGCAGGTTACAGACTTCTGGTCATCAGTTGAAATTACTGACATGTTGTTAAGGAGAGACTGTTGGAAAACAAGTAATGATTGGTTTATGGTACAGACAGATTTAAAAAAGCAATGAAGTCCATACGTCTTTGTTAACTAGGCTTAAGACTGATGAAGGCTTTCATCCTTAAGAAGAGCTCAGACAGTAAATGAGTATAGTCCAGAGCCAAGAAGTAATGGTTAAGGGTCAGACCATACAGGGTGGAGGAGTACCGTGAAAACTGTCAGTGATTAAGAGAGACAAACGCTTCATGAATGTGGTGAAAAAGTAGCTTTTCTATTTTGTTGTGATCACTCTGTTCCAGCTCAGTTTGATGCTAATGTTCGCATTAGCATCATTACAACCTCCTAGTGATCCAGCTGGACATCTGCTGAGATGTTGATGCCATCAGTTACTTCACTTTATTTTATACTCAATCCAAGTCACTTTAAAAATATGTTGTGCAATTTCCGTAACATGAATCATATCCACAGTGCAGTTGCTTCCTCTTCTCATTTTTCTTTTTTGTATTTATTTTATATCCGCACTATAACTTTGTTCTCTTTGTAAATATGTAAATAGTCTCATTTTTTTCTAATTTTTCTATCTGTAATGCTGCCGTAACCCTGAAATGTCCTCACCGTGGGACAAATAAAGGACGATCTTATCTTATCTTATCTTATCTTATCTTATGATGCTGAAGACGGTGTTCACACTGGACTATTCCTACCTGATACAAGCGTATTCACCTACAGTTAGTGTTAAATGTTGAAGCGGTGCAAAAATAAATTACATTTAGCCAAAATAAAAAAACATCTGCGTCATTTTCAATGAATATTTGCAGCAGCAGTTCATCAGACATGGACTCTGTGACGTACCGCCAGTTTAAGATAAGAACGCTTGTTTACTTCCGGTTGTGGCCATCTTTATGCATCGAATCACCAAATCTCTTGTACTTTCCCTGGGATTGTCTTACATTATAAGTTAGTTTGTCATTATGTGTATACACAATGATGCTCAAAAAGACAAAGTTTGCCTTCTTGAAACACCAAACGCTACCATGTACTGTAGGATCATACGACATCTTCAGGTGAAACGTAGCTACGTCGGAGCATTTAAAACTTTTGCTAACAGAACTTTGAAGTGACTTTCAGAATACTGATGGTACTCTCAGCTGATGATGAGGTTTCTCTGCCTTCTTCATGGAGCAATAGCGACGTGCGCTAACGGTAACCTCGCCTCTTCTGAGACGTTTAAGGAAAGAGAATCACGTCTGAGAAGATTCTATCTGACACTGAAAATCCCATTTAAACAAATGCAGAAACTCTCTGCTGTGGAGTGATTGAAACACAACTAACAGGTCATAAAGATAAAAGACAGCAATAATCAGACGTGTCTTTCATGCTAATTAGCATTAGCTCAAATAGAAAATAACAGCAGTATTCACACGTAATTTTCTAAATACTGCTGTCAGTTCTGAACTTTAGTTCTTGGCTGCACAGACCCGGAGGAGAGGTTAAGGTTAGGATTACGGTTCCGGTTCAGGTTAATGCAGCTAATGGTTCGCTTCATAAAATACTGCAACATTTAGCTTTAGATTAGCATAAAATTTGTGAAACGTGAAACAGAGCAGGAATCTGCATCTTGGCTGCACCTATTACATGTCGCCAGCATGAATTTCAATCAGCTTTAGAGCTGGTCGCACGTAAATATGTTTGAACATCAGCCTTAGCAAGTTACCTTCGAAGTTTACTATGTAAGACGACAAAAACAATTTAAATCATAGTATTTTGCTTGAAGAAAGGACAATGTGTCTAACATTGTTTATAACGACTCTTGGTAGCTCCAAAAAACATCTTTTAAAGTCCAAATACTCCATTATTTCTGCCCACTGCTCCAGCCAGAAATGACTGAGAGGTCATATATACAGAATGCAGAAGTGGGTCATGCATACAGTCCATTTACATCTGGGTTGTGAGTGGGACTGGCATGGAAGTTAGCTTCACTCATTTCCTATCAGCTCTTTTGTTTACACTCTCTCCTGCTAGCTTATAGCACCTCACAAGCCCAAGCTAACGTTAGCATAGCAAAAAATACCAAAAAACAAACTTTGAGCAATATTGGAGCTTTCCAGCTGTACAGTTTAGAGCACGTGTCAAAGTCAAGGCCCGAGGGCCAGATCGGCCCTCTGGCCCTCCAGATCATTTTATTTCATTGTTATTAATGACCTGATGTTATCTTGCACTTATTTCCAACTTGCATCATTTTGACAAAATATATTTTTATGGAGAGTAAAATATTGGAATTTATTTAAGGTTTAAATTGATTAATTTTGGAATAATATTTTCACTATTTATATTTATGTCTGTTGAATGTTTGGCATTCTTTGATTTTTTTTTGGGTTATTTTGAAATTTAGCTAATATTTCAGCTACATGCTAGCTGTTTTGGCTAATTTAATCTTTTTCAGTTTTTTAGGCTATTTTGAAGTTTAGCATTTTTTTCAGCTGCATGCTAGCTGTTTGGGCTAGCCTAGGTTTTTTTTTAGGCTAATTTGGCATATAGTTAATATTTTAGCTGGCTATTAGCCTCAGAGTTTTCAGCTATTAGCATTTTCAGCGGCCAAATTCAGCTTACAGCATTCACACTAGCATTATCACAAATAATGCTATCTATCTAGTTCCTAATTATGTTACAAACTTAACCTTTAAATGTTTTAAAAATGTAGTTTTAAAGTGTTGAATAAATGTTTATGGACCTCAGGTGTAATCCTTGTGGGATTGAGTTTGACACACCTGCTGGAGAGTGAGATTCCAGCTCAGAGGAGGAAAATGAAGAGGATAATGGATGTATCTGTCTGCAAGTGGAAGTTTCAGGATTGTAGCGGAGCAGGGAGAATAGACTGTTGCTGCTTGTTGCTTTTTCAAACCTTTAACCTGCCTCTGATCCATCTCGATTTGAATAAAGAAATACTCAGAAATTGAATTTTAGTCTTGAATTATTTTTAAAAAATTCTTCACCGATGCCAATCAACATCCAGACCCCACCTTCACAGTGCAGACCCGGTTCTGTGGTGCAGAACAATGGGCGAGCTCCGGTGTTATCCCAGCGCACGCTCTTCTGCTGCAGACGAGAGCGCGGACTTCACACTTCCCCTCTCAGCCTTCCAGACTGCGTATAAATCTCCTTCAGACAGGATAATTACCAAGATAATTTTATCCGTAATGATGCTTGTCAGCCGAGACTGTTGATGAAATTAAGTAACTTTGACCCCCCACACCCAGCCGGCTTTCAGTCAGGGGGAAAAGAAAGAACAGAGGATAGAAAATAGCCCCATAAATCTTCTCCATGTGAGTGGTTTGCACATTTGTCAGCACGCCTCGGGCCGGAGCCGTCAAGCTCAGTTTTTCAAAACAAAAATTAGAGGCCAAACAAATGGCCATTGATATATTCCACAGTTTCTAGATTATTCACCAAATCTCAGAGGTGCTGTGACAGAAAAAGCATCTTTCAGTTTGACACTCAATTTGCCGTTCCCACAGACGCGTGCCGGTAAATATCAGACGTGCGCTGCAGGGAGATCCAGGAAATCCAGGGCAGGCTTTTCAAGAGAACAATGCTCCTGATCCGTGTACACTTTGGGAAAGAAATTCCGTTAAGCAGCATGCTTTGATCCCGGATCCGTCGGAGTTGATTTTGACTCTAATTACATCTGATCTCATTATCAGATACGCTGCCTACACCAGCAGAGTGTTGAGAGTAAACATTTCTGCAAGGAAAACCTTCTTTTAAAAAATTAACATGGAGGATCGGGGACCCGGTTACCCACTGCATCCTCGCACAAAGGCGACTGAACAAATGCTTTTGTCACTTTGACAATGACAGAATTAGAGCGAGGTTGTCTCCGGGTTTCCTCTCCCCCACAGGGGAGCGAGCACGCACACCTCAAAAAAAATAAGTTTACTTTGGCTGCCGTTTGGAATTACGCTCATTTGCATTTTCGGAAGAACGGGGCCGCGTGAAAAATAACCACCAAGTGGGCTGTGAAGAGAGGCAGCATGTTTGAAATGGAAACTTGGATAACTTTAATAAGATGAGCTGTCTTCTGATGAACCCTTCAGGGTTTGGAAGAATACATAATTCAGAGGGAGGAGAGCGGCTCCTGAATGGTGCCTTCCTCCCTGCTTCACTAACAAAGACTGTTTCCAGTGGATAATGTGCTTTTCATTTGTCATTTAATTGGCAATGCTCTCCGTCTTTCTGACAGTCCATTGGGTTTACTGGATAATACATTTATGCTTTTAATGAAGCGGAGCAGGGAGGGCTGGAAAACAGGGCCGGGGGGGGGCAGACCTGAAGGACCAGGACTGACCGGAATTCAGAGTCCATGGGTCTACAAAGATGGACCCAGTCGGAGTTAGTTGCTCTCTGAATCGGGCCTATTCTGGAGCCGATTTACCTGAAGAAAGCTAAGTTTAGGCTCCTCCCACAAGAGAGTCCTGTATTAGGTTCAATCTGCTGTCTCCATCCTTCTTCTCACTTGAGTGGCAGCTGATGGAGACTGTCTTCTTCAAGTGAAATGGTGGAACGGGAGCTGTCAGACATTTCTTGACCTGTAGAGAGTCGTATTGCTGGAGCCCAATGACCTGTGAGGAAATCTGAAGATCCAGGGACGCCACTGTTGGAGCTGCTGGGCCGGAATTTACTACCTGGTTAGCTGCAGGTTTGCTGCTCGGTTTGTCCCGAGAAGCTCTGTCGTAAAGCCAAAGGGATTAGTGCCAAACACAACACACGTTCCAGCTCCTTCTATTCATCGATGTCTCTAAGAAGGGTTACCCTGGGCTTCCATGGTTACGGCTCGAATGCGACCGCCCGAGTCTTTATGTTACTTTAAAAGTGCAAAAGGGAACCTCCACCGCAGAACTTTCTGTGTATTAACGTTCAAACTGACGGGTTATCACGTGAACCTACATGAGTTTGGAGTTTCCCGAGTTCGGCAGCAGAGCCTGTGGCTGCAGTTAGCCGTGGGAGTCCGGGGTTACCCGCCTCCTCTTGAAGATGTCTCCGAGATCAGCTGGGTATTGTTTCTTCACCCGTTCCAACAACGATTGTAAAAGTGTTCTCTTGTTGACATCAGTGTGATCAACTCAAGTCACAGTCGGTTCTGAAAACTCAGTTTCTCCGCTCAGGTTCAATCTAGTCAGAGTTTCTTAGTAAGCTCAAGATATGTTGAAATGGGTCTTAGATCCACGCTTTCATGTTCATGACGAGTTGATGTCAGGGTGTAGATAATAGACACGGTCGACTGTGGACCACACAAGATTTACTGTTTTCATGGATCTGTCGGTTCCTCCCACTCTGAAAATTCTGGTGGACTCGACAAGAATGGTGGTAAATAGTCCCGACCTCCTTCGTCTGGTTTGGTTTTACAACAAATGGTTGAAGCTGTCTTCACACTGCCATCAACAACAAACATTCAAGGCACCAGTTTCAATGAAAGGTCTATGTAAACTCATATCTATGGTTGTTTCAGGCTTCTGTATTCAAAACTGGAACACATAAAGGAAGACAAGGTTCTAAAACCGTTCTCAGCGGTTGTAGAACCTACAGCTGCATGGCCACAGAATGAATGTTGAAAGTTAAACCATGTCTAACTTTGACTCCGATGTGATAGTGATGTATGGATGGAGTTCCTCTAAATTCACCAAAATGTCAATTGTGTGAAAGTTGATCCTGGAAAACAAGTTAATAATTGCGATTTGTGCTTGACCAGAATTCTATGACACCAAGTCTTTCATATACCGAGTAGTAGGGCTGGGTTGAAAAAAATCCAATAATCAATTTGTATCGATTTAAGATTAACAGATCCATAATCAATTCACAAAAGATATAAATCAATTTAGCACATAAAGCTAAAGTTCGCTAGCTTGATGTAACATTCAATAGAATTTCCCATAGGACGGCTAATGCTAACACTCGGTTGACCAAAAAAATACATTGCTGACTAAATCCAAATGTCTTTATTTCCTCACAGGCATTAATTTTTCAAACTCTTGTAAGGAAATAATTTTTATTTTATTTTATTTTTAAGTAAGTATTTGTGGTCTAAAACTTTTTTTTTCCCTTATGCTGTTTTCTTCTTCTGGAATAAAGTCTAATTCTTTAGCACAATCGCCACCTAGTGGCCAAACTGAACCGTCCGCCAGGAGAAGCAGAACAATGTTTACAATGTTAATGATCTGAATATTTTTGTATATGGATTCTCTAAAGGAGTTTAAAGAATATGATATTAACAATCTCATTATTTTACTAAAACATTTTACAATATGTGAACTTTATCAGATTAATATGAATAAATTTAATTCCTATAGTAGATTATTGATGTATTTCTAAACAAATGTGTGGATAAATGTGTAAACTCAAAATTGATTGAAGAATCAAAAGAATTGGAAAAATTGTATTTGAATCGATTCAGGCTCTTGTGAATCAAATTGAATCGTTTCAGGGACTTATAACCGATACCCAGCCCTACCGAGTAGAGCTATGAAAGAAAAAGCCTGGAGGATGATTCTCCAGATGACTTTTTGCACGAAGCGTCTTCTAACTGTAGGCGGCTGACATGCGCGTAAACACTAGAAAGAGAAGAAGAAGCCCCTTCCTGTTTGTCTAATGTGAACCTCATAGGCTAACCCCATGTTCAAAAACGCACACGGTGTGCTTGAAGTGGACCAAACCTGAGCAGCCATGCAGTTCCAGCAGATTTCTGCTTCATGTTTCTTCTCTGTCATCTCCTCCACTTGTCTGTACAGTCTGCCTTCATTCACTCTGATGTGACTAGAAACGGTGTTTGGATTTCAATCCAAACTTTGCTTTAGTGAAAAGTCCTCAGATTTCCAAAATCTCAATCTCCTTTTTCCAAAACCAACATTCAGCTGCACAGAACTGCAGGCGTGTTGTTCTCCTCTCACAGCTGCTCTTTTGTGTTCATAAGTGAAGATCAATCAAGCTGAATAGTTTGATGCCTTTTTCCTTCCTCTCTTTCTTTTGCTGTGGGAATTCTTGCTGTGTTTCAGCAGCACGCTTCTACAGGTGAAAACGTGTGAAAAGAAAACATCTCCCATAGATGTTATAAACATCCTAAAGACCATCAGAGATCATACAGTATTTAGCAGATCTCTACAAACTCTGGTCAGGATGAGGCGTAAGGAGTCATCCTTCAGTAAATCTAGTCTTCATCATTTAAACCAGGGGTCCCCAAACATGACTGTTTTCTTCTCTTATGGGGGGTCAGTTCACAGCCTAAGCGTAAACATTTATGGTTTTCCAGAAAACCACATATAGCCAAATTTTATATAATTTATTTTTTTGTAATCTTCATACAAAAAAATTACACTAAAGCATTTTAAAAACTTGATATATAGCACTACCTGTGATAGATCGATAGCTAAAGATGCTTAAATTGATAGCTAACAACACTGAAGCTGATGGTTGAAAACGCTGATGTGGATAGCTAGCTAAAATATTAGCAAAGAGCCAAATTAGACAAGAAAAACTCTAAAAAATTCTCAATTAGCCAAAACAGCTAGCGTGTAGCTGAAATATTAGCTAAATGCCAAATTAGCCTAAAAAACTGGACAAATATCTAATTTAAGCAATAGCATAAAGCTAAAATATTAGCTAAACTCCAAATTAGCCTAAAAAAATGAAAAAGCCTAAATTAGCCAAAACAGCTGGTATGTAGCTAAAATATTAGCATAATGCCAAATTAGCCTATAAAACTGGAAAAATCCCTAATTTATCCAAAAACAACTAGCATAAAGCTAAAATATTAGCTCCAATTTAGCCTAAAAAACTGAAACAGCCTAAATTAGTCAAAACAGTTAGCATGTAGCTGAAATATTAGCTAAATACTGAATTAGCCTAAAGAACTGGAAAAATCTTTAATTTAGCCGCTAGGGAACCGGGCCAAATGCGGAGGAGGGCCGGATCCGGCCCACGGGCCGTAGTTTGGGGACTCCTGATTTAAACCCTCATTTTCTGGGATGTCATTCCCTTACAGGGCGAGGGCTCCTCACTCAGGACTGCTGCCTCACATCAGCATCAGAGATGAAAGCTGCAGTTTGTGGAGACAGGTGAGCTCCGGCTGTTTTGATCTCTCAAACATGTATTCCATTTCTTCTCGTGCCACGGGGGAGCCTCCAACCGCAGTCAGCGCTCTCAGGCAGGTTGCACCATGGGACACCGGGCAGGATGCGCTGCTCTCTTCAGTGGGATCAGCGGAGCTTCAGAAAGACCGGACTGACAACAGCTAGGTCTCCAGGTATCACCTATCACCGCCAACCTGCTGAGATTACAAGATGGATCTCATTTCTGAGGATGGCTCCGCCCAACTCTGACTTTAAACATGGAACGCCCTGAAGCCACGCGGCACCGCACTCTTTAAGCCGAGCGTTTGATTTCAGGCTGATGAGCTCCAGGTTTGTGGTTTGTGGTTGTAGGAGGACACTTCCTGTTCATGACTCTACAGCAGTAAGAGCATGTCTGAATGTAAAAACCATGCTTTCTCTCTCTACAATAACAGAGTAAACCTGTTACCGTCATAAGATCAACAGATTTCACGTCTCCTGTTGAAACCTGGAACTCACACTCATGAAAGTGTTCTGTAGATTCTGCTCTGGAACACGACTGGACTTCATCTGGAGCGGTCCAGATGATGTCAGGACCACATTTTCATATGGAGGCCATTTGTAAATCTACAAAATAAAATTTTGACATCAATGTTTTCAGATATTTGGCACGTTTTAGGAGAAAAAAAATAGGAATTTTGTTTTTCACTAAATATTAAGTCTTCCAACCATATATTTAGATCCACTCAGTTTTAAACTATAAATTTAGGAATAAATAAATAAATACAACTACCGTGTTTTCTGGACTATAAGCAGATAATTTTTCCAAGGTTTTGAATCATGCGGCTTATACAAAAGTGCGGCTATTCTGTGGATTTTTCTTCCATTTGCTAGGGGAGCTCTAACTGGAATTGAATCAAAAACAAGATAGACAAAAAATCAACGCAAATCAATCAATTAAAGTACAAAATTGTTATAGTAATTATCTTATTTTTCAACATAGATATCTGCGGCTTACAGCCCAGTGCGGCTTGTATTTCTTTTCTTTTTTTTTTTTTTTTAATTTTTAAATTGAGCAGGTGTGGCTTATAGTCCAGAAAATACGGTAAATAAAAAATAAAATATTTAGATCCAAGCTAAATACTTTGTTTTTCTTGCTATATATTTTGATCCAAGCTAAATGTTGAGTTGTTTTGTTTTTACTAAATATTTAGGTTTTAAATAAATATTGAGTTAAAAAATACATAATTAGCTCCAAACTAAATATTTAGTTACAAAACGCAAACATTTAGTAGTATTGTATAGTATGTGATATACAATATATAGTATAGTTATTTAATAAATATTTAGATTATATATAAATGTTTAATATTCAAACTAAATATTTTATTTCATATAATTAAATATTATCTAGCTAACTAAATAGTTAGAAAGATAAATATTTAATGTTAGTATTTGTAACATTTATAAATACATGAATTTAAAGGGTGAAAAAATACATTTAAAAAAGATGACACCTGTTTTTTTTTTCTACTAAAACATGCAAACTACCTGAAAACATTGATGTTAAAATTTGACTTTGCAGATTTACAAATGTATTGTTAGCATGGTTTCGACCGTGATCCAGGAGAACGCTGCAGTGCTGACGAAGACTTCCTGCTCAACCGACGGCTAATTCCCTTCATTTAAAGCCCCAGACCAGGTTTTGCCCCCCGCTCCACCACTGAGCTGACATTACACCATCTTCCAGCTTCAAAGACTTCTCTGTAATCTGGATTAAACAGGCAGGACTGCAGGGGTCATGTTGGCCGGCTGGTGCCTGCAGGACCTCCTGAACTGCAGACACACCTGAGATGTTTTGGTGATCAGTCAGGAGATATCTCAGAAACCCTGATCACAGCAGAACAGTTAGAGTTGGTGTAGATCAGGGGTGTCAAACTCAATCACACAAGGGGCCAAAATCCAAACGTATTTTAGGTCGCCGGCGGAACAGGATGAACAGTCATTGAACACACTAAAACTACATTTTTAAAACTTTCAAACCGTAACTTTCTAACATAATTAAGAACTAGATATTACCTGTGATAATGCTAGTGTGAATGCTGTAAGATGAATCTGGCCGCTGAAGATGCTAATGATAATAGCTGAAATCCCTGAAGCTGAAAACCAGCTAAAATATTAGACAAATACAAAATTATCCCAAAAAACGGCTAGCATTTAGCTGAAACATTAGCTAAGCCCAAAAATAGCCTAAAAAAATCGTAGTAAATACTAAAATAGTCCAAACATCTTGCAGAAAGATCATTTTTAAAACGTTAAAACTGGGACCTTTTAACACAATTATGAATAATAAAAAGACAGAAATATTATTCCAGAATAAATCAACTTAAACCTTAAATAACTTTCAATATTTTACTCTCCATAAATAGATATTTTGTCAAAATCATACAAGTTAAAAATAAGTGCAAGATAACGTCGGGCCGTTATAAACAATAAAATAAAATGATCTGGAGGGCCGGATCCGGCCCCCGGGCCTTGACTTTGACTCGTGGTGTAGAGGGAATGAATTCTATCATAAATCACATGACATAAACCATAAATTCAGGAGGTTCAGCTGCGCTTCCTCAGCTTTTACGGCCTTGTTCTCAACTTTACACTGCTGTTGTTGTTCAGCACAAAACTTGGAAAAAAAGTACAGAACAAAGTATATGTACTCATTTAGTAACTGTTTTAGATGACAGTTTTTATTCAAGTCTTCAATATTTCTTCAAAACTTTTTTTTTTATTTACGTGAAATAAAAAATGTAACGTAATCAATTGAAAAAATATAGTCATTTATAGTATAGTATAGTATAGTATAGTATAGTATAGTATAGTATAGTATAGTATAGTATAGTATAGTATAGTATAGTATAGTATAATCATTTACTTCTGTTTGTTTGAGCTGGTGTAAATAAAAAAAAGTGAATAAATAAATTTAATTGAAATAAATAATTCATTGAGATCTAAAGTTTTAGGACAATAAGAGAAAACTGTCAAATCAATCAAACACTTTTTTTTGTCTTTGCATTAATATTAAACAAAAAGTGTTTTTTAAGCTGCGGCTGTTTGAAACATTTTATTTTTTTAATTATTTCACCTTTATTTAACCAGGAGAAAACTCATTGAGATTGCAAATCTCTTTTGCAAGAGTGTCCTGGCCAACATAACATACGGCGGCCCTGAAGTCCAAATCAACAAATCACATTTTAAAGATCACAACAGATACTTAAAAAACTACATTATATTTTAAAAACAAGTCAGAAACTAAAATGTAAATAAAAACAAAATAAATGCAGGGAAAACGATTAATTTCCAGAAATCAAAATGAAATGTTAAAAATTGAGTTACATAAAAAAATAAATAAATAAAATCAGAAAACGTTGTTTATTATGGGACATCACTGACTGGATGATGACATTTGAGTTTTTTCAAATGTGTCTTTTAATGTTGACATAATAATGAGAGTTTTATGATTAATTCAGAGAATATCAGATATGGTCGTCTCAAATAACTTCCAGTTAAAAAGGTGATTAAACATCATCATCCAATCAGTGATGTCCCACAGAACTCTTTCTGATTTATTTATTTTTCTTAACATCTCATTTTGATACTTTCATTTTCAAAAAGCGTTTCCTTTAATTTAATGTCTTCTGGAGTTTTGTTTGTTTTCTAAATGTTTTCAAAATTAGTTTTTTTTTATTGTCGTTCTGATTTTTAACATAATTGCTAGAATTGCTCTATGTAACCCAGCAGTGCTGCTGCTGTATTATGTGGCAGCTCTAAATATCATCAACTGGAGTTACTCTAGCTCTAGATTCGATGAGGAGATTGTTCACAGTCATATATTCAAAATTTGGAATAGTGCACCCCAAGAAATCACACTGAAACAATACCAGTTGGAATAAAAATGAATTATTATTTGAGATATGACAAAAATATAAAGTACAGTCTGAAAAAACTCAGTGTTAATTGAAAATATTTCCAAGTACGTAAAATTTTACCCAAAACAAAAAAATAAGTGGCCACTAACATAAAAAATGTTTAAAAAAAACCCTGAGATCTCAGAAAAAAAATGTGTTCCTATAAGGACTCAAGTTCAATCTTTTTTTTTTTTAAAAAAAAAGAAGAAAATAAAACCCCTTAGTGCACTCAAAAAAAAATTTAAAGAAACCCACTTAATGTCCAAGTCGAGAATTCCAGACGACGGTGATGAGAGATGAGTTGAGAGGAGTAGAGATGTAAAGATGATGGATGGATGATGGTAGATGAGATGAAGAGATGAAGGCCAGGATCCAGATGAACTCCAACAAAAAACCAGTCTACACAAATGTGCAGAAAATAATCAAACATAGTCCATTATAACCTTTTAACACCATTTCCATTGTTTCACAGTCTTTTCCTCATCAGAAGTTTAAACCCAAAATACACAACAAAATTTATTAACTTAACATGCAAAGCCCGACAAGTCAAAACTAGCTTCCTGGATATTTAGCCTTCAACACGTGGTGAACTGAGGAGACTTCACACATGAAAATTAAATAAAAAACACTGTATATCAATCACATGTTTCCTTTGTTACCTCAACTGTTTTTTTATAACATTAGGTTTCCATTTCACCCTTTTTTTTAATTAGTTGACACACTTTAATGGATATAGCAGCCTAATATGACACAAAATGGGGTTACCACTCACCGAGATAACGAACGTTTCCACAATTTTCAAAGTCCACTCTTGGTTTTCACCAGATTTATCTTCGTCCCACGTACACACTAACTGTTGGAAATTAGTTTTCGGTCAACTTAGGTTTAATACTGTTTTAATAAAATACAATTTCTGTTTTTTTTATCTTTTTACCTCGCTCAGTCTTTTTTTCTTCCCTTTCACTCGCTGCTTCTCGCTCATTTAGGAAAAGTGTCAAAGATCAAACAATGACGGGATGATCACTCTGAAAAATAAAAATACAACGCTTAAAATCTTTACTGCCACTAGTGGAGAAACTGAAAATACACCCTTTATAAGGTAAATGTTCAGAAAAGGAAAGTAACTTTACTAAGGGTTACATCTACATAGAAACTTTTGCAGCAAGAGTTTAGAAATGATGCAGACAGCTTCCGATTGATGAAAAAAATCAGTTTAATGTCATAAACTGTGTGGAAGACAGAACGGTCAAAGCAGACGGAGCACCATCTCTGTTTGTCACAGAGGAGTCTGCAGGGGCGTGCTTCAGGCCATGGGCAGTCGTGATGGGCCGCGTACTGTCCGGTCGCCCGTGGTAGATCTGCGAATGAGAACGGCGGTCAGGGGAAGGTACCGACCGGCGCACCGCGGAGGGAGGGAGGGTGCTTCCTCACCTGCTCTCGAATGTCAGCCAATAAGCTGCTGGCTCCCAGCCGGAACAAGTGTGGGTGGAGCCAGTCGGCGCCCAGCTCCTCTTTGATGAGAGTCAGCCACACCAGAGACTCCTGAGCGGTGCGGATGCCCCCCGCCGCTTAAAGCCCACCTGCAGGAACGCAGGCATATCGTCCCGTTTCTCTTCTATCGGTTTTATTTGTTTATCTTTAACAAACTTGTGCACTTTAAAAAGATGTGACAATTCAATTACATGTTATTTAAAAAAAATTAAGTCAGAAACATTTTTAAAATTTATTTTGATATATCGTGATTTATATTGTTAGTTTGATATAAATAGTTTCTATTGTGATTAACTATTTTTTCCATATCGCCCAGATCTACAGCTGAACTTCATGCATGAAAAGGCAAAGAAAAGAGGCTAGAAGACGCCTTCATTGGACTTCAAAATGTGAAAATCAAAACTCTTTTTTCAATTCACAAAAAAGGTCAAATTTCGGGAAAAAAAAATCCTTTTGATATTTTTCATACTTTCGGTGTTAAAAATATCCAAGCTCTACCTTGTGTCCGGTGCACAGGAAGTAGTCTCGGATGGCTCTCAGCATCACTATGGCGACGGGGTACGTGGCGTTGACCGCCTCCTTTCCCGTCGACGTCTTGATAAAGTCTGAGCCTGAGAGTTGGGAGAAACAGAGAGAACCGTCTACATGCAGGACCAGTCTGAAGGCAGACCCTGCTGGTTCCACTCACAGCATTACATGTATGAGACGGGCATGTCCAAAGTCTGGCCTGAAATTCCTACCAGCCTGCAGGCTCCTGTCATGAACTATGTAGCCTCCAGCTTTATCTAGAGCTTAAACATAACTTACTTTTTTCCTCATTAACATTCACTTTATATATGAAATAAAAATGTTGGTTTTCTTTAGTTTTTTGGGGGAAGTGCACGGACGAGTTTTTGTATTTGTATTTCTGAATAAGATAAATATTGTTTTATTTTTTACATTTGAAGGTTTACAGATAACATTATTAATGTGTAATATTTCATGTGATTTAATGTTGGAGAACTCTCATGTGGTCTAAATGTATTCAGATGTATTTTTCTGTTTTATTTGTAAGTAAATATCTCAGTGCAACATTTTCATTAAGGGTTAAAAGAATGCCGGCTGATTGGTTGGCGCTCAAACATTTTCACTTGCAGAAAGTTTGGGCCCCCTGGTATAAGAGAACTGGACTGAGCGACCCCCTCCCCCTTGCGTTCTAAACAGGAAGTACTCCTGTGGGGTTCAAGAAGCCAAAATCCAACAGATTTCTGATCGTTTTTCTGTAGTGACAGTTATATAAGGAACCAAATCTGAATCAAAGATTACAAACCAAAAAAAAGATTTTCACATGACTAAGAAGAAAAAAAAAATCAAATTTTGAGAGACAATATCAACATGAAACGTAAAGAAGAAAAAACTGGAACCTTTTGACTTGAATTGATAGAATGAATGAAGAGAATCTGCAGGAAATCATTCTCTGCAGAATCTTCAGATCATTCCTGACAGAAGAAACCAGAGTTCATCCTCAAGCTGAGACTCTTCTGTCTTTCTTAACGTTATTGTGAATAAAAGTCTTTATTTATTGGTTTTGGTTGCAGAGTTTTGTGTTGTTCACTTCAAATGTGTTTAAGAGGAAAAAAACACTTAAAATATAAAGCATTAAAAACTGAAAAGTTAATAGTCCTTTTTCATTTATTGTGTCCATTTTACCTGGAAGGGATAAATAACATATATATAATTTACACATTATGCAAATGAAAACATGTTTACATTAGTTGTGGATGTTGTGCATAATCCTACATAGTATTTCATAGTAAATGAAATAAAACAACCTAAAAATCCATTTGGTAGCAGATAGAGCTTCTGTTTTCAGAGAGCTAATGCAGAAGAACTGAATCTCTGAGAAAAGACAGAATTCATCACTACTGTGGAGGGAAACAAGGAAAGATGTTTTTACTTTGTCTGGAAGTTTGGAAGTATTCAAAAAAATTAATAAAACTGATTATTTAGAAGTTTTTTTAATATTCTTTAATGATAATAAGGGTACAATATTTTGAAGAGATATACGTTTAACTTGAGCAAATTAACTAATGATACCAATTATATTTGCAGCAGAAAGTTGTGGGGGGGGGCGAAAAGGGTAAGTTCCTCATGAGGGGGTGTAAGAGAAAATAATAGAGAAACACTGAACTAAATCAACTTTTTTGTCTGTTGACCTCTATAAATGGGGCTTTAAAAGTTTCGCTTTTAAGTAGTGGGGGTGTGGCCTCCTACTTAGTTCACCCCTGATTTGTTGAGAGTGTTACCATAGAAACGATGATTAGACCAATGTGGAACAAATTACTACTTAGTGCAAATATCTGACAATATCTTGGAGCCATTTTCTGAGTAATGACATCACACTCACTCAGTCCAGTTCTCATATACAGTCAACGCTATTTGCAAATGCAGAATCTGACTGAAGTAAAAGGCTTCTGCAGAGGAACCGCTCCTCTAAGATTTATCCTTTGTTGATCAATAGGTAATCAATAGTCCAGGAGAACGCAGTGAATGTTCCGGACGTCTTTATTTCACTAATTACAGCTGAAACTCCTAAAGAAAGTTAGAGATCAGGTTCAGTAGCTGGTCGGTCACGTGACAGCCCCCCCCCTTTAGGGTGGGGGGGTGGGGCCATGGCCTGCGTCCGGGTCAGACGTGAACATATGGATCCGGCTGAACGCTCATTCCTCTTCTCCCGCGCTCGGCCGGTTTATCAGCTGCGAGTAAAATAGAAGGCGGAGCAGAAAGAAGGATTCGGCGGCGAGGAATGACGGCTCATTAGAACTCCAGAACATTTCCTGCTTCATTAAAAACCACCTTCTTCCAGACTGGCTCAGGCCTCCTCGTCCTCCAGCCGCATGATCAACAGATTGGTTATGAGGAGTCTTAATTAGCAGATAATGAAATCAGGGTTATTAAATGTGGGTGGCAGTAATGAAGCTCCATTCATTTGGGGGGTAGAATAGCCCCCTTCACTGATTGATAGCTAGCATTCACTTTCAGAATGAGATTCAGAAGAACTCACAGATAAAGAAAACCTTTTTAATGATCATCTCTAACAGAGTTGTTTGGAGCTGCTTATTATGGGATGGACAGTGTGTTTCAGCAGCTGTTTCAACACACCAGAAACAGGCGTGATTACATGTGTAACTACACATGAACACAAGACTTCTAATATCATGAATGAGGGAAATAATATATAATCTGAGTGAGTTTAACAGGTAACCTTTTGACACACCTGTGATTATTTGGCACACCCCTTCCTCTATACTAGAACTCATAGATTAAAAAAAAGTACAGATCCGAGTTTGTGTTTGTGTGGCGCCGAGACACTGACCCGCCATCATGGCCACCATGCTGGCTTTATAGACGTTGCTGAGGGTTTCCAGCTCTCCAACCGCCAGGATGGTCTTCATGTGGGCGTCGCCACAGGCCTCTCGGAACTGCCGGATCTCGTTGAACATGGCTGGAAGACAACCAGAACCACAACAGGTGTCTTGGGATGCATTGATTGTTTGTTAAGACCTGAAGATAAGACTGAACGAGACACAGTCGCCTGGGTTTAGTGCATGTGCGCAGAGCTGTTGGGAACTTATAACAGCTCATTATTTCAAACAGAGCATTTCTGTGACAGTTTGACTGACAGCGATTTAACAGGAGAAATAAAAAAAAATCTACATTAAAAACTAAAAAAAAAAACGCTTCACGTTTTGAGATAATGATGGCTGAGAAGTGTATTCACATCCAGTCAGCGCACGACCCGATTAGTCGACTAATCAAACAAATAATCGATTAGTTGATTTTTACTAAGATCGTTTGTGGCAGCCCTAATTCCAAAAAAATCCATAAATTCTTCTGTGTGTTTCATCTGCAGCCTGAACCTCTATACTATGACCCAAGACCAGTGAGCTGTCAAAAGACACCAGAGACAAGATTGTAGACCTGAATAATAGTTTTTGGCAGCGCTAGTACAGTTAAAGAAAAAAAATAAAAACACCACTTCAATTTTTTTCCCGTTTCATTTCTAATCTGATTCTTAAGGAAGTCTTTGGACAACTCCGGGATTCTTTCCATTACATCAGCTTCAGGTCAGATGTTAAAATCCTTCTTCTACTTTCTTAAAGCTGTTGACCACTAAATTTGAACCCAAAGCTGGCAATGTGAACCAAAAAAAAAAGATTTGGAGAGTTCCTTTTGGCAGAAAAGCTAAGAAATCAGCATTCAAGCAGGAAACAAACAAGAGTCTGCTCCAAATATTGAGACAGACGTTCCACAGAATAAATATCATGGAGAATATTTAGCTACTATCTAATGTTATGAGGATGCTGCTAATAAAGTTGTTCAAATGGTGGATTCATGTTTATTTTCATACTTAATAAACAATTTTTTATTTATCCCTCCCACCTTAAAAGCCAGACGAGGCTGAAGTTTGGGCCTGATTAGTTTATTTTCAAGGCTGATACGATATCGATATTTTTTAAAGTCTGAATTGATATTTAGGCCGATATTGATTTTACTGTTCAAAAGAATATTGGCATCAAATTTTACAATAACACAAGTCTCCAACATTAACTTTATATTTCTAAATAAAATTGCCCTAAAGGGGGTTTTACAGCACAAGGACCAATGGCTGCAGAGAATCGGCTTGCAAAACTTAAGGAAACTCCATGAAAATGAACATATAAGAGACCAAGCTGGGGAAACGGGCTGTAACAAATACGAAAATTTGATTGCTAATTTGCAATCTTTATATAATATAGTAGAGTTTAGGAAAATATCATGTAGTAAAAATGTATTGCTCTGAAATACAGAATAATGTTTAATTTTAAATTATGAAATAACAAGCTGAGCTAATGTCACCGGAAGTAACCAGATCTTCAAAATAAAGTGTCGGTGAAGCTTCCTGTTTTCAAAGTAAAACCAACAAGTTAAAAACAGCTTAAAATTAAGACTGAAGTTCACTTAGTGACAAAAAATAAATAAATAGATAAATAGCTTCAACACCAGAGCTGTAGCTCCAGTCTTTATATTGTTTTGGTTATGATAACTCAACAGTTAACACAATTGATGTAATAATTATATTGATCCATTTTTCTTCTGTACGGTTTTTGTTGCTCCGTAGCTCTTCGACCCCTTGACCGTTTCAGCTCATTCAGATATTAAACTATTCAGCTCTTTTAGGAGATAACTGCTCATAAGTTTCAGCTTCATAACTCTTCAACTTTTTTAATTATTTAACCAGCTACCACTTGTTTAACTCCATTGAAAATGGCTTACGGAATGTTCAAAAGCCCCTTTTTCAGAAAAAACTCTGAGTTCTACAAAACAATAGAAGTCGAGTAAACTTTCAGCTACAGAAACCATTCAACTTTTGAACTGTTCAGCAGACTTTGGGCTCTTGAAACCAGAAGAAGTTTTAAAACTCCTTATGGATTTTAAAATATCCCTGTTTAAAGTTGACATGTCATCTTTGAGTCATTTTTCAGTTATAACAGAGATCCAATGGAGAATCAGTGGCAGAGGAAACTGTTACCAGAGTGGAACAGAGTGTTAGAATGAGAGGAATAGAACACTTCAAGTGTGTTCAACCTGTTCAAACTCAGTCATCGTTTCCCTCACAGAAAAAAGTTTTGACATCAAAACGTAGGAATTTTTCCTGACTTTCAGACGATACAACTTTGAAAATCCTGAGCCACGTAGTGTTCTTGCAGCGGGCCCATCTGTGTGTCCATCTCAGACACGCAGAGATCTCCAGTCTTACAAAAGCAGTCCACATGTGTTTCAAGTGTGTTGGAGGTTTTTTCACACTGAGTGCTGTGAATTACTGGTGTCAAGCCAGCACGCTCTCGTCGAACGACTGTCAAGTGAGCCCTCTCTCAATACGGCTTGCCGCTTTTGTTCATAGGTTACGGTAAAAGCAGTCTGGACTTGTTTTTTAAAAAAAAAAACATGGCCTGAAACGTTCCCTTTCAATGTCTGTCATTTTATTTTACCATGATGTGATGCCCTATCTCGTATATATATATATATGTATATATATATATATATATATATATATATATATATATATATATATATATATATTATATAAACATCAATAATATAGTTGTCTATTACTATTAGGTTGGCACATCCATAAAACAAAACTCCTAGTTTCCACAGATCATTTCACTTCTCACTTACAGTATTTTCTTGTGTTGTCCACTCACAAAGTTTTATCCAGATCTGATGTAGTATTTTGTAGTATTGCCCTTTGAAATCAAGTACTTTAGCGATAAAAACTACTGTTTTAAAACACTAATAAAATAAAAACTCTTAGTTTCCACAGACTCATTTCACTTCTCACTTACAGTATTCATGCTTGTTGATTAACACACAAAGTTTTATCCAGATCTGATGTAGCATTTTGAAGTTTTGGCCTTTTGAAATGGGGTACTTTAGCGAAAAAAGTATTATTTCTCCTATATTGACAAACAAATTAAACAAAAACTCCTAGTTTCCACAGAGTCTTTCACTTCTCACTTACAGTATTCATGCTTGTTGATTAACACACAAAGTTTTATCCAGATCTGATGTAGCATTTTGAAGTTTTGGCCTTTTGAAATGGGGTACTTTAGCGAAAAAAGTATTATTTCTCCTATATTGACAAGCAAATAAAACAAAAACCCCTAGTTTCCACAGAGTCATTTCACTTCTCACTCATAGTATCTATTATTGTTGATTCACCCACAAAGTTCATCCAGATCTGATGTAGTATTTTAGAGTATTGCCCTTTTGAATCAAGTACTTTAGCGATAAAACTAATGTTTTAAAACACTAATAAAACAAAAACTCCTAGTTTCCACAGACTCATTTCACTTCTCACTCATAGTATCTATTATCGTTGATTCACCCACAAAGTTTCATCCTGATCTGATGTAATATTTTGTAGTCCTGCCCTTTTGAAATCAAGTACTTTAGCGATAAAAACTACTGTTTTGAAAAACATAAAATAAAATCTAGTCATTCAAATCTCACTTCTCACCAAAGTACCCAATTTTAATAGGGTAGTACTACAAAGTACTATATCAGATCAGGCTGAATTTTTGTGGGTAAATTGACAATAATGGATACTATGAGTGAGAAATGGAATGACTCTGTGGAACTAGGAGTTTTTCTTTTTATCAGTGTTTGAATTTGTAGTTTTTTTTGCTAAAGTACCCAATTTCAAAATGATAATACTACAAAATACTATATCAGATCTGGCTGAAACTTTTTTGAGTGAGAACACATCTAAGGATACTGTAAGTGAGAAATGAAATGAGTCTGTGGAAACAAGGAGTTTTTATTTTATGAGTGTTTTAAAACAGTAGTTTTTATCGCTAAAGTACTTGATTTCAAAAGGGAAGTACTTCAAAATACTACATCAGATCTTGCTGAAACTTTGTGGGTGAATTAACAATAATGGATACTATGAGTGTAAAGTAAAATGACTCTGTGGAAACTAGGAGTTTTTATATAATGAGTGTTTTAAAACATTAGTTTTATCGCAAAAGTACTTGATTTCAAAAGGGAAGTACTACAAAATACCACATCAGATCTTGCTGGGACTTTGTGGGTCAATTAACAATAATGGATACTATGAGTGAGAAGTAAAATGACTCTGTGGAAACTAGGGGTTTTTCTTTTATTTGCTTGTCAACATTGGAGAAATAGTACTTTTCTCGCTGAAGTACACAATTTCAAAAGGGCAATACTCCAAAATACTACATCAGATCTGGCTGAAACTTTGCGAGTGAGAACACATCTAAAGGATACTGTAAGTGAGAAGTGAAATGACTCTGTGGAAACAAGGAGTTTTTGTTTTATGAGTGTTTTAAAACATTAGTTTTTATCTCTAAAGTACTTGATTTCAAAAGGGCAATACTCCAAAATATTACATCAGATCTGGCTGAAACTTTGTGGGTGAATTAACAATAATGGATACTATGAGTGAGAAGTGAAATGAGTCTGTGGAAACTAGGAGTTTTTGTTTTATTAGTGTTTTAAAAAGTAGTTTTTATCGCTAAAGTACTTGATTTCAAAGGGGCAATACTACAAAATACTACATCAGATCTGGCTGAAACTTTGTGGGTGATCAACAATAATAGATACTATGAGTGAGAAGTGAAATGACTCTGTGGAAACTAGGAGTTTTTCTTTTATTAGTGTTCTAAAACAGTAGTTTGTTATCGCTTAAGTACACAATTTCAATTGAGCAGTACTTCAAAATACCACATCAGATCTGAGTGAAACTTTGTGGGTGACATGACAAGAAGGTATACTCTCAGTGAGAAGTGAAGAGTCTGTGGAAACTAGGAGTTTTTTGTTTTATTTGTTTGTCAATATAGGAGAAATAATACTTTTCTCGGCTAAAGTACCATTTCAAAAGGCCAAACTTCAAAATGCTACATCAGATCTGTCTGAAACTTTGTGGGTTAATAACCCAGAATGGATACTGTAAGTGAGAAGTGAAATGAGTCTGTGGAACTAGGAGTTTTTATTTTATTTGTTTGTCAATATAGGAGAATAGTCCTTTTCTCGCTAAAGTACCCCATTTCAAAAGGCCAAAACTACAAAATGCTACGTCAGATCTGGATAAAACTTTGTGTGTTAATCAACAAGCATGATACTGTAAGTGAGAAGTGAAATGACTCTGTGGAAACTAGGAGTTTTTTGTTTTTTAGTGTTTTAAAACAGTAGTTTTTTTTATCGTTAAAGTACTTGTTTTTCAATGGACAGTACTACAAATATTACATCAGATCTGGCTGAAACTTTGTGAGTGACAACACAAGAAGGAATACTGTAAGTGAGAAGTGAAATGACTCTGTGGAAACTAGGAGTTTTTGTTTTATGGATGTGCCAACCTAATAGTAATAGACAACTTATATTTGTATGTTTATATATATATATTATATATATTATATATATTAATATATATTATATAATATATATATATTAATATATATTATATATATATATATAGATATATATATATATATATATGTATATATATATATATATATATGTATATATATATATTATATATATGTATATATATAATATATATACGAGATAGGCATCACATCATGGTAAAATAAAATGACAGACATTGAAAGGGAACGTTTCAGTCCATGTTTCTTTTTTTAAAAAACAAGTCCAGACTGCTTTTACCGTAACCTATGAACAAAAGCCTAAGCGTATTTGAGAGAGGGCTCACTTGACAGTCGTTCGACGAGAGCGTGCTGGCTTGACACCAGTTGTGAATTTAAGGTTATTTTAAATTTGGGATTCATCCAAAATTTTAGCAGCTCATATCAGAGCTCTTGGAACTTAACAATATTTAAGCTGCATGCTACTGTTTTGGTTTTCAACTTTTAGCTTCAGTGATTTCAGCTATCTGCTTTAGTGTTTTCAGCTATCAATATCAGCATCTTCAGTTATTTGAACTAGCATCTTCAGCGACCACGTTCAGTTTACAGCATTCACACTAGCATTATCGCAGGAAATGTAAGATTTCTTGTTATTTTGCTTAAAAATATATTTTTATCATAACTTGTAGACAGCTGCATGAAGCTAAATGCTTCTCACTCCTGGTTTTACTTTCTTTAGAATTTAGCAACAGACCTTTAAAAACAGAAATATTAGTAGACTTTTCCTTCTAAAAAAGGGAGAATTGTGTTTTAGAAGGAACTATTTAGTGTCGCGGAAGGAATGGTCTACCTGCAGTTCTCAGGAGTTCCGTGTTGCTGCAGCTAGCTTGTCTTCTCTCCTGCAGCCGCATGGACGGATGGGCGGTTCCTAAATCTTTCTTCAAGTTTGTTTTTCATTTCGTTTCCGCGTTTCTGTCGCTAAATTACCCGGAAATGCTCCCAGAAACGGCGGTTTATCCACGCACGCGCTAAAATCAGACTCTTTACGTGTTTACCTGGACTGTACCAATGCCCCCGGCCCCCCGTTTTTCACATAATGGTACGTTCCTGCGTTCCCGGCAGCTTGATGATGACGTCAAATGACATCACTAATTCTTGCCCTAAACACTATAAATACAGCTGAACTCTGACAGTAGATATCTTTAGCCACTAAAGACCCAACGAGACGAACAGAGACTCAGCGAGGAACTTCAAGAGTTTCAAGCACATCTTTTTACCAAACATTGTGAATTAAATCAGTTCTCAAGTTTGTATTTCTACGGATTTAGAGAAATATGAAAACAATGAACAAATCTACTAAAATGGTAGCTTCTGAAGCCAAACCTTCAGAGGTTCCCAGAGTTCATAAACCTTCTGATGGGAGAAACCAACAAGAGCTCCCGTCAAAAAGGGTTTGTCCGCTCTGAAAGAAGAACGGGACTTTCTCCTGCAAAAGCTCTTTGAGAGAAATGAGCTTTTGACCCAACTGAGAGACAGGAGAATTGCCACTGAGGAGAGCTGTGTCTTCCACTGGGAGTTGCTGCAAGAAATGCAGCAAAAACTGGCAGAAGAACGGCAACTCAGACAGAGACGAGAACAGGAGCTCCAACGATGCAAACAGTTGGTAAAGGCCAAAGCCAAGAAAGTCAAGGAGGATCTGGAGGAACAAGCCAACCTCAAACAAGGTCTGAGCACAAGACTGAGACTGAAGAGCAAACTGGTGGACAGACTTCAGACTCAGGTGGAGGAGCTTTCAGAGCAAGTCACAACTCTGAAAACATCCGTCCCACCTGTGGAGTCTGCTGACCAACCAGAGGGTTTGCCTGAACAAAACCAGAAAAAATCAGAGGACGTCCAGAAGACGAATCTGTGGATGCAAAAAGCCTCAGAACCAGAGTTGGGTCTGAACAGCAAGCAGCTCCAGAAACCATCCAAAAAGCGCAGGAAGCGCAAAAACAAGAAGGCAAAGAAAAGCCCGGAGCCGGAGGAACCGGAAACCCAATGTGGACCAGTCAGCCCACCTCTGGATGATCAAGAGACTCCAGATAACAGAGATCTGGATCAAGAACAAACTGAGGAAACTGACTCACCGGCGGTGGAGTCATTTCCTGCAGAAAATGTTCCAGAGTCCAAAGAAAATGTTATTGAGGAGGACAGAGGCTCCATGTGAACCAGTCAGTCCACTTGTGGATGATCAAGAGATTCTAGATCACAGAGATCTGGATCAAAGAACACTGAGGAGACGGACTCACAGCGGTGGAGTCATTTCCTGCAGAAAATGTGGTTGAGGAGGATCAAGTGTTTGTTTCTGAACCACAAGTGGCTGCAGAACCTTCCAGAAAGCTCAAGAGAACTCTGGAGATGGACCAAACAGAATCTCTCCCGCTAAAAAACAGAGGATCTCTAGACCAGTCAAGGTCATTACTCGTCTGGCACAAACGACGAGCTTCAATCAACGCAAAGTCTGAGAAGGAAACAGACAGCAGCTTTAGGACCTCTGTGGACCTTTTTGGATCTAACTGAGCCCAAAATAGAAGCTCCACTTCCAGAACCAGAACCAGAGACGGTTTCTGAAGAAATTCTCCAAGAAGAAGAGTCAGTGACCATGGAACTTGAAAAAACATCCAATGGATGAGACCAAAAATCTCTCTGTGGAGAAGGTTCAAAAAGGCTCTGACTCCAGCAAGACGGCGGCAGATACAAGGCTGACACTCTGTGGTCGTCCCGGATCAACCATCAACCGACCCGGACGAGGAGAAAACTTCTATTGACCAAAAACAGAAACGTCTACAGACCAAGACCTGGAAATGTCAGAGGAAGAAGAGAAGAATATCTGACGGTGAAGAAGAAGGGTCAGATGATGATGAAGACAACATCAGATGATGAAGAAACATCAGATGATGAAGACGATGAGTCCTCAGAAAACACTGGAGGACAAAAGATTTCCTGTGGAGGAGATTTAAAAGGCGCTCACACCGCAGGCAGACGCCAGTATAAAACAGAGCAAGAAGCTAAACTCTTGCTCAGAAACGGGTTTTCTCCTGGTGCTCAGGTTCACCCTTAAAAAATTTAATGTATTTTTGTTGTTTTGTAAAAAAAAAAAAAAAAACATAACAGTAAATGCAACCACAAGGGGTAATATCTAGTGCTCTTTGTGCCGGTCCCAAGTCCGGGTTAATGCAGAGGGGTGTGTGAAAGCAAATAACATGTCAATCAATATCAATCATCAATCTCAATCAATCAATCAATCAATCAATCAATCACTGACAGACAGACAGGACAGTTGTAAAAGTATTCACACCCCTTGAACTTTTCAGAACCACAAAACAAATACATTTTATTGGAATTTTGGGTGAAAGGTTAACACAATGTGGAACATAATTGTGAAGTGGAAAGAAAATTTGACAGAGTTTCCTTTTTTTTTCCAAATAAAAACTGAAAGTATTCATCCCCTGAGTAAAAACTTTGTGGACACACAAGGGTCATTTCCTGGTTGGAGGGTGAATCTCCGGCCCAGTCTTGAATGTTTTTCTTGTCTCAACAAGTTTTCCTCCAATATTTCCCTGTATTTTGTCTTCATCCATCTTCCCAATCAACTTACCCCAAACCAGATTTTCTCTGTCCCAGAGCATGATACTCCCACTACCATGTATGACCATGGGTATGGTGAGTTCAGAGTGATGTCCATACATAGTGCTTTGCATTTATGCCAAAAAGTTCAATTTTTGTGCTTTTGCACAGCATGCTAGCGAGCTCCTCTGTAGCATGCTAGCAAGCTCCACTGTAGTATGCTAGCGAGCTCCACTGTAGCATGCTAGCAAGCTCCACTGCAGCATGCTAGCGAGCTCCACTGTAGCATGCTAGCGAGCTCCACTGTAGCATGCTAGCAAACTCCACTGTAGTATGCTACCGAGCTCCGCTGTAGCATGCTAGCAAGCTCTACTGTAGCATGCTAGCGAGCTCTACTTCAGCGAAATAGCAAGGTTTGCTGTTTCAAGCTAGCATGCTCCTCTTCAGCGATCTAGTGAGCTCTTCTGTAGCATGCTAGCGAGCTCTACTTTAGCATGCTAGCGAGCTGTGCTGTAGAGCAGTGATGTTTTGGGGATGTTGCTGGGCAACACAGATTTGGAAACGAGCGCAGTGACACATTTCTTGGAATGGGCTTTTCATTGAACATCACATGACCTCGTGCTGTGAAGGGCAGCGTGAATGCAGCTGCAGGATGTAGCATTGATCACTAGTAGTTCACACGTGTCAAAGTCAAGGCCCGGGGGCCGGATCCTCCCCTCCGGGTAATTCTATTCGGCCCTCCAGATCATTTTCTAATTTTCAATTTCTAATTTTTATCATTTTGAAAAAATATATTTCTATGGAGAGTAAAATATTGAAAGTAATTTAAGGTTTATTTATTCTGGAATATTATTCCTGAATTTTCATTTTACATAATTAAGTTAAAAGGTTGAAGTTTAAAATTTGGCATTCTGCTGCTCTTTGGGCTATTTTGGCATTTACTAAGATTTTTTAGGTTATTTTGGAGTTTAGCTAATATTTAAGCTACTTGCTAGTTTTTTTTTTTTTGGCTAAATTAGGCTTTTTAAAAAAAGTTTCTTTGGCTTTTCTCCACAAAAGCTGTTTTGGCTAATTTAAGCTTTTTTTCATTTTTTTCAGGCTCTTTTGAAGTTTAGCTATTTTTTTTTATCTACATGCTAGCTTTTTTTTTTGCTAACCTAATTTTTTAATTTTTAAGGCTAATTCTGCGTTTAGATAATATTTTAGCTGGCTATCAGCTGCAGCATTTTCAGCTATTAGCTTCAGTTATTTAAGCTATCAGCTTCATCGTTTTTAAGTATCAATTTCAGCATTTTCAGCTATCATCACTGGCATCTTCAGCAGCCAAATTAATCTTACAGCATTCACGCTAGCATCATAACAGGTAATCCTATATGTCAGTTCCAGCTGAATTTTGAGGAAAAAATGTGTTTCTACTCAGAAATTTCAAACTGTTGTGCACTTTAAAAAAACGTTTTTCATTAAAAGTTTTTTTTTTTTATAAATTGAGTTTTAATATCTTTGATTCTTGGAACAAATGTGAAGGCTGCTGTATATCAGCCACATTTGTTCTCATTTGATTTAATTTATTGCACTAAAATGTTTGTTTCTCGATTGTGACTATTCAGTTACCTGTAACTTAAAATAGTCAGAAAAGTAAGCTATAACATGTTTTCAGAGAATAACGGAAAATATACTTTATTGTCATATATCGTGATATATATCATTATTGTGATATAAAATAATTTATATTGTCACAGACAGTAGTTTGAGGATTGCTGTTGGTTACTTTTACAGACTGCTATAGTACAATTAGCAATTTGTGCTTATTGGATTATAACAATCCTGACTAATGAAGCTTCACATCACAAGCAGAGACCATCAGGATTTGGAAAGTGAAAAAGAGACAGGAACTCTTCTTCCTGGCTCACCTTCCCACTGTCCCGTGAGAGCCAGCATCCGGTTGATGACGATGTCGATCTCGGTGGCTCCGTCGCTCACCCGGGAGCGGACTTCCTGCAGCCGACTTCCAGCGCGGCGTCTGGCCGGCCGGAGCCGGTGGCCACTGATGAGCAGCGGAGCACTGTGTTTTTCACCCCGAAAACAACACTGCGGTGTGTGTGAGTCGAGAGCTGATCCAGGTGTTGTCGTACCTGAGGCCACAGGCAGGCTGGAGTTTGCCGCTTTCAGTGAGCGGACGGCATCAGCAACGCGGAAGGATACACGCACACTGCAGCTGTGGTGACTCCTGTAGAGAGAAAGGTGGATATGAACCGGTCTGTGTCTCCCCTGCTGGTCAGACGCTGTACTGCACTCAAACCCTCTTTCTCTGTATTTAGAGGGAAAGCTTCAGTCAGCTTCACATTTCCATTAAAAAAAATATATCTTTTCTTCCCAGCAGCTTGAATTTGAGTCCAGATTCAGTCTTCAAACCGCAGCTCCAGGTTAGGAGGCCGTTAGTCTGCGGCAGACCATCCCAGTCCTGTTCATGAATCACTGCTGCTCTGATTGTTTGACCTTTTCGCTCGTCTCTCACACCTTATTTAATAACCGTCTCATTTCTGGTCATTTCTACAGAGCAGATGAGCTCATGCTGGTGTATTTATCAAAGGAAAACTGTAAAAACATGGAGAGCAGGGATCCAAGCATCAAGAGAAAGATTGTTTTTTTAAAGATAAAACGAGGAAAAATTGTGTTTTTGGTGTTTATAACATGTTCTTGTGGCCTTTTCCTGATAAATGAGGAAATAAATAAAAGTATTACACTAAAAATCGCATTTCTGAGTACCGCATTTTCCATAGTAAAAGTAACAAGAGCAAAAAACGTCTAAATAAGAGGTAGAAACCATAAATGAGTTTCACTTTTGGAAGAAAAATCTGACATTTCAGAACAATCCACCAAACCCAGCGTAGCTAAAAAAATAAATAAACAAATAAAGAATTCTAATCTTTTCATCCGTATAGGAAAAATATCAAAGTTTGAGAGGAAAACAATCAAAATTCAAAATTCTGCTGTCGGTAGAAAACACATATACTCAGATGCAGCGCCCTCTAGTGGTTGTTGGAGGAAACAACTGCTAAAGGAGTTTTCTGGGGAAATAAAAATATGAGCTTATTTATGTCTAAAACAAACACACAAATAAGTCGCTCAAAACTGAAACTTGCACCCTGGAAAATACGGTATTTCTTTATTCAAATCTTATGAATCTTCAATTCAAAAGCTTATTGGGATGCAGAAAACACCCTGGGCGGGCCTCAGGCTCCCGGTTTCCTTCTAAAGCCTCCACTTCCAGACCAATAGATCCATGAACGTCTTTGTTTTCCTCGTCTGAGCTGGAATCTGGATAACTCCAAAACTGTTTGCCGTTTTTGTTCGGTTGAGGTTATCAGTGGCTCCAAGCTCACAGAGAGAATGTAAACAGAGGGATGATGGGACATGAATGCTGGCTTACTTCCTGCTAGTGGTCCCGCCCACACTTTAGTGGTGAATTTCTAATGAACTCCCGCTGCTTTGTTGAAACTATGTTCTAGAAAACATTTTTTTTTTCAAATTTAGGCTAAAAACATCATACTAATAATTTAAACAACTCTGTGAGTGATTTTAGAATCGATCAAAAGAAGATTGGAGTGGGACTCCAACCAATTCAAAGTTGCTGCCACATTTACTCAACAAGCAAATTGTTATTTTAGTTGAATTGATGGTAATGAAATGGATGAAGTGACCTTTGTCATGCATGTCCATCTTCCTGAGCAGGTCGCGTCTCACTGGCTGGATGGCTTTCATGCAGAGTCGATGAACGTTGGAGGGAGTGTCATCTCCGGACAAGGTGGTCAGATCGATGCAGGTCACGGCCTTCAACAGCCAGGCAGACTGTCAGCAGAACAGAGCTTTAGTCCCTCCACCGTCCCGCAGCAGAAAGCAACAGATGTCCACATTTACACACATGTGAAGGGAATGCAATCGCTCTGGACGCTTTTATTCAGTCTCCAGGTCTGTCAGAACCCGTAAAAACTGACATTTGAACTCAAATCAATCCAGTTTCTTCATATTTAGAACATCAGGAACATCCTGTCAGAATGATACTAAAAAATGACTTCAAGATTGTGATTCTGTTCTCCAAAATCCTGCAACCGGAGTTTAATGAAAATGGTTAGAAGATCGTATTTAAACGTTTTTAGATTCGTCATCACTTCCTTCCTGTTTGTTAAAAACAGAAACATTTGAGAGACTTCATGATTCTCTCAAAATTCCATCTTTTCCAAACAGAACATGTTCTCAGTTTGCAGGTTTACAGGTCAATCCTAGAATCTGAGTCAGAACCTTCAGGTATATTTTCAGGCAGACCAGCTCTTGCCTGAGATCAGATGATCCATTTTCAAGCTTATTTTTCATCAAAAATGCATGAAAACGGTTGAGTGAGGAGAGACAGATGAGTAAATATTACAGGTGTGGAGACTCACCTGCCACTGTTTCTTGGGAAGCTTCTGTCCTTGAATGTTCTGAGCTCTCTTCAGCACCGCCTGAGTGTTCACCCTCACTCTGGAAATCCACTCCAGGTCTGGTTCCAGTGAGGGGAGGAGAAACAAACCAGACGATTTACCAACGTGGTCACGGCGCGGCGCTGCGTCCACGCACATCATGACAGCTCACGACTGTTCTCTGAGTTCTGCCCCTTAGTGCAGATGTTCCCCCAGACAGCAGGGGGCAGTATGCTCTCTTCTCATTGGTTTATCATTCAACAATGAATGAAAGAGAAATGAAACATTTTTATTATTCATAACTATGATAAAAAGTTATAGTTTTAAAAATCTACATTGAACAATTTTGGCATTTACTAAGATTTTTTTAGGTTGTTTTTGAGTTTAGCTAATATTTCAGCTACATGCTAGCTGATTTGGCTAATTTAGTTTCTTTCTTTTAGGCTGTTTTGTAGTTTATCTAATATTTACACGCCAGCTGTTATGGCTAATTAAGTTTTTTTTCAGTTTTTTTGTCTGTTTCAAAGTTTAGCTATTCAGCTACATGCTAGCTTTTTTCGCTAACCTACATTTTTTTAGGCTAAATTTGGCATTTAGCTAATATTTTAGCTGGCTATCAGCATCAGTGATTTTGCTATTAGCTTTAGTGTTTTTAACTATCAATTTCAGCATCTTCAGCACTGTTCCCTCTAAGCTGCGCGCGTGCGCAATTGCGCACTGCTCTCACGCCTGTTGCGCAGAGGAACTCTTTTCTGCGCACATCATAAAATGCATTCTGAACTTTAAATAGAATGATCATATAAGACATGTATTCTTTGTCACTTTTAATGTAATTCAGCGATTGACAGACTAATTAAAACCTGCTGATGAAGACGAGTGTCCAGGAAACAAAGCTGAGTTCAGATTGAAGGCGGAGTTTCAATGCGTTCTGTCTTCAAAACACCGTCAGTTTGGCCGCACGCGCAATGAACACGCGCAGTGAGCACGAACAGTGAGCACGAACAGTGAGCACGAACAGTGAGCACGCGCAGTGAACACGAACATCTCTCCAAAACACTGGCGGAGGCTGTTGATGGACTTTTTTCTGCGGCCAGAGCGTGCCTCGTGCCTCAGGATGAAAAGTGCGCGAGCTCCGATGTTCAAATGAACAGCAGACTTAGACCTGAGAGCGGAGGAGGGGCCGGGAGTGTTCTCAAAGTCCTATTCCTTCTTCTTTTAGTTCAGATCTCATATAAGAACACACAACACATAGTTTTTCCTCCATGTCATTTCACATCTTGAAAGTGCACGCGGCAGCGGGGGTGGGGCTGCGCGTGCAACGTGCTGGAGAAGTGATGAGGACAGGTGATCCCAAAGCAGCAGACTAGCATTTACTTTAGCGTCATCTGAGTAGTAAAATGCTCATTAAAAACGTTGCATGATTTAAAATTGAAAAAAGTCATCTTTAAATGTGTACATGTTACATCTTCCAGACAATAATCCCAGCCAGACCACAACATGGTTACTCTACATGTTTTCATAACATTTCAGTCGCTGTAGTTGGTCCAAAACTCGACTGCAGCTTTTTAACAAAGAAGGAACACATTAGTCTGATTCTGAAGTCTTTGCTCCAGTCAGCTTTAGGATCTTTTATTTGTTTATATAAGCTTAAATGGAATTGAACCTTCATTTTTATCAGCTTTATTTTTGGTTTATGACCCCCCCCCCCCAGCCCTCAGCTGCAGGTCTGCTGGTGGTCCCAAAAGTCAGAACTAAAATCTCACAATGAGGCCAGATTTCAGCTCTGTGGACCTCACCTGTTGAACAGCCTGTGGATGCTAAGGCTTCATCCACTGTGGAGGTTTTTGTTGAGCTTGTATTTGTTCCTATTTATTTCATATGCTTCATATTTTATCTACTATTTTTATCTTTCTATTATTTTTTTATACATCATGGAAAGCACTTTAAGATACTGTGTAGCAGCAAAAGTTTCATATAAATGAGGTTGAATTGGAATTTATTCTCAGACAGCAGGAGTAGGACCCACTTTCTGATTATTTTGACTTTTCATAGTTATTGTTGCATTTCACTTGCATTAAACCAAATTTGATGAAAATGAGTGAATTAGTTTCATTCTTTTAATAAGCTACATGACTTGTTAAGATCTGAGATTTCAGACAGTTGAAATATAGACATGAATACTGAGTGAACCCCCAGTGTTGCTCACGGGGGTCGAAGAACCGCTCAGTGAGTTCCTGTGTTTGCTCAGACGCACAAAAAATTAGAGGGAACATTGATCTTCAGCTATCAGCACTAGCATCTGCGGCCAAATTCAGCTAACAGTATTCACACTAGCATTATCTCAGGTAATTCTATATATCTAGTTTATAATTATTTTAAAAAGTTACGGTTTTAAATAAAAAAAAAGTAGTTTTAGTGTGTTCAATAAATTTTGATCCTGTTCGGCCCGTAGCTTAACTCAGGTGTTGTTTAGGATTTTGGCCCCTTGTTCGTTTGAGTTTGACACCCCTGACCTGCACCTACCATTCACTGTATCTGAGAACTGGACTGAGTGCCGTCACCCATAAGGCTTTACTTCTGGCTCCAACCAAATGAAGCACATTCCGGCGCCATTTTCTCATGATACGGACATCGCCATGTTGGAACCAGACAACCTCAGAAAGCAGTGATTGGATCAAGTCGGTTTGAGTCAACCACTCTCGCCAATCAGAACTGAGCTTATTGGAAATCCAAAATCTGTCAACTGAACTTGTGACAACACCTGCTTTTATTGAGGCATCTGGTTGGTCAGGTTATAACTTTAATTATTTAAACTACAGAAAAAAATATATAAGAACATGATTGAATAGAATGTCTGAGTAATAACTGTTTATTTCTCTATAGAAGGTTGGAGTCAGCAGTTACTTCCTGTTTGGAATGCCAGGGGGAGGAGTCATTCAATCCAGTTCCCATATATAGTCAATGGTCAAGATTGGGTAAAATTGCTTTATATAACTCAACATTGTTTTGTATGTTCCAGGACATACTGAAGGTCAGATTTCTCCTGCAGTCACCAACATTTCCACCAACATGAACCATCTCTGCTTCCTTCAGGCCTCGTGACTCCCAGTGTGACCAGAGTCAGGTCAAACCAATCAAAGTCATTTTCTGCTCATTCAGACTTATTTACAGCATTCCTGGAGCCAGAAGCAAAGCGGGACCAGCGCCGAGCTCTGAGCAAACACAACAGATCCCACAGGAGAACTCTGGAACAAACATCAGCTGCTTCTGAGCTCACCTGGACAGAGTTAGGACAGAGTCTGGACTGTAGGAAGATAGACACTACAAGGTTACTTTTGGCTCATCTGATGTAGAGCTGCCACGATTAGTCGACTAATCGACTATTGAAATAGTCGACAACTAGTTTAATATTCAATTAGTCATTACTTTATATTATAAGGAGTCAGAGTGAAGTGAAGCTACAAGTTATAGTAGCATTATGCAAACTTTTTGGACTACTTTGGCATTTATTAAGGTTTTTTAGGCTAATTTGGAGTTTAGCTAATATTTCAGATGCATGCTAGCTATTTTGGCTAATTTAGGATTTTTTTTTCCAAGTTTTTTTTTTTTTTTTTTTGGGCACATTTAGAGTTTAGCTAATACCTCAACTATATGCTATTTTGGCTAATTTAGAAGTTAGGAGACAATTCCACAGGAGAACTGGTCAATGACCTGAAGAGAGCAGGGAGCACAGTATCAAAGGTTACTATGGTAACACACAATGTTGTCATGGAGTCAAATCATCCATGTCAACATGAAACATCATGGTGAGGGGTTATTTTTCAACAAGGTGGACAGGAAGGCTGGTCTGTATGAATGAAAGGATGAATGGATCCGTGCGTGGAGAGATTTGGGTCAGAAACCTCCTTCCATCAGAACCCTGAGGATGAAATAAACCCGTCAGATCCCAGCAGGACGATGATCCACAAACATTAACCTGACTTTAACCTGCTGTCAGTCAACCTTGTTACTCATTAAACTTCACCGGTTCTCTTCCTTTATTAAAGGATGCAACAACAACGCCTAGTGTCCCAAAAGCCCGCGCGGCTCCGTCTGTCAGAGCTCCACAGAACCGGAACCGGAGCTTCTTCAAACACAACTTACCGAGGCTGTCCCGGATTCCTGGACGACATGACCGAGAAACTCCACTCCACTCCGCAGTCACAGTAACGGCGGACTGAGTGTGTCACGTGGAGCACGGGGGCTGTCAACGCGCCACTTCCGGTCAGTGCTACGGTAGCCTGTTGGCATGCAGAGACGTAAAGAGCGCCGCCATATTGGACATGTCAGTAAACAACGAGACACATACAGTAAAATTACCATAAAATGCTTAATTTTGGTCCGATTTTAAAGGGAAAAACTCTAATCATCACAAAAAAAAATTCCCAGGCTGTGGTATTAATGTTTATGTACAAAATGCAAACTTTTCTACAAACAAAGGCACCCCAAATATTCTGTGTATAACAACAACTTCTTTTTGTGTCATTCTTTTGTGTAATTTAGGATAAGAGACATGATCTATGAAAGTGGCTTTGCGATGGAAGCACATAACAGCGGACAATTATTAAATATTTTTGTTTCTACTACAGATTATTGAGGTGCACTGATTCTGGCAGACTAGATCATCCTGATAGAATCAATTTCCCCTCTTATTTTACGTGCAATATGTGGTAAAAAAAAAAAAAAAAATCTAACATGAAAGTAGAATCACTCAAGTCCCAGAATAAAGTTTTTTTTTTTTCATTCATCATCTTCTTATGCCTTTTTGGACAAAAATTGAGTGTTATGAAACAAATCTTAGAGTCCCAGGGACACACACTCTGGCAGGGGAACGTACCTTGGCACAACACCTGTGACGGGGATTTGATGCTTTTTCCTCTTTGCTACTGAGAAAATCCTTTATTTTCTTTTCCTCCGCTTAGTAATCTGCTTGCCAGTCAGTCGTTCAGTATATCTGAGGTTGAACATGTACAAATACAACGATCATCCTTCATTAAAAAAAAGATTGATGGTCCTGCTAGAAAATGATAAAATAGTGAGAAGTCTAAAGCTGCCATTGACTTTGAATTGGCTACAAGATCAGCCTAAACATTCATTATTAGAAGTAAAAACTTGTTAAAATGTTTTCTGAAGTTCTCCTTTATCAGCTGACAGCAATAATTTACCTGTAAACAAGTCACATTCTTTTTTTTTTTTTTTAACTTGTCCTGTCCAACAGCTGAGCAAGCAGATACGGGCTGAGAGCCTCTTGTGGTGGACAGATTTTAATGTCCCAACAGGGGTTTATTAAGTATAAACCCCTGTTGTGTTTCATGCTAAACTTTATTTTAATTATGTTGTATCTTTTTCTTTTTTTGTTGGACCGGATGGAAACAAAAGGGGGGGGGGGTAAAAGAGTGGGGTTAAGAGAACAAAGAAGGTAACACAGAGTAGTAACATCCTATAACAACCAGGTCTAAATAACAATCTGGAATGGGCGGGGCCTGTCTACACACACACTTAGTAGTTACATACATGTTTGACTAAAATAATCTTTACCTTTAAAGTTGTCAAAAATGTACACAATACCACTGCAGCTCACACACAATCATAGAAGCTGACACAAATAAAGCCTTTCATTCCATCACACATTCTGTTAGTGCGAGGTGAGCTGACACCTGTGCTCAGGTGAGTGTTTATGTTTTGCTGATGTGAATGTTGATGGAATGTATAGAGGGAGAGAGAGCCCAGCCATCCCCACGCCAAGGCCCCCCACCGGGGCGGCAGCAGCAGCACGGGCCCCCCAACACCCGCCAGGAGCCATGGAGAGAACCAGTCAGCCGCCCGGAGCAATGGCGGGCTCCAAGGAGGTAGCCCCACCCCGCCCCAGAGCCAGAGAGGGAGAGATCCCAGCCCCCAGGTGCAGGCAAGCCGCCCCCCCGACGCAAGCGGCACCCCCCAGGAAGGGGCCCCACGCCAGCCCACCCAACGCAAGCAAGAGGCATGTAGCTGTCAGGTGAGTTACTATCACAGTGCTCACAAATGTCTGAGCTTCTGAGACCCATCTTGAACATCCTCTGTCCAGTATAATAAATTCTATGGAGAGTTTTGAATTGGATTAATTGTAAGTTTGGACTTTTAGTCAGTTTAAAGGTGTTAAGACACATTTCTGTCCAGAAGCTTTGGTCTGTGTTTCTGCTCAGGTCTGCATCCCATTTAGTTATTAGAATTGAAATATTATTATCTAGGTTGCATAAGAGTTTGTATATTTTTGAAATAACCTTAGTCATTGAAAATTTAAACAAAGAGGTAATTATTTCTGGTAATTTTAAGTCATTATCCTGGTACTTAATTTTTTTTGGAATCATAGATTTCAGTTGTTGATATTCCAAGAAGTGATTTATTCCATGTTTTTCTTGTAGTTCCTGTGGTGTAATAAATCTTCTTTCAATAATTAAGTGCTCTAATAGTGTTACGCCCCCTGCTTGCCAGGCTGGGAAGTGTAACATTTTTTTGTTTATAAGGATGTCTGGGTTGTTCCAGATGGGTGTCATTTTACACGGTACGACTGAGGACTTTGACGCTTTGAGAAAATCCCACCAGGCTGTTAAGGTGGTACTTATATTAATACTCTGGAAACTATCGTGTTTTTTTATTGTTTGGCTGATAAATGGTAGATCTGACAGCTTGATCTTTCCACATAACTCCTGTTCTAAGTCCATCCATGAGTTACTTTCTGGATTATTATTTAACCATTTTAAGATGTATTGTAATCTGTTGGCAAGAAAGTAATTGTTGAAGTTTGGTAGTTCTAAACCTCCACATCTTTTTGCAGATTTTAAAGTTTTAAGGCTGATTCTAGGTGGTTTATTATTCCATAGAAAACTGGATATGGCCGAGTCTAAAGCTTTAAACCATGTTTGTGGAGGTTGTTTAGGAATCATTGTAAATAGATAATTAACTTTTGGCAAGATGTTCATTTTTATTGTGGCTACTTTGCCCTAAAAGTCACATTCTTGATTTTCCAGCTGTTTGTGCAATTGTTGCATAGCAGTAAACAGGCATTTAGCCATATCCAATATGGCGTCAAACCTTGTGCATGCAACAAGCTAGCCTAGCACCCATTTCCATAAATTATTCTATTCTATATTACATATTTTAAACTATATATCCTATTATTATTTGAAGTGATCATACTGTCAATGGTAGCAACTCTAGCTTTTCTCTTTTTGGCTGCTACTGAAGTGATTTTCAGTTTACAGGTTTAGACCTGCTTAACTTTTAACTTGGCCACATTTATTTTGAAAGCTAACAGTGCACGGCTTAATGGTTGCACTTAAAATATAAACTGTGGCTGGTAACCATTCCTGTTTTCACAATTACCCTTTAAAATACCCCGTAAAACAACAAATACTCGTTAAAATTACAACAAAATGTAGCCTGGGACGTAATTATAAGACATGCAGCCTTTCTGCATCTTTGCTGCACAACATGAATTTCCATCAGTTTTGAGCTTGATCACACGTGTGAATAAACACCAGCCAAAAAGAACCTTTCAGAATAAGATCTGCTCCAATGAATGTTTGATGTTTTCAACAGAACTTCAAATACTGGAGGACTATTCAAATTTATATCTTGGTTTGTGAACGATCTTAGAGAGGAAAAGAAAAACTTTGAAATAGGAAAATGATCAAATTAATATTATACAATTTTCTATTTAAATTGCTAAGATTGCCTTTTATTAGTTATCACGTCAACCAGCGTTCAGCTGTCAGCTTTACCTGTCTGACGGTCTCTACCTGTAAACAGAAGTACATATAGTTACACAGTAGCGGTGACATCACACAGTTTGTCTGACGTCACAGTCAAAAGGGTCTATTAGCAAAGAATAAAACCAATTTTTAATATAAACTGTTAAACTTATAACAATATATATTATTTTAGGAAAGTTACCCATTTTATTTCTTCTCTTATTTTATGTCAATTTTGGATTTATCAGAAAAGGTTATCAAACCCACATTTGAACAAGATCAGGAACTGTTGAGAGATTTCATTGTATTTATTTAATTTTATTCCTTCAGTTTGAAATATGACTAGTGTGTTTTTGCAGAATTTGATGTAATGTTTGTCTTTCACCACTAGGCGGCGCAGGTTTAAAGGTGATGTGTGTTCTGGGAGGGATTTGATACATTTGCTTATGTCTTCTTCCTTTCAAGCAATACATCAAATTTTTTGACAAACTTAATATTTAATTGATTCAATGTGTTTTACTGGATGTATGAGTGAAAATGTTATCATTTATCATTAAGAGTAATCATGTCATATGCATGTGTATGTGGACACAAACACGTGTGTGTTAGTTTTTAATTTTTTCCAATAAATTTATGATTAATTTTCCAAATGTTTGATACATTTCTGCAGATGTTTTGGTTTGTTTTCTGTTTTAAGTGCTTGAAAAAAAAGAAAAACGTTTTTAACAATGTGGAGGTTTAGTGCTGTAGTTGTTAGAGGGGTTGTTGTTGTTTTCTTCACTTTCTGGTAAATGTTCTAAGAGGTTAAAAGGAATGAATTCTTCAGTCGTCACCCTCAGAAAAAAGTTTTCTATTTAAGTGAACTGCAAATATGCTTAGTCTTCACTAAAGGTGAGACGACATATTTGAAGTTCTATTTTTTGGAAACTGACACTTAAGTAAATTTAGTAAAGTAAACTTTGATTTCTGATGAGGACTCCCACCTCCCTATTGCAGGTGTAACAGTGGTGGGGCAGTGCTGAAGCTGTGGTGGGAAAGCTTAGCTGGTCCATGCTGGGGTGTTTCTACACCGGGTGTCAAACTCAATCCCACAAGGGGCCTGTGAAAGTTCACAGTGAGTCAGTGGACATTGGGAGTTTCTTCTTGCAAGAAGTTTATTTTCCTTTTTTTTGTATAAGTTAATAAGACCAGTATATTTGTTTCCAAAAACAAAAAATTACTTAAGGCCCAATTGATAAATATAACTAAATTACTAACAAACATGGCACACTTGACTGAACAGGCCTGACCGGACCCTCTAGACCAGGGGTGGGCAAACTTTTTGACTCGTGGGCCACATAGGGTTCTAAAATTTGTCATAAGGGCCGGACAAGGAGCAGATGGAAGGAGTGATTTGGTAATCAACCTCATAAACTAAAAAAATAATATGGAATTTAGAGAAAAACATGCTTTAATTTGGATTCAAATTCACATATATTAATTTAAAAACAGAAAATTTGGGAATTTTAATTTCTAAATTTTGATTTTTGTCCTCTTTTGGGTGATCCAATGGGTTGATGTTCTTCAGAGGAAAATGTGAACTCAAAGAAATGCTGCATTTATGTGGTGTAGGAATAATCCGAAAGATCACCATCTGACTCAGAAAGGAACACACACGAACGTCAGAGAAACAACACCATTCATGGAAGAAACCAGAAATACAATGAAAATAAAACAATAATTAGGATTTTTGATTCAATGTATTTTCATTTGGAGGGCCACATTAAGTAGCTTAAGGGGCCGCATGTGGCCCCCGGGCCGTAGTTTGCCCACCCCTGTTCTATACTGACACAATGGGGAAACTTATATAGACAGGGGTGAACCATCTGGACACATGAGGGAGGGGAGAAACAAACTAACCACAAACTAACAAATGAAACTACAACAGCAAAACCAAGAAATTACAAACTAAACGCATCTAAATCATCAAAATAGTCTTCAAAGAATAAACTAAATATTTTACACTCAAAGAAACAAAAATAAAGTCCAGTAGGAGTGTTGGGAATCACTGCAGTCTTGCCGGTGGAATATCCCACCCTCCTCTGCTGATTATGGTGGATGTGGAGCACCTGATATGAAACTCAGAAAAACAAAAGTAAATCAATTGTATTTTCACTTAAAATAAATCAAATGTGTGCACCTATATTAACTTATTTTAAGTAAACAAAGTAAATGTTTAAAAAAAAAAAGAAAATACTAACACTTATGTGGTGGTTTGAGGCTCAACCACCACAGGGCCAAAATCCAAAACACACTTTAGGTTGCAAGATGAACAGGATAAACATTTATTGAACTACATTTTTTTTTTAAAACTTAAAAACCGTAACTTTTTAACATAATTATAAACTAAGATATATACCATTACCTGCAATAATGCTAGTGTGAATGCTGTAAGCTGAATTTGGCTGCTTAAGATGCTGAAATTGATAGCTGAAATCACTGAAGCTGATATTTAGCTAAAATATTAGCTAAATATCAAATTAGCCTTAAAAAGCAAACAAACAAACAAACAAAAAAAGCCAACACAGCTAGAATGTAGTTGAAAAAAAAATTAGCTAAACTAAATATAAACTAAGCTAACCATCCTAAAAAACTAAATTAGCCTAACAGCTAACTTGTAAATATTAGCCTAACTCCAAAACAGCCAAATAAAAGTTAAAAAGAAAATACTAAATCAGCCAAAACAGCTAGCATGAAGTTGAAATATTAGCCAAACTCCAAAATAGAATAAAAAATCTTAGTCTTCTTCTTTTCCTTTGGACTTTTCCCATCAGGGTCTCCACAGTGAATCAGTTTCCTCCATCTAAGCCTGTCTTCATCATCCTCTCCTCTAACACCAGCCACCTTCATGTCTTCATTCTCTGCATCCAGAAACCTCCTCTTTGGTCTTCCTCTAGACCTCTAGACTCAGCATCCTTCTACCAATATCTTCACTGTCTCTCCTCTGAACATGTCCAAACCATCTCAGTCTGACTTTATCTCCAAAACCTCTAACATGTGCTGTCCCTCTGATGGATTCATTCCTGATCCTATCCATCCTGGTCACTCCCAAAGAGAACCTCAGCTTCTTCATCTCTGCTACCTCCAGCTCTGCTTCCTGTCTTTTCTTCACTGTTTCTAGTCCAACAACATGGCTGCTCTCACCACAGTCTTGTACATCTTTCCTTTCATTTGTGCTGAAACTCTTCTATCACACATCACACCTGACACTTTTCTCCACCCATTCCAACCTGCTTGCACTCGCCTCTTCACTTCTTTTCCACACTCTCCATGACTCTGTACTGTTGACCCTAAATACTTAAACTCCTCCCCCTTCTTTATCTCTTCTCCCTGTAACCTCACTCTTCCACTTGGGTTCCTCTCATTCACACACATGTACTCTGTCTTACTGCGGATAACCTTCATTCCTCTCCTTTCCAGGACAAACCTCCACCTCTCTAGCTCCTCCTCCACCTCTCTAGCTCCTCCTCCTCCTGTTCTCTGCTCTCACTACAAATCACAATATAATCTGCAAACATCATGATCCATGGTGAATCCTGTCTAGCCTCCTCATCTCTAGTTCTCTTTCTCTGCATGAAACCATACTGCTGCTCACAGATGTTCACTTCTGCTCTTAGTCTAGCTTCCACTACTCTTTCCCATACCTTCATTGTATGGATCATCAGCTTTATTCCTCTGTAGTTACCACAACTCTGCACATCTCCCTTATTCTTAAAAATGGACACCATCACACTTCTCCTCCATTCCTCAGGCATCTTCTCACCACCTAAGATCCTGTTGAACAACCTGGTCAGAACCTCCACGTCCATCTCTCCTAGACACTTCCATACCTCCACAGGTATATCATCAGGACCAAGAGCCTTTCCACTCTTCATCCTCTTCAAAGCCCCTCCCACTTCACCTTTACTAATCTTTGTTACTTCCTGCTCCACAACAGTCTCCTCTTCTATTCTTTCTTCTCTCTCATTCTCTTCATTCATCAACTCTTCAAAGTATTCTTTCCATCTTTCCGTGACACCACTGACACCTGTCAACACATTACCATCTCTATCCTTGATCACCCTAACCTGCTGCATGTCCTTCCCATCTCCGTCTCTCTGTCTTGCTAATCTGTACAGGTCAGTCTCTCCCTCTTTACTACCCAACCTAGCATACAAGTCATCATAAGCCCCTTCTTTGACCTTTGACCCCTCTACTTTCACCTTACGCTGCATCTCCCTGTACTCCTGTCTACTCTCCTCAGTCCTCTCAGTGTCCCACTTCTTCTTGGCTAGCCTCTTACTCTGTAAACTTAAAAAATCTTAGTAAATGTCAAAATAGTCCAAAAAGCTAGCAGAATGCTACTTTTTAAAACTTTAAAATTGTAACTTTTTAGCCTAATTATGAATAATAAAAACATTCAAGAATATTATTCCAGACTAAATCAACTTAAACCTTAAATAACTCTCAATACTTTACTACAATTTAATATATTATGATCTGGAGGGCCGGATAGAATTACCCAGAGGGCCGGATCCGGCCCCTGGGCCTTGACTTTGACAGGTGTTCTACACTCTGGATGTTTTGGTCATCATTCTCTGTACATTCACATTCACATGGCTGCAGCTGTGGTTTGTGTCTGCTCTGGATTCTGCTCATCAGCTCCATCAAGTCTTCTCCCCGGATCAGCAGAGGTCCAAGTCAGCTTGTTGCTCTTTTCTGAAAAGCTGGTGTATTTAGTCAGCCTCACCCTGCTTTACATTTGAGGCGTCTCATCACCATCAGTTTTGTATGTGTTTTCTATTCCTGTTTCTGCTTTTCCTGTCATTTCCATGTTGTTTGTAGACTACAGCTCCTCCCACCAACTGAACCTCTGAAAAGTCCTATTCCAACTATATTTTTGTATCTATTTTAAAAATGTTCCCAGTGGACTTTTAATTAGGATTATGGCATTTTAGCCTAAATAAAAAAAAAGTTTGAGAATAGGTTCAAACACTAAAACTCTTGGTGGTGTGACACTTCCAAACTTTCTCAGCTACTTTTATGCTCATAGACGACCGTGTATTTTAAAATGTTATAATAATAACTCAGTCATAGATGGATGTAGAACAGTAAAAGAAAAAAGGGGAAACTATCAGATCTCTCTTTTTCCTTTTTTTTTGGCAGTTTCACATGCGTACTTTAAATATATTGATATTAAAATGTAATTCATTACATGGTGGGTAATTCCTAATGACTAATAGTAAGACCCGGGGTTGTTACATGCATGCCATGCGACTCTGCACATCGGTTTAACAGTTTTGGGAGACTTTGTGTTTAGATCTGTCAACCTGGTTTAGCATCCATCTGTATTAATCAATACCAGAATCTGCTTTTGGATCATGTCAGTCTGGTGTTCCCGTGTCACTTTTCCTCATTTCTTGAAAGAGAAATCACATTCTCAAAACCACCAGGATGTTTACAAACCTCTTAGCATTAGTTCACGGCAAATTCAACATTTTTCATACATTTTCAAATACTTTAGTGTTTGTCTGCAACGATTAACTTTAAAATCCAACAGTTTGAACAATCCTTTTAATAAATGTGTTATTTTCACGTCTTAGTCGTCCCAAGCAAAACTAAAACGTGCTGCAGCATCCAGGTTATTTTGAGACAAGAACTACATGGATGATTTCTGACTCTGAGGTCTGCTTGATGAGTTTTGGGAAAGAAATGTTCTTTTTCTAGTAATCTGAACGATTGTGCAGGAGTTTAAGTGCGTGTGGTCAAATGAGCTTGTTTTGAGAATGTCATTCCAGCATCCAAACTCTCCTCTCTGTTTTTCCAGATTTTCATCCCCATCACGGTGGATGTTTCCCTTGCAAAGCAGTATGAGAACAAATGAGGTGAATGCTTTAACCATCCCTGCACTGATCCTCTGTGATGCAGCATCCATCGCCTGCAGCAGGAACCTCTTCCTCCACCACCATGCATCCTCACTCCTCCCGAATCCTCCAGCTGTTTCCCTTCCCCTTCTTCCAGCAGGATGTACTAAGTATGAATAACACAGAGAGATTTTACTAAATTGGAAAAAAAAAAACCAAAAAAACCATTCACTTCCCTTTGCTTCCAAACTTATAATTTCTGCAATTTCAGCTTCAACAACTTAAAACACATTAAAAAATAAATTATAATCCCATCCTATTTGTGATAAATGTCTGAACATAAAAAAAAAACTTATATTGTACTGGTAGTCAAGACCAAAAAATGCATTAATAAACCTTCACCAGGGAGTAATCTGTCCTCCTAACCCAGTGGTCTGCAACTTCAACACCTAACGAGACATTCAGGTTGAATTCTTGATGACAACAACCCAGTGGGAGCCACGAAGTTTAACTTCATCCTTTAAAAAAATGACTTGTGTTTATGTTATAATGATAAATGTAAATGAACCATTGTTTTTCTCCATGAATAAAAATAACTAATAAAAGAAAGTAGCCTAAAAAGAGAGAGATGGAATTTTTCCAAATAAAAGACACCTTTAATGTCAGAAAGCGATCATCTCAATGCAGCAAATGTAGTAGTAAATGGTGTAAAAAACTGTTTATTTTACTTTTTGTGGTTCATCTCAGTGAGAAAAGTTTAAATCCCAGCAACCTAGATTAAATCAGAGCTAATGAAGTGAATGGTTTGAATTTTTCAAGCCAGAAGGTGAACCAAAAAACTTTTAATTTGTTCAAAAATAGAAAATGAGCAGCTAAATTCTGGCTGTGCTTTGTGACCTCAAATTTGTTTCCTGAGATAAACAGCACTCAAAAATTTATTACACAAACTTGTGATTCACTTACCTTTTAGAATGTGAACTTTTCATTTTTCTTTCACCACAGAGCCATAAGGGAGGGGTCAAAGAGCCACATGTGGCTCCAGAGCCGCAGGTTGTAGACACCGGTCCTAACCCATGTCAATTGTAAAACTATTACAAAGCAACCTAAGATTTAAAAAAATGATACATCTGTGCAAATCTCTCTGTATTTTATTTGTTTTATTTTGTATACTGTATTTTAACCTGTGTTTTATAATTGTATGTGTAGTGTTTTATCTTTTAAACTATGTTTTATTTCTTTTAAACTTAACCTGCCAAGGGACTCCAGATGGAAATTAGCCTGAGGCTAGAATCTGGCATATTTACATTTTTTTTTTAATGTTCATTAATATGCATTGTCCCTTTCTCAATAAAGTTATATATATAATTGTTATGACCAGCATATGTGCTTTATTGTAATACCATCGCCAGCCAATAGAGGACGCTGTTTTCATGTAAGACGTGATTGAGTTGGAGATTAAACAGGTAAATATAGAGTGGAAATGTTGGCGATATTGGTTTCCTTAAAGTGGGCTGAACTATCTAAAGTGCGGGGTCTAGGTGGTGGGATACTCCGGAACAGTTGGTGGCAGTAATGCACCTTTAAGTTGGTTGCCAGCCGCCGTAAAACCACAATAAGCATCATTTGCACTTAAACGTAAACCTCTGAGCTTCAGAGCGCATCCACGTGAAAAAAGCTCTTCTCCGCCGTGCAGCACCGGCGGTATTTAGCTTGGTGAGAAACAAGCTATTTAAAGCAAACTATTTCAGATATCCCTACTCTTTAAAATGCCACAAGAGTTAGAAGGATAGAGGGAGAATTAAGATTCAGTCCAATACACTACAAATTATCACGCTTTTGCGTGGATTTCAGGTGTATTGTCTGCAAACGTTGCTTCAGGTTTGTTGTGTCTTTGCCTGTGATGGTCGCTTTACACAACGTCTTGTTGAGGGTCGTGTTAAAAGTTAAATTTGTCTTTTTATGTACTCTTCTTTTTCTACCTGGAATAGACATTTTTCACCTAAATCACAGACACAATTCATTGAAATAGGCGGGCTGCAGGACTCAGTGTTCTGATTGGATTGCTTTGAATTTGCTCCCGCCCTTCTCCACCAGCAGTTGTTATGATTGGATGTCGTCTTCGAACAGCATTTTAGTTTCGTTTTTATTCGTTGACGAAAATGTCTGTCAATTTAGTTAAAGTTTTTGTGTCTGAGCCCGACCTTTCGTTTCGTTTTCGTTTCGTTTTTGTTGGGTGAAAAATGTCGTTGATGAAGGCGGTGACGAAAATTTTTCGTCAGTGAAATTAACACTGCTGTGAGATAGTGGAACAAACTCACTGATTGATCAAATGAGAAGTGGAAAACTCTTCAATCATTTATGAAGTTTTTATTTCACCCGAGAGTCAATAATTGTCTGGAATTTAACAAATGTTCCAAGAAATTCATGTTTATTTTTAATGGTATTTTCTTGACAAATTTAGAAAATTGGGCTAACCATTGTGCAAATGATGGCTCCCACACTGAAATCTTGCAGACACAGTTTAAAGAGAATAACTATTAAACTGATCTATTGACTGATCAGTTTAAATCAACAAGATCTACGTCAATGTAAAATGTACCAACATGGGTTCACTGTCTTAACTCTATGCTAGTTGTACAAAACGACTGTCAAAGTTCACGGACACACTTGAGACTTGCATTAAGACAATTGAAATCGGATGAATCACTGAGAAATGAGATAACTTGAACATGTGAACAAGTTCAGGTTAGTTTGGAAATGTGTCCATGTAGTTTTGAGAATGTCACTTCAGTTTCAAGAAATGAGCCAAATCAACTGAGAAAAACTGTAATGTGATCATGTGAAGTCCCAGTGATCCTGTTTACCTGCTCATTCACCTCATGTGAACACAGGCATGGAGGAAGTTTGGTTTTCTGTTTTTCATTTTGGACACGCAAATTCTTCCTGCCTACACTGGAACATTTCATCTGATCAAGTTAAACACTAGTCCTTCAGTTTACCAGCTCTTTGTTTGAATACACACATAGTGGATGTTTTGGTTTTTTTTTTTTGGGAAATGCAGATGTGTCCGTTTCCACGAGGAAATACAAAATACCAGTCAAATATTTTTGTGAAATCATAATTTGCATCTGATTTAATTTCCTCCCATCACTTTACCTCATCAAACCCAGAGGACTACTTATCAAAAGAAAGATCTGCCAACAGAAGATGCTTACCCAGTCTGAACAGGTGGAAGAGGGGATAGTACTGCAATTATACTTTCCTCGTTAGTTTTAAAAATATTAGCTTTGACAGTTTTCAATCATTTGATTATCTATCAATCACTCTCAAAAGTCATAAAAGTCCTTTGTCTTCTGCTGTATGAACCACACAGACGGTGCTCTTGTTTCCTTCTTTTCAGAACTCCTTTCAGTTGTACATGTTAATCACAAAAAGGTTATCGTCTTAGACAAATTTAATATACATGTTGATAATTCTTCTGATGGTTCTGCCTTAGAGTTTTTAAATATTTTAAAGTGTATGAATTTTACACAGCATTTTCATGATGATCCAACTCACTACAGGGGTCACACTCTTTGGGCTTGGTCATCACCCATGGAGTCCATGGAGTTGACCTCTGTTGTGGACCTGAGCATTTTTGACCATTATCTGTCTTTAAGTATCATTGATGTAAGGAAACATGATATCCAACGGAAAGTCTTTAAAGTCCTCCTCTAATGAAAATACAGATTTTTCAGTTTTTAATATGTCTGTGTGGCATTTTTCTACTGAAATTGAACAAATGTAATAAGAAATCCTTTTGTTTTTACATTTCCGAGTATTTCTCCTTTTAAATCTCTATCAATCGGACTCTGTTTTTCATGAATGATCTTCTTTCTGTTGCACATGCACTAAACCCTCATCTGGTCTGGCTAGCGTAGGTTGTAGAATGGAAACTTCATAATTAAAATACACATGGGACTTTAATGAAATGCTGGAGTGACTGCTAATTTCATTTGTCACCTTCAAAACACTCCAACCATCATGTCATGTAAAGTAAAAATGAAAAGGAAACAGTCTTATTTAAATATAGGTAACCGGTTTGAATGAGGTTGAGTCAGACATTCAATCTTTGTTCACTGTGTTATAATATATGGATAATAGAAGAGAGGAGAAACCTTTGGTCTACTCACTTTTTGGAAAACTATTTGATGATGTCAAGTCCAGCATTGCACGTAATTCTCTGCTATATTCTTCTTCTATATGCTAAAATAAAAGGTAATGGTAACAAGGTTGTGTGCATTTTGAGGGACACTAGTTCCATGAGTATGAACAATTATTTAAAATATTGTATTTATCAAACAAATGTTTCCACAGTTAGAAGAGACACCAACAAAACACATAATACCAAAAAAAACAAACAAAGTGATATTTAAATTTAATTAATTTTTTTTAATTTAATATTCAATAGGGAGTCCAAGAGAAAAACATAGATGTCGTGGTTTGTCTGGACGGTCCCCAGTTGATTTTGGCTTCTTGCTCCCTGCAACAGAAAAGCATACAGGTTAGAATGTGATTCAGTTGATTCAAACTGTAACTCCTGTGTCCAGTCCAGGGGAAATTCACTTTTAGTTGCACAGGCACCACAGTCCCCACTCTGTCTATAGAAGTCTATTGGAGGGAGGAGTGACTCAGTCCGGTTCCCATATACAACCAATGACTGATCGTGATGTGAGTGACTGTGTGCTACATCTGCTCGTTCTTTAGTGCGCTGTGCCAGCTTTGGTTTCAATCCTCTTTGGATTCAACAGTAATTCAACCAATTTTGAATTACCACAAGCCTGAAGTCTACTACTACTACTACGACCTGCCAAATATAAACGGTAAGAGTGGAGAGGTGTATGGAGCTAGAATTAGGACTTTAGTTTTGTACTTGTAAGTTGTTTGGTAACTTGCTCACATTTTTAAAATACAAGTTTCAATTTCCAGGCTACAGATACAAAAGAAAACCTACAAAATATTTGTTTTTCCATATTTTGCATGTGATATCATTGTTGAAAAACAAATAATTTTATCTGTTTGAAACTTAAATACAATTCACTAAATTAGTTGGATCAAAATGTAATACCATTGTGCAGGTATGTGTCTTTTTATTTACAAGTCATATTTTTCTGGAGATCCTTTATAGTGCAAGACTTCAGCATTCCATGACCTGTAAAGTTAAAGCTTCAGCGCAGGAATGTAATGTATGAACATTCAAAACAAATATCCACTGAAAAGTGACTAAGTATTGTTTCAGTGTGCATGTTGCAGAAGGGTCTGTAGTTAATAACTTGTTCAGCAGAGAGTTGTCAGTGGCTATGGGTCTTATCTGAACGATAGAGAGTGACAGAGACACAGCGATCCAAATAATCTGTTAAACTAGCCCAATAAAGCTAGGGATACTAAAGTCAGTTGCCACAGCCAGACGAGTCTCTGTTTCTTTACTCCCTAAAGGGAAGGAAACCCTTTGTTGGTATGAGAGTAATATTCAACTGGACTTAACCTTCCACCATGAGAGCTCCTATTCTCTAGCTGACTGTACCAGCACTCATAGTGGGGTTGTACTGGAGCTTTAGTAAACAAGAGTTTCATTTGTATGAATACCTGATTTGGGCTGAGTCTGGAGAGGGTCTTTTAGTTGTGGAGTGACATCCTCTCCATGATCGGTATGAGATCATCGACTCCTGTCGGCTCTTCAACTTCCATTGGCTCCTCGGGCTCCTGGGTGTTTGGAGCAGGGAGCGGCATTACAACCAGCGGTGTAAAGCCTGCCGGAAAGCTTTGGAAGAAGAAGAGGAAATCTGGACCAACAACCTTCGACAGAGACAGAGGAAAAGCATTTAGTTTCATCCATTACACTTTTATGTGTTGGTTGAGAATATATGAGATTTCTGAGTGTTGTTTAATAAACTGATCTTTCACTGACAGCTGGTGTGATGTTCACCTGGATGCAGACAAATCCTGTCTCAAAGGAGTTGCTCGGTGGTATCTGTACAATAAAACATCCAATTAATTGGAGTTAATTCAATGAAAACTTTGGAATTATCAAAAAGCTAAATTCAGAACAGGTCGACAGACATCATTTACTGGTTTGTATAAAGTCACTACATAAAAGGTACGATGCTAAATGAAATCAAGAGGTTTGTGCTTGGTGAAGGAGTGCAGTAGTAGACGAAAAACACTTTCAACATGACAAAAAAACTCTGTCTTAAATGATACTTTTGAAATAAAAAGTTCATTCTATGACAAATCAAATGTATAAAAATCTGTAGAGAATCCAAGATATTCTACTGCTCAGGAAGTTGTGTTTCCCCACATTTGTACTTTATCGATGTGAGAAAATGTGTTTTCTATACAGAATGTGAACATTGTGTAATTCTTAATCCTTTAGCAAATGGACACGGTAATAAGATAATCTGATTAATCAAACAAGCTGATTTACATGGGAGGCAGACTTCCAAAAGATCCAGGAAAATGAACTTGCAAAACCACTCTTGCTCCACAGCTCATGGAGGTCACAGATCATCTGCTTATTATGGGTTCCTCCTTTCAAAATGAATTGTATGGAGAGAAAAGATACTCACTCCAATTTGTGGGTGTATAAGTCTTGATTTGAGCATAACTTTGGATTTGTGCGTGCATATTCTTGAATTGTAACTCATATAATACGTTTTGTGCATAAGTAATTTGTGTTTGTGTCTTAATTGAAGAGACTTTCCTCCTCCATGAGTGGGCCTAATTCTATGGAGAGAAAATAGACTCACTTTGATTTGTGCGCAAATTAGGATTTGTACGTAATTTATGACATGTACGTGTGTAATTCTTGATTTTTAACCACAAATTAAAACTGCAAAAGCTTAAAACTAATTACACACACAAATCTTTAAAAATTTCACACAAATCCACTCTTAACCACGCACAACACTTCAGTTACGTACAGTAGGTATCTGTCGTCAGACTCTTTTCATGTTTCACAAATTCCTCCGTAAGTGATGCGTTTAAATGCTGCTAGAACTCTCGTTCATCAGCTGTTTTAAACTTTAAATCTGGTGAAACTTGACATTTTACCACTTTCTTAAAAATATAGTCCCAATAATTAATTAAAAAAGTCTAAATAAGCATTTTTAAAAATACGTATCCCTTTAAAAATAAATTTATTTTCCAGAAAAGGGCGCTTCCTTTCTACAGCTCGGCCCCTGACGGCGCCTCCGACTCAGGACTCTGTCCCAAGAGATGGCCATAGTCAAAGTCACAGACATCCACAGGGCAGAGAAGCTTGATCAGCCCACTGGCCACTACAATCTGCGGGAGTTTAGAAGAGTCCAGCACCACCTGTTCTCCCTGTGATCAGAATTTGGGACAGATATCCGTGTCGGAGGCGCAGTCAGGAGTGGAGCTGTAGAAAGGAAGCATTCTTTTCTGGAAAATATATTTATTTTTAAAGAGATACGTGTTTTAAAAAATACATTTTTTTTAGACTTTTTAATGATAAATACCAGGAATATCTGTTAAAGCAAGTCGATGTCATGATTCACCGGATATTATTTATAATCTAAGTTTAAAACGGCTGATAAGAAAACTCTGAGGAACGAGCAGCATTTAAACGCATCACTTACAGAGGAATTTATGAAACATGAAAAGAATCTCACGACAGATACCTACTGTACGTAACTGAAGTGTTGTGTGTGGTTAAGAGGTGATTTGTGTGAAATTTTTAAAGATTTGTGTGTAATTAGTTTCAAGTTGTTGCAGCTTTAATTTGTGCATGTGTAAATTGTGTTTTTTTTAATTTTGTAACTTTTTTACCTATGCACAAAACCTACGAGTTACAAATCAAGAATTACTCACATACATCTCATAAGTTATGAACAAATCCTAATTTACACACAAATCGAAGTGAGTCTATTTTCTCTCCATAGAATTAGGCCCACTCATAGAGGAGGAAAGTCTCTTCAATTAAGACACAATCAAAGATACAGGTTTCCTTAAAATTACACTTGTACTATAGTAAAAAAAAAAATTGATGTAAACTATTAAACGACTTAACCAGATGACAACCCCCATAAAAAGGAAGTGAAGACTTAGCCACCATTTTTTTTGCCACAGGAAGGAGAGGTAAGAAAATATTGTAAATAAATAAACAAAATTAAACCAGTTGTGTGTGTGTTGTTTTATTTTACAAATCATAAACTGTTTTGGCTACCAAGCAGCTCATCCGGTTGTTTTGTTGCTTTTATTAATTAATTATCAACAATATAAGGAAAGTGTGCTAAACAACAACAACAACAACAAAATTAAATTTTCTGAAAGTGAAATCATTTTCTTCATACTTACAACTCGAGCTGCATCCATAGCAATTTGCCACATCTGTGTAGAACAAATTTTACACGCTTAGTTCCATGGCTGCTAATGGGACCACACCTTTAACTTCAAATACCAACAACAACGTTTAGCCTTTGACGCACTTAAATCATGTGCAGGCAATGTTAGCAAAGTACATCTTGGCTGTACATATTACCTGTCGGCAACTTGAATTTTCATCGCTGTTTGCGCTCATCGCGTGTAAATATGTTGATTTTATCTCAGCTTGTTTCGTCGCTCGTTGTGTTTAGCTTTTCTTCTTCCGTAGCATGACATAGCCGTCCCTCCGCTTCATGTCGGAGTGGGGTTTAATCCTAAAACGCCTAATGTATCAAATTTGATACATGAGATTGTCATCCCTCCACATGAGAAGTATGATATGTTATCCCTGAAAAACCTGATGTGTATTTATGAAGCCAAATGAGGCAAAAAAAAAAAATTTGCGATTTTGGGCTATACAAATAAAATTGAATTGAACGTATACGATCAGATACATGCAGTGACGCTATGAGGCAGCGATGATTCAGGAGCTGGAAGAACTTTGCTAAATTTGGAAACGTTGTGGTCAGGAAAACATTCAAATTTGTCCTGAAACATCAATAGGAACAGTTACTGGGTTGATGTAATGTGAAAATAATAAATATATTAGAAACATTTGTGAATATTTGAGAAACTTTGTTTTTGTAAAACCGTGTTGAAAATACTGTTGATGCAGCAGGGAATAAAGATCATGTAACCCTAAATAAGTCAACTGTCATTTTATTGTAGATCATGCATCATCTACTGTATAACATCAAGCAATTAAAGATCATTTTTATTTTTAAATTCCATAACTTATTAGATGTGTAACTTGCTGTTTTATGATGAATGGGGATCAGTTTGGTGTTACCATAACAGAACTACTTGTGATGTCTTTTTGTTTTGTGTTTTCACTAAAAATTTGACTGTATTTTTAGATGGCAAAGAAATGCATGATTATGGATGGGGACTCAAGCGACATGGAGCAGCTTGGGAATGATGAGGACGAGGAAGAAGAAGATGAGTACACTCCCGCTGCAGAGATTGGGGAAGAGAGCAGTGATGATGAAAGTCCAGAAGTTCCAGAAGAGGACACAACAATAAAACTGTCGGCAAGTGGTAAGGCAGAAGAAAAGGTGTACCAGTGGAAAAGAGAACCGTTTGAACCTCCATCTGTTGAGTTTGTGGAATGTGTTGAAGATGACTCTGAAAAGAGACTTGACTGGACACCTTATATGTACTTTAAAGATTTTGTAACTGATGAAATGCTACAGGACACTTCAGAAACAACAAATGTTTACAGTGTGCAGAAGAATGGAAAGTCAGTAAGCACAAATGCTGAAGAAATAGAGAAAATTCTAGGTATGTACATGCACATGGGGTTAGTGCAGATGCCCAACATACGAGCCTACTGGGACATGGAGACAAGGTACCCCCCTGTTTGTGATGTGATGTCGCGAGACAGATTCCTGAATTTGCTGAAGCTGATTAATTTTCAGGACAAACTTAATGTGCCTGAGGAAGAAAAAGAAGATAAAGTGTGGAAACTCAGGCCGTGGTTAGAGAAACTACGCAAAGGCTTTCGTGGCGTACCTCCTGAAGAATGTCACGCTGTTGGCGCAATCACAGAGTCTTTTAAAGGAAAATCACATCTACGGCGCTACGTTTCAGGAAAGTCTCACAAATGGGGGTTTAAGATGTGGGGACGTGCTGGGCAGAGCGGCTATCTTTATGACTTTGACGTGTGTCAATCTGACAAAGAGAAATCTGATGTTGGGGTTTCAGGGGATGTTGTCCTGAAAATGACCTCAACCCTTCCAGAAGGAAGAAATCACAAAGTTTTTGCTGACAACAATTTTACATCAGTTTCACTGGTGGAGCACTTGAAACAAAGAGGAATCTATTACATAGGCGCAGTCCGAATGAACAGGATAAAGAACTGCCATCTGATGGATGAGAAAGAACTTAAACCAAAGGGAAGAGGGTCTCTGGATTTCAGCGTCAACCAGGAAAACAACATCATCGTGAGATGGTATGACAACAAAGTTGTAAACCTCCTTTCATCTTTTGTTGGTGTTGAACCACTGGGCAATGTGAGGCGTTGGGATCGGAAAACCAAAGCCTACATAATGGTTCCCAGACCAGCCATTGTTGAGAAATACAACAGATTCATGGGAGGCGTTGACGTTCTTGATACACTATCTGCACTGTACAAGTTCAGCTGCAGATCCAGGAGATGGCACATTCACATTTGGTGGCACACTGTGACAGTGGCAGTAATCAATGCATGGATCCGCTACAGAAGAGACCTGGAGAAACTGCAGCCCAGTCAGAAACCCATGCCCCTGCGAAGGTTTCAGGCTTTTGTTGGTACAGCCCTCACAGGTGCAGGAAAGGTCCAAAGGTGTCCTCTGTCCTATCCAGAAGCAACCCCGACCCCTTCCCGCAAGAGAAAAACTACTGCGGTACCCTCCGATGTGAGAAAGGACGGCCTTGAACATTTCCCAACGTGGGAAACCCGACAGAGATGCAAGCACTGCCTGGGTCACTTTACCCACGTGTACTGTCAGAAATGTAAAATACATCTTTGCCTGAACAAAAACAGAAATTGTTTTAGAGACTATCACCATGCAAAATAAGTAGGTTAAGAACCACAAAATAGGTAGAAGAAACTGAGATGTTATTGTTTCCAGACGTCCACCCAGTCAGCTCCATTGATGAATTTGTTTTTGCTGCATTATGGTAGCACGTTTTTGTTTGGAATTGTAAATTTGGGGAATTCGTTTGGGCCTTACCATGTTTTTGTTGGTATCCATGGGCTGTGTGACCTCATATTAAATATGATGCAAGGTGGAAATGTCATATTTGGTAAACAGCATATTTTCTTACATAGCACTTTTCAGCCAGCAAGGTCAAGTGGGCCCCAAATGGGTTTGACCACATTGGCTTAAGTAGGGTTAGTGGGTTGACTCTCCAGGCAAGTGTTAGGTTTAAACAACCTGAAACATTTCTCTGAAAGGAAGACAAGAGAGGGATCAGTTCTTGAATCAGATTTTACAGACAGAGAATGTTCAAACCAGTCTCCACTCCGCTCTGAAGATCTTGGTCCAGGCTTTCCATTTTTATAACCTTTTGGGGGCGGTTCTTCTGACATTAATGTCACAGTTCAATACTATTACTATTAATGAATGTTTCAGCTCAACGCAATAGGTCGGCATCAGTCTCTTCAAGTATCTGTATTATGTCAGCCTCCAGACAGCCTTCAGCTTAGGATGACTACAACCTTCCAGATAAGAGCTGAGCACGACCTCAAACAAACAAAAAAGAGAAAAGATTAAGATCATCCAAAGCAAATATGAGAGAAATCTACGTATAACTCTATCAATTCCCCCCTTTTTATCACATATTTGTGCAAATTCTCACATCACCTGTCAGCCCCTCCCTGGGAAGGTTTTCAGCTGGAGGATCACATCTATGAGCAGAAATACATTCACTCTCAGACCATCGTAGTCACCAGGTCTGGAAACAGGTCAGGCAGGTAGAAGGCATCCCCTCATCAGAAACTGAGTCAGGTTCTGGATTTCAACCCAAAAGCTGTTCTGGTGGTGGTGCTGCTGGTGAGATAGCAGTTATTATCAATCGGTTAACTAAAGAACAGAGGCAGGGAATACAACAACATCCACAGAAGGTCAGAAAAGCTGCAAAAGCAAACTGGCATAGACTTATCATTGAACGTCTCCCTCTGGAGTACTTGACCTGTCTGCTCCACTTCACGAAGGATCGTTTCATGAAGATTTGGACACCTTATCTCAGTTTCACTGACCTCAATACAGCTTCTATACTAAAAGGTTTAATTTTTGAATAATAATTGATTGATTGGGTTTTTCTAAATGTATTTTTCTTTGTAATTGCATGTATATTCTTTTTTAATTATCTTTAATTTATTTTTAATTATTATTATAGTTCTTATTTTTATTTATTTATTTGTAACCTTGTAAGATGGATTTATTATTATTATTATTTCTATTTATTTTATTTTATTGTTTATGATTCTGGATTAGTACTATGCTGAGCTATGTTTATGTTTGAAAATATGTTAAAAAGACAATAAAAAGAATAAGTAAAAAAAAAATAAAAAAAAAAGAATAGCTGCAAAAACTGCAGAGTGCTCGTTCATGTGACCACTGAGGGCTCGAACCCCCTCTATGACTCTGGTCCAGCTGCCATCTGCAGCCGTGTTGTTGGGGATGAAGGTGCAGCGTTGCTCCCCGAACATCGAGCAGACTCCTCCTTTCTCGGTGAGTAGCATGTCCACAGCTATCCTGTTCTGGAAAACCATTAGAGAAGAACCCTGTAGATCATGTACTGCTTCAAAACCTGCTTGTGTCCAATTTCCTAGCTTCTGAACCTTATAGTGCACGCAGCCAAACCTGTCTACGTTCTATTTGGGGTCACTGGAAACAGTGCACTTATGATTTTAATATTCTGAAATCCAGCAGCGACTTAATCTGCTAATTTATATTCATCTGAAACACCATGAAGAACATCTATAGCAGGGGTCTTCAACTAAAATTGTAAGAGGTCCAGTTTGGAAAAAATTCTTGAAGTGAAGGTCCGGAAAAAAAAAGTCTAAATATTCAGAGTAATACACTTTTAGGTAGCCAAAGATTTGTGGCACATATACATGCAAGTGATATCTAAATCTCACTTCAAATCAAGTCAGTATAATTAAACTTTTTGACATTATTTAATGTCTCAAAACATAAAACACATTGAACTGTGTGTCACACACACACAACAGGAACTCCACTTGGACAACTGCCCACATAACCAAGAAACTAAATGAGAGGGGATCCATTAACCCTTATTAGATTCTTCCACAAATAAAACACCTCCCAGGAAGAAAGTACAGTTTTTCCATTTATCACGGTTGCATTTCAAAAGTGAAAACTGATCCCCCACGTTTTTTCTCTCAGTGAGAGAACTGAGCTCTAGCTTGTCCAGCCAGGATTTTAAATCTTGGTTTGAATGGTGTCAGGACCATTCTCATGCATATGTGGAGGTTTTCATTGTTGAGCCTGGAATGATATTTTGTTTTAATTATGTTCATTGTTGAAAACTGAGCCTCACAGTTGTGTGTGGAGCCAAACATGGTCAAAATATGTATGGCTACTTTCCTCAGATCTTGGAAAACTGTCTCAGGGACTATTTGGATCCAGAAAGTGGAAGAGTTGGTTATTAAAAACTGCTCTTTTGGGGTCACATCTTCTTGGAGATCCACCAGTTGCACCATTTAAAGTGCTGTGTGACTTCTTTTGAGAACAGCCTGACGTCTATGATGAGATATGGATTCTGGATGAACACTGTGAGCTGCTGTCCAAATTTGAAGCTGTCAATACGGTTGTTGAGGTTGACAATCAACTTGTCAATAAAGTTGACAAAATCCGACACATCTCGCTGTCCCTGCACTTGCTCCTTCAGTACTGAGAAGTGTGCACAATCTCCCTGCAGGTCCTCCTTGAACACCTCAAGTTTCTCAGAAAATAGCGAACAGCTGTCATCAACTCACAGATTGAATCGTTCTTGCCCTGCAGCTTCAAATGTGAAGTTATATCCACCAAGAATGCAACATGGTCCATATGTTTTTCTCTAAAAAAAGAGAAAACTGTTTAGCTTTCTGATCTCTTAACTCTGCCAAAAACATGCTACTTCTCTCCTTATGGACCAAAAGTGTGCAAGCACCGCCCTTTGCTGAGCCATCGCACATTGTTGTGCAGCAAAAGTTCATCGGCGCTGGCATCAACTTCTCTAAGGAATTCCCTCAGCAGGCGATGCTGACAGGAAGAAGATGCTCTGAGAAAATGGATCATTTTCATCACAGTGTTCATAACCTCAGCATGTTCATCTGACAGGGAGGCACAGAGGACAGACTGATGGATGATGCTAGGGTGAGATATGAGCTCAGGATTGTCCTCTTTCAGTCTTACAGCTCCTTTCTCTCTTCCAATCATTGCAGGGGCTCCATCTGTTGTAATTGAAACCACTTGTTTCAGATCTATTCCTCTCCTAGTTAACATTTCTTTCACAGCCAGGTAAATGTCCTCTCCCCTTGTTCTGGTCTCAAGGGATGTAATACCTAACCGATCTTCACAAAATGATTTCTAGTCTGAGTTAAAGAACCTGACAAACACCAACAGTTGAGCATTGTCACTTATGTCTGTGGATTCATCCAAAGCATGCCTTCTGCATGGATTCATCCAGCTGGATTAGCACATCCTGAGTTAAAATTTCACCCCTCTTTGTGGCAGATGATGCTGACATGGGCACTTGCTTTATTTTGTCACAAAGTTCTTGTTTCTGTTTTTCTTCCATAAGTGTTTCTGCAACTGCATGCATACACTCTCAGTAAATGGCTTTTTATGTTGTCCTAAAATCCAAGCCACTCTGAGGGAACATTCATGGGCACGTTGTTGGGCAGTGAATGTGTTTGTAACGAGGGGGGAACGGGTAGGCTCCGCCCCTCTTCTTCCAATTAGAGAGTGATCGGATGCCGTGCAGGAGTCAGGACAACCAGGTTAAACCATACCAGGGGGGAATGACAGTTTATTTTGTCACAGGGTTATAAAAGAATATAAATAAGGCTAAAAGTCAAAATAAAAATGTCCAGGCACTAGTGGTCCACTTGAAGGTCCTGGTCCAAGGAGCACACAGTCCAAACCCATAAAACAAATAAAACCAGGATAAAAGTCAATAAAAACCAAGAGCATGCAATAAAGTAATCTAAAAGTGGGCTTGAAAGGGTCCCTTTGGACAATTTAAAATGAGGGGAGACAGAGAGGGTACTTAGCTCAAAGAGGGGTGGGTCGCAACCACACCCCTCTGCTGATGTCCTCCTGCGCTCCCCTCTCCGCCTCGCTGCCGCTGCCCCCGGCAAAGGCTCTTGTTGCCGTCTCCTGCTGCCAGCACCCAAATCTTCAATGTTGGCCTGTATGCTCCATGGGGCTCCACAGACTGCTGGCGCTTCATGACACCGCTTTCTGTGGCGCTGGCACCCCATTGACAGGGGCAGCTCCTCTCTTTCTTCAAAGTCTGACCATCCTCTGGTGCCTGGTCTCTCCTCTTGGCTCTACTGCTCCTCCTTTTAAAATGTTCAAAATGGAGTCACCTGGTCCCGCACCTGTGGCTCATTAGTTCATTTGGTGGGGCATTCACTGCCCCTCAGAGTCACAGGATTTAGGGGTAGAGCCAAGGAGAATAAAATCACAAATAAAAACATTTTTAAAAAAAAGTTAAAATCCACCCTGTGACATCCTGCTCAGGATTCTGGTTGATTGCTCGTATTGGGCTCTGAGACAACTAATTTTTTGTGACCTCACTTCTGAGGGGGTATGTTTCCTCAAATGTTTTATGCTTTGTCTCATAGTGGCGTTTGACGTTCAGAACAAATGAGACACACTGGTTTAGAACTCCCAGTGGGAAGTACAAACAGAAAGGACTCTGTCCATTCAGGATTAAATACTCGATTTTCATTGTCCACTTTTCTTTTTTTAGAAAGGGACATTTTCCCCACCTCTCTCCAGATCACTCTTTTTCTCCTCACATTCTCCGTTTCTCTTGCCTTTTTTTCCGTCTCTTGTTTTTTTTCCCAGTTTCTATCTTCACTTTCTTTGGATTACTTGTCTTTCCCGTAGCTTTTCCACATTTCTGTCAACCGCCTTCCAATTCCAAACAGCTTTCTTTGCATCAACCGTGCCTGCAGACCGTCCAGTCTGGGTCCGGATCCGAACCGCTGTCCGCCAGTTAGTGACCCCTGTTCTGTTGGGTTTAAGTCAGGGGATGGTGAAGACCATTCAATTGTTTCAATTCCTTCATCCTCCAGGTACTGCCTGCAGACTCTTGCCATGTGAGGCCGGGCATTGTGGTGCATTAGGAGGAAACCAGGACCTACTGCACCAGTACAGGGCGCCAGTGGAGGACTTGCCAATTCTGGTGTTCTTGAGCAAATGCCAGTGGAGCTCCACGGTGCTGGGCAGTGAGCACAGGGCCCACTACAGGACGTGGGGCCCTCAGGCCACCTTCATGAAGTCTGTTCCTGATTGTTTGGATAGAGACATTCACACCAGTGGCCCTCTGGAGGTCATTCTGTAGGGCACGAGCAGTGCTCAGCCTGTTCCTCCTTGCACAAAGGAGCAGGTATGGGTCCTGCTGAGGGGTTGAGGACCTTCTATGGCCCTGTCCAGCTCTCCCAGAATAACCAGCAGTCTCCTGAAATCTCCTCCATGTTCTGGAGATTGTGCTGGGAGACACATGAAACTTCTTAACTTGCAGCGTGTGATTGTTCCATCCTGGAGAAGTTGGACAACTTCTGTAGGGTTAAGGAATCTCCTCATACTGCCAGTAGAGAGAATTACACAAGACAAAATCAGCACGAGTGGAAAACCAGCTGAAAAAAAGATCAAGAGGAGAAACTTGAAATGACCTCCACATGTAACACCAGTCCTGTTTGGAGGGTTTTCTAATTGTTGCCACTGAAGTGCACCTGTTGTTAATTCATGAACACCAATACAGCTGAAATTGATGAACGAGAACCTCAGCTGCTGAACCAACAAGAACATTATCAGACAGGTTTAAGTCAATTCATGCCAGGACCAAGAAAAAAGTGTTCCTTTAATTTTTGTGAGCAGTGTATATTCAAAACATTTGAATATATTTATATATAGTAGATTATTAATGTATTTCAAAACAAATGTGTATCAGTGTTTAAACTCAAAATTGAATTGAAAAATAAAAAATAATCTGAATGGAATTGATTCAGGCTCTTGTGAATTGAATCTAATTGTTTCTGGGAATTATAACTGATTCTTAGCCCTACTAGATTATACAGACTCTCTACTGGTTTAAGTGCAGCTTGATGAGTTTGTGATCAGACAAACTCCATAAAACAGATGAGAAACAATCATTGAATTTAGAAAACTCCAATCACACTCAGAGGTCAGGTATTTTCTTATTAGCTTAAAATAATTAACGTTTAACCTGATGAATTTACATGGTTTGTTGATTTGGCTTTTAAAGTTTAAAATAGAATCCAAGATTATTCAAAGATATTTTTCTTCTGGAACTTGAACAATTTCATTTCTATTTACAAAAACATCCAAAGAGTTGGTCTTGGACTTTTTTATGGAGAAGCACATTCATTTAGTTTTTTGTGTTTAGAGTCAAACAAGAATCCTCCAACCAGGTGGATACGTTTTTAAGGTCACTGTTTAGGTTTTCACTGACTGTTTTTCTGTCTTTACCAGATACCACTGTGTCATCAGCGTACATCTGTACATTAATGTCACAACACACATCTGGAAGGTTGTTAATGTACAGACGGAAAAATATTGGACCAAGGATAGCTCCTTGTGGGATTCCAGTTTGAATTTTATGAAAGCTCCATCTACAATTGTAAATAGTAACACATTGTTCACAGTTCTATAAATAAGACTGAAACCAAGACACAGAGCACTTTGAGAAGTGAAAAGAGGAGAGTCTTGAGGTGATGATGCTGGGATTCACTGTGTCAAACGTCTCTTTTAGATGGAGGAGGTTTAGATCCGTCTACATTTCTTCTATCAAGTTCTTGTTTAACCAGCTCCTGTAACAAACAAGTAGCTGTTTCTGTTGAATGGTTTGGCTGCCAAGAATCTTTAGTTTAGCGTCTAACACAGAGAAATATTTGCTGTTTCAAATAACTTCTTACAATTGATTATGTTTTCATTATGTTGATCTTTTTTGAGCTTCACAGAAGATTGTTTTCCTGAGGGTTTTAGAAAACAGACTGTCATTGGATTATGATGCTGTTATGATACAGAGAAATGTTTGTTTCAAATAACACAATTGTTTCACTCCTGCATTTTTTATTCCCTCTATTGTTGTCGATAGTAGTAAAGTACAATAAAGAACTAAAGGAGGAACAACTGTGGAGGAGCCCCACAAGAACTGGAAAACCAGCAGGGTCAAGGCTCTCGAGGACCAGAGTTGTCCATTTCTGCTCCAGGGTTGTTGGTTCCACATACTCTGGCCTTAACTCTGATATTAATCACAGCTGCCTCTTTTTGCTTCCTAGCTGATTTTTACTACTGAAAAACCTTCTGGAATAACTCACTACCATGTACATCTGTTCCAATTTTTCCATCTCTCAACCTCACAGCTTCTTCTATGGATGCTAAAAAAAAGAGAACTCTTGAAAACTCCAGCATGGTCAAACGGCGCCACCAGCTGGTTGTGAGCAGAAGGGAATTGTCTTCAATAATCGTGCTGTTCTGGTCTTTCTTTGATAAATTAATCAATAAAATGTAACTGATGAAACTGGTGGAGTTTCTTTGTTTTAGTTTTTAGTTACATAAAAATTTGAAATAATAGACATTTTCTTCAAGAAGGGTTGTATATATTAAAAAACACGAGAAAAGGTAAAGAAGGTAAAGAAGGATGCCCGTGTAACATTTATAGAATGAAGTATATGAAGTTCATTCTAATTTATATCAATAGGAATGAAGAGAATATACTTGTATGATTAGTTGGTTCATAAATAATATTTTAAAACAATATTATATAACTTCAAGTTTTAGTCTGCTCCTATAAGACGCTACAGGTTTGTAGAAGAGCCGCTCAGACTGATCGATGATGATATCCTTTCACCAGCTTCTACAGGTAAACGCAACATGCGTTGTCCAGTATTGAAGAGGATCTTCTCCTCTAAAGAGACAGGGCTCAGCAAATTATAACTGGACCTCCAGCGTGGTATCTTGTAAGCTCTGGCATCTACAACTACAGACCAGTTTGTCAATCCAAAAGCTTCCAGAAGTTGTTCTGGTCAGATATTGCATCTGGTGTAGCTGCTTGTGTCATTACCTGATGAGATCTGGAGAATTCCTGAATATTGACTGTTTTAGAAAACAAGAAGACGTACCTGTTCCACTGACAGAGGGTCCTCTCCATTTCCAGCGCATTCTCCGTTTAATAATACATTTTATTTAAATAGCGCTTTTAAAAGATACTCAAAGACGCTTAAGAAACAAATTAAATTAAAAAAAAAAAACAGTAATAAGAAACATTCAATCTAAAGAAGGAAATACAAATGATGAAACAGACGATTGAAAGCAGTTTTAAAAAGATTTAAGTTTTAAGAGTTTTCTTAAATGAGAATAGGTCAGTGCAGTCCTGGATCTGAAGAGTCGATTGATCGCTCAGATTTGTAGTTTTTCACTAATCCATCAAAGCGAGCCGCCTGACGAGGAGACCTGACATCACGAGGCCTCGTGTGTGTGGTCATGTGACTTTGACATCTTCTCGTCCAGCCAACACCTTCATGTCAAAATCATGACATCATAAGAAGCTTTTAAGGTGATTTTCATCCATTTTGAAAAGCAATAAGAAGTCTTTCTCTGAGACAAACACCAAAAGAGGGAATGAGGTGAATCTAAAAGACAAGCTGGTGATGAGCAGAACTTATAATAATAAAATAAAATAAAAAGAAGAGCAGAGATTTCTGGTTTGTTACTGAAATGTATTTACATCTGTTTTTGAAAAAAATGACTTTTTTATTTTTTAAGTGACAAAACGAAGACTAGAAAACACAAACAGATCTTAGCTCCTCCCACACACTTTGCAGACCAAGAGCTGGTTCATTCTCTGCAGGACTGATGCTCCAGAAAGACTTGGTGTGAAGAACACACTTTGTGGGCGGAGCTGCAGCTCCTGATCTACAGACACACATCAGCTTACATTTAGTGAAAACACGTCGAACGCTATAAAGGAAGAGCCTCTTCCAGACATTCGTCTGGACTCTTTCAGAGCTCCGTTTTCCCGTCACTCTGGAGCGCCGGCCGCTCCAGCGCCGGCGGCCCGGTGGAGTCTGCGTCTTTGGCTGGAAGTCCAGCGAGGCGGAGTTATGCAGTACAGTATCGCGCTTCCCCGTGGGCCGGGGGGCGTCGTCAAACAGGTGTCCCAGGTGCGCCCCGCACTGAAAAACACCAGCAAGCTCAGCAAACAGCTGGTGATGAGGGAATCCCGTCATCCGTGTGGATATCACATCATGAGGTTGAGCGTTCATACAACAGGCTGTCCGGATGAAACACTGGCTGGGATGTCATCCAATATTTCTTTAAAGGAATCATCTACTTAAACCAATACCATAACATCACAAATCGGGTTTTTGAATGACTTGAAATTTTATAATTGAATGAAACAGCAGAACTGCAACATTTTTTTTTAAACATTTCTAAAATTTCAATAAAGTTTTCTGCAAATGTGTGATGGAGACAAAGCTAGTGTTACTTATAAGAAAAGCAAAGAACACATTTTTAACATGTTACTGCAATTATAAATAATTTATTATCAAGGAAATTTTAATTCTATCAATACAAGAAATAGTTATTTAAAAAAACAGAATGAGCATAAATAAATGAGTATAAAAACTCTTGAAAATGCAACTTTTCCTGGAAGCGTTCATTTGGCCTCCACGCCCTAGTGGAATGATGAGGAACTACAGCGCTGAAGACATCGACCATGTTCTATCCAATGGGTTTTAAGGTAAGTTGTAATAAGCGCTAAATGCTATAGTGATTTCACAGAATTCTATTATCTGTATGCATTTGATATGAATGACACAGGATAAAGAGCACTCCAATGAAAACAATGTGTTGTTAATATGTTCTAAGCTTAAATTGCATTTTGGAATATTTTTTGTTCAATTGTAATTGAATCAGGAGCAAACGCAAACTCAATTTGTAATAAGCTAGTGCTGTGACGTAGAAGCTATTACTAACACACCCACAAGCTCCCTGCTCCTGCTCATTCTGATGCATCAACCAGCAGACGAGTAGATCCATGAAACGTCTTTGTTTTCCTCGTCTGAACTGCTACAATTTGGATCCAAACTGAACAGCTGGAGGCTTTAAATTTTTCTCACCATTTCTGTTGCATCGGCCGGTAAAGTTAGGTTGGGATTTGAGAGGCTGGAAGAGTGTGGGAGGGTTTTTTTTCTAAAACTGACATTTTATAATAGATCCTTTTCACGTGAAGTCACAGATAACGCGCGAGTGTGCGAAAGACTTCTGGTTATACGGTATGTTTATGGTTTAGAAAGGCAAAGCTGACGCCTGAACACTGTTTAAAGCTATTTATGTAAATAATAAAAGGGAACCTTACACCAAATGTAACTGAAATTTGTACAATTTTTATTTTATAAATGTCCTATAGAGAGTTGTTTGGTTTTCCCTCTTAGATAAATGTCAGTTTTCCTCTCCTGCAGAGACGCTCCACAGCTGCTTCCTAAAAATCCTGGATGATATTAAACCAGTGGTGGATTATTTCTCTCTGTTAACGCCTCGGTTACAGTTAGATGAAGGTTACAGGAACTTCACTTAATGCTGCTTATTGAGAATTTTCTTCTTCTAATTGATGCTAAAGCTAACGCTAGCTTTCCACGACAGGATGAGACGTAGATCTGCAGAAGATCTTTTCTGTCCAGTTAAAGTTGATTATATTTCCAAGTTCACAAAATCAGTCTGACAATAAAGAAAAACTAATAACGTGGGTGTTATTTTCTCTTGATCATAACCATGTCAGATTCCTGCTGAATAATAAAGCTAAACAAGGATCAAAATCATTTGAAACGCCAAAAAAAAGAAAAAAAGTCCAATTTAAAGCATTTCTGTTTTGACAACTACCCTTTAAATAACCTGAAAAAACAATTACCTCTTATTGACAACTAAATTTAGCCATGGTTGCAGTAAAAACACACGCAGTTAACATACAGCGATGCTGCATCTTGGCTGCTCCTATTGCGTGCATCCAACTGAATTTCTATCAGTTTTTTGTGCTGATCGCACTAAAAACACGTGTGAATAACATCAAGTAAAATAGAACCCTTAGAATAATATCTGCTCAAATGAAAGGTTGATATTTTCAATAGAACCTCAAATACTGAAGGATTATTCACATTTGTTTTTAGATTTTATGAACAATCTAAGACAGGAAATGAAAATGCAGTCCAGCAGACATTTATAAAAATAAATATTGTACTTTTTTCATGTTGAAATTGTGAGGTTACCTTTCATTATTTACGTAAAATTGTGTCAAACAGCTTTGCTGTTCTAAATACGAAACACCGGAAGTAACTATTAGCACTTTTGGCTAGTCGCCATTTTTGTTGACTTCACTGTGAAAAGAAATCTATTAAAAGACTACAAAGAGCGCTCTGAAAACAGATAAACGGATGTTCGGAGTGGGTCCTGAGGTTGGCCGTCCCATCCCTGCATCAACCCTTACAGATTCACTTTAAAAATTGGAGTCATGACAGACAGAGTGTCAACGAGGAGCTTGCTAAAGTCTGGTTTATTATAAACAAATCCCATGATCGTCATATAGAACGCTTTCAGACGTCTATTAAAAGTTACAAAAGTTGATAACAAAATGTCCATAGTGCTGCCTTTCTCTCCCGACATTTATGTGACCCCTGAGCAGGAAAGCATTTACAGCCAGATTATGAACCGAGAAACTCCATCAAAGTCTGAGAATCTCGTCTGTGTTGGGTTTGTGGGGAGGTCCAGCAAACTTTCAAGCGTACCTGGCTGCAGGTGGCCTCCACCCGGTGCATGCCGTGGGAGAAGTCGTCTGTCAGAGTGATGGAGTCCTCTTCATGATGTCAAAGAAGGACGGCCAACCTGGACCAACCAGAACCAGCAGAACCAATGAACACACACACAGGAGTCCAGTGAAATTATCCAGGGGATGTATGTTTTATCCATGACATTTATGGTACAACTCCACTGAAGAACGTCCTTCAGCTTACTGTGGCCTCCAACAAAAACAGAGGAACTCTCACCAGATCCGGAGTCAAATTTGGTGCTTGAGCTGTAAGAGAAGAGAAGACCATCATGGTTAACATGAATAAAACCATGATGATGGATGATCTCAGCAGGAGAACATACCATTAACGTCTAGAGGGTATCTGACTGTTTTCAACACTCACAGGATTCTGTAATAAATGATGTGTTACAGCTGCCAGACGTTTGATCTGGAAACTTCTCTAAGGACTTTGATGCAAACTAAAACTACAGTTAAATATCCTAAAATACCACAAAGCAGTCACCTTAAAGCAAGTTATTCTGCAAAAGTGGCCGTGGAAGTTTAAAGGAAAAGTTAAACCAGAGGATTTTTCTCTAAAAGACACATTTTAAGGTCCGTATTTGTGGATTCGGCGTGTCTCCGGTCCCAACCCCCCCTAATAAGGTGGTATTCCCCTGTATGTAAAGAATGTATTATTCTTTGCAAAAAGGGAAGGGGGAGATGAAGAATTCATCCAAAAAAGAGAACAAAACTTTTGGTTGGGATCTTGAGCTGTTGTTGGAAAACTTTTCCGCCAATCAATGCTTTACAAGTTGCACCTATGACCAACGGGGGACCAGAAGTGGTACCAGTCGGTCCTGCTCAACTGGTCCATTTTGTAATGGAAACACTCAAACGTCCAGTCCGGTCTGGACCGCTCAGTGGAAACGAGTCATTACAGTATTTGGTGCTTTTCTATCCCAGAGTGCTTTGCAGTCACAGTTCCATTCACACATGAACGCACACACTGATGGTGATCAGTGCCGGGTTCAGCTTCTTACCCATGTGCACTACTACTCATGGACAATCTTCCGATCGAATGTACCGCTGCACCACAGCACATTTTATTGTATCAGACAGGAGGAATCAGAGCTTCTTGTGTCATACAGATTTTATTATCCTAGATCACTGGTTCTTAACCTGGGTTTGATCGAACCCCAGGGGTTGGATGGGTTGATCTCAGGGGTTCGGTAGTAGGGTTGGGCACCGAAGTTCGGTTCCAAGTAGGAACCGTGATTTATGCGGTTCTGCCAAAACCGAAAGAAGCTGCTGCAAACGGTGCAGCATGTCTCTGTCAAATTTCATTTGTTTGTGGACATGTCAATCATCTCTACTCACGTCAGTAGTATGAAATCTCAGCCAGTCTCTTTTATGTTCCTACAATTGTGGGTGGGCTCATATAAAGTCGCTGACTAGGCAAAAACGCGCGCATGTGTTTCTGCATATCATAGTTTGACAAGTGCTGCATCACATTTGCCAATCAGGAACTCATGGGCTCGTGATGTTTTCACGGACCCCATCATCGGACAGAATATTGATCCAATGCGAGTGTTTTTGATTGTTTGTTCTGCATCGGTGTTGTGTACATGAGTTCGCACCATCTCCCGTTAAGGAAGGTATTAATGTTTGGAGACCTGCAGTCAAGGAGTTGTTTTGTCTATTCATGTCAGAAATTAAACCAGAGAAAACCTGAAGACGCGTCATCCTCCTTTATTCCAACACAACGCAGAGAAACGGGCGAGGCGTTCAAGGACCAGAGGAACATGGGAGACGCCCGTTACACTCGCTCCATACACTGAGAGAGAGACAATTACTGCGCAGGGCGCAAAGCTGGAAGCCCGGAGCGACTCCCCGGCCCAAGCACAGGGAGCGCAAGCACCCAGCTTGGCTCTCCTGCACTGTGATGTTTTATTAGTCTTCGTCGAAACAATAATAAAAAATCCCCTATTTTTTTTTTCCTCTCGAGTTAACGCGGAAAAGCCGTCAAAACTCAGTCTCACAAACAGCGGAGTCACCTGTCATGCAGCGCCCCCCAATCAAAATGTTTGACAGGCAAAACAGGGACATTTGCCGTGCGTGAAAAAAGCAGCCCAAACCCCTATTCATGACAGACACACTTGAATTATCGTGTGATTTTATGATGACTCACACATGCAATTTGTTGTGAGTTTATCCATTTTGTTGGTTTTGAACAAGGGGATGTTCATGCACGGCTCATTTTGTGTACCAGTAAAAAACTTGTTTCTAGATTAAAAAAAGAATTTTCACACAAGAGGGGTTCGGTGAATGCGCATATGAAACTGGTGGGGTTCAGTAACTCCAACAAGGTAAAGAACCACTGTCCTAGGGTCATGTGATCTTTGGACACACGAGGCATATATTTGAAAGAAACTCCTTTAGTTTTGTATTGATAAATATATGATATTGTGAAGTTTTAGGCCAAACAGCAGAGATGATGCGGATGGAAGAGACCGTAGAACCCCGCCCTGGTAGAAACCATGTCAGGTATATGACCCCACCCACCGGCAAGCCCACCAGTACAGGACAAGAGGTCTGATGCACGATTCGAAATCTTAGCTGGGACATCCAAACAGAACATGAACAAGAATGATCATGCAGGCCAGTCACCTGAAAATGGGGGTCCTGCAGACAGCACAGGTATAGCTGCCGTCCTCTTTGTGATAGGTGAACTCCCCCGTGAAGGCTCTGTGGGGAAAACTGTTTCAGTGAAAGCTGCAGTGAAGACATGAACATATCAGTACTGATCCTTCCTGAATGTTGAGGCTCTATGCTGACCTGTTTTTAAAGACTATTTTGATCTGTATTTTAAAAAGTGAAAGGGTGTTTTTTTTAAGGACACCTCCTTCATATCTACACTGTGGGGGTATATGTGTGTGTGCGACTGTGCGTGTGTGTGGGGGGGGGTCCAAAACAAAGTCTGACACAGCAGAGTTCAATAGTAAGTGAACAGAGACCCTCGTCAGGAGGACTGGAGTTCTCCTTCTAAGATAAGGACCTGACATAAACCAGGACCAGACCGAGACCAGGACCAGACCTAGACCAGGACCAGACCTAGACCAGGACCAGACCTGGATCAGGACCAGACCTAGACCAGATGTAGACCAGGACCAGTACTAGATCAGAACCAGGCCTTGACCAGGACCAGGACCAGATCTAGACCAGGACCAGACCTGGATCAGGACCAGACCTAGACCAGACGTAGACCAGGACCAGACCTAGACCGGACCAGAACTAGACCAGGGCCAGAACTAGACCAGGACCAGATCTATATCAGGACCAGAATTAGACCATGATCAGATCTGGACCAGACCAACAAGATGAACGTTTTTAAAGTTCTCCCTCTGAACTCATTGGTCCCATGCTTTCTATTTCAATTCAACTTTCGTACTTTGTGTTAGCGATCGATTTAATTTTGAAAAGTTCAAGCTTCTGTCCTGCTTCACTGATGTTTCCTGGATTTTCAACAATTACAGAAATTCAAACCGTTCAACTTCATGTTACAAAACCTCTTGTGAGCAAATCTACCGAAGCAGGTTTTCAAAGCAGTGGGTTCACTTTGGGGTTAATATCTATCAAAAAGAAACAAATGGATAAAGAAAAGTTGTGCTTCAATTATTATTTGATGGATACAACATATAGTTTTTGGGTTTAAGTGTCTGGTTTGGATATGATTCGTCTTTGTCTGGAAATAAAAATTTCCCCTGTTAACATACTGTTAAAATATGTCACAGGGTCACAGGTATATATGAACCTGAAAGCAAAGATTCTTGTGTCTTGAGGTATTTTATTCAACTAAAAAAAGAATAGAACTTTTTTAGAATATCATTGATTATGTTGTTAAGCTCAGGACCTGGACGCATGATCCCACCCAGAATAAAGGCCCACTTTAACAGTGTTTGATTTTAGCATTCCTGCTCAATTTTTGAGTAACGACACAGAGTGACACATAGCTTATAACCAATAGAATCATTGTCTCAAACTGAAATGAGAAGTTGGGAAATCTAAACTTCAAAGCTTTTTATCCGGAATGTAACTTTGTTGATGGAAAAACATTCTTTAAACCATTTTCTACTGATTAAAGAAGCAGTAGAGGAAAAAGCTGCAGAACCTCTCGGTTCCTCGCTCCTGGGTCACATGGTACTGCAGAGGCGTGAGGCGTTTCTTCAGCTCCTCCTGAGAGAAGCTCTGCGGCCATGACTTTGCAGTCCTGCGAGCTCCTGAGCACAGAGAACAACCAGTTAACTTTCAGCTCATCCAGACTCTGCTTCTACTTAACTCTACATGTTTTCAGTTTGCTGCTTGAGCCCGGATCAACCACAAAATGACCAAATCCTCTCCGTTTAGCTCAGCTACGACAGCAGGAGACTGCTTCCTGCTAGTAGTGTTTTCATAGAGGGTGAGCAGGTGCTTTGGCGTCCTCATGTTGTGGTTGATCCGTCTCGGCTGCGCGTAGCGTCCACTCCCGGCTCTGCGCCGTCGCTGCCGTGAAGCTGCAAGCGCTCTCTGTTTGGTGCAGACAGTTGTGAGTGAAGCAAGCAGAGCAGGTGTGCGTGGAAGCTTCTGGGACAGTCTATGCAGACGCGCAGCGGGAAAACCCAGACGCAGCAGAAGCTGCCGTCAGCCGGGCCGGGTCACCCCGTCCCATTCAACATCAATGCTTTCGAGAAGCAAAGAGGAGCTTCTGATCAGAGGTCTCAGGTTGATGAATGCTCGGTGGTCCAGAAGCACAAATCACATCAACAAATGAAACAGTTTAAAAGATCATAATGACGACTTAAAAAGAAAAAGAAATGTGAAAAAACAGCATTATGGTTTAGAACAGGGGTGTCAAACTCATTTTGGTTCGGGGCTGCATTCCACCCGTCTGATCTCAAGTGGGCCGGGCCAGAAACATAACAGCAAAATAACTGATAACCTTTGTTCAACGTGTTATCTTTAGCTTTATTTTTGTTTCATTTCTTAGTTGCAAAACAACCTAATAGTCTAATCATTTATTATTACATTTTCATTCACTGAGTCCAAAGTATTTCAAATAAAATGGATTTCACCAAGTAAAAAAAAAAAAAAAAAAAAAGGTTTATTTAATTTATACAGACTGAATGTTTTACATCTGACATTAAAGCAATCCGATAGTAAACTAAGAGGGGCTACGGAAAAACATAAATGTTTTAATCAATGAAAATCAAACTAAATGAATCTCCGGAACCGACGGACGCCCTCAGACGTCCTGCTGTGCAGCTGTGAGATCGACGTGATAAAATAAAGTTTTTATGTCTGTAACTGATTTTTTTTTTAATTAAAGGCAAAATATGGCCTTTATTTGTAGTCTTTGGACAAAACAATCTTGATTTTAATAAATAAGGCGGAAGACGAACTTTGATCAGACGGCTGCAATGCAGGTCAGCTCACCTGCAGTGGGGGGCGGAGCCAACCAGAACTGTCGCTATTAGAAACCCCACGAGGAGGAATGTGATCTTAATTTTGCTTTGGCTTTGAGTTTTCTACAACATCATCAACCACCTGTGTTGTCAAAATCACGAAAATTCTGTTTCTCTGCGAAAGTCCTGCCGCCGCTGTTATGAGAGGCGAGCAACAGAGCAGACAGACACGCCCCCCCTGAGAGCAGATTCCAGCTGAACCGATCTGAAGTCCAGCTGATCAAACTTCTCCCTAAAACCTTTTTATATTCCTCACAAACTCAACAGGCAAAGCTTATGATGAAAAAAAAGTAAAAGAAAAGAGAGAAAAATAGATTTCCATGAAACATCAAATGGACAGCAGAGCGCTTAGGAGAGAAATTCTTATTTTTGTCTGCCTGGAAGCTGAAGCCACACAGACAGACTGAAGAACTATTACTGTCTATATGACCACATATAGAGGTCACATCATAGAGCTGTGAGGTCTGTCGTGTTCCTCTACCAACACAAACTCTTCAGATTTTTGGCCAAAAAAGGAATCTTTTTTTTTTGTATTTCAGTCAAAAATGTGTTGATTAGTTTGTTGACTAAATTTAGTTTAGTTGTTTTTATGAAATTACACCCAAAACTTTATGTTGTAAAAGCAGTTTGTTAAACATTTTGGGGTTTCCACAGCAAAATGAATCTTATTTTTCCAGATGGAATTTTCTGTTTTTGCATGATTTATGTTTGATGTATGAATAGAACATGGAAAATTACTTTAAAAAACGCAGTGTCACATACATAGGGTTGTCCTGATTAAAATGATATCAAATAAGCATGTTAAATTGAAAATACGGAGGTAAATTCAAAAGTAAACAAAAACAGAGCTTTAGGTCCTTGGTTCCATTGGGTTAAACTTGCAAACATTTTGGTCCCTTTGTCTCCCAAAACGAGGGAAGTTTGTTTATTTCTTTATCTCTTGAGTTGTCTTTGCTCCCCCTAGTGGTCAAGTCGCGCATTGCATCCATTTCTTAAAAGACCCATAACTCGCCACAGGAGTGGGCTAGAAACTTGCTTTCTTTTTTGAAAATTCTTATATATTTTTTTCTTCATAACTGGGCCGGATTAAATCATCTAGCGGGCCGGATACGGCCCGCGGGCCGTATGTTTGACACCCCTGGTTTAGAATTTCAAAATTTCTAATGAAAACTATAATAACAAAAAAAAAAAACAGAAGTAATGGAGTGAAATGTCCCATATCTTTTCCAGTTTCTTGTTGCGTTTCATTGTTATAAAATTTTTTTCCGTACATTAGTTTTACTTCCTGAAACATTTTTTTCTTTATTTATGGAAACTGGAAAAAGTAGGAACTATGGGACATTGCTGATTGGACAATAACGTTTGTCCATCATTTCAGGACATCATCATTCAGTCAGCCATGTCCCATAGTATTAGTACAGTGTGTGATTTGCACTTCAAGGCCACCGTATCAAATCCTCCAATCCCAGCCGGGCTGACAGCTCTCCTGCCTGTGGGCGTTTTAATGTTACATTTTGAATCTAAATAAAGCAAACCAGGAGACATGGCACACATTCAATGACTAAAGGAGAGCTCTACAGAACCATAGAAATGAAAAATAGACTTCTTCTGTTTAAGTCACGTTTAGATCTGTAAAAATGTGAGAAACTGTCAAGATGAAACAGACTTTTTCCAACATGCAGGTTTGATGCTATTGACAGTTTTTAATCACATGACATGTCAGCTGACCTCCAAGACAGCGGCTCAGATGCACTTCCTTCTACAAAACGACTCAAGTCTGTCAACTTTCTTACAGTTTTTTTTATCTGCTTCTTGGTTTTCACCGTTTTCTGCTCCAGTAGGACTATTCCAGTCAGAGATCGACATCAGTGATGTTTACATCTACCTGGTAGAGAGGTCCTCATATTATACACCACTAAGAACAAAAGTACAGACAGGTCAGAGGGGGTGGAGTCTAAATGCTAATGCTACAAAGGCTATGTCCAAATTCCCTCTATATAGTACGTTCTACATTTTCTAGCGCTGTCCGAATCTACTATTCGAAAATCGAGTGCACTAGAAATGTCCAAGAAGTCTTTGAGAGACACTAGCGTGTCTCAGTGATACATTAGCGAATGCAGACCATAATGCATTGCAGTCGAACAAAAAAAAAAAAAACATATTTAAATGTAATTTTAAAAAACAACATCCACATTTTCATCATCAGACACAGTGAAGTCATAAAGAGACATCGCAAAATGTTCAGATTAATTGGACTATCACTTTGTGAAATCGGTGACATCATATCCGGTGTTTAGAAAAAGAAAAGTAGTTAAAATCCAGAGGACTAGATAGTCTTGCCGTATGTAGTTTTCAATAGTTAGGGATTTGGTGAGAATTCAGACATTGCTATAGTAAACTTTCAAGTTCATTGTTTTTGTTAAATTGTTGTTAGTATTGTAGCTGACGGCACAGTTCACATTGTTTATAATATAGCTAACGCCGCTGATTTGTTAAGACTGTGGTTCAAGTTGTGTGTTGCAATTTAGGTGGTAGTTTGTACTGTAGATAATATGGTTGAGGGTATAGTTACGAGTAGGGCTTGGTTGATAAAATCAATTGATCAATTTGAACAGATCTAGACTAAACAGATTAATAATCGATCCATAAAAGTGAGACTGATTTAAGGCATAAAGTTAAAATCTGCTAGCTTGATGCTAACATATAATGAATTTCCAATATTGCGGCTAATGCTAACGCTCAGGTGACCTAAACATAAATTGCTGAACATCTTTATAAACTCACTAGCATGAATTTTCCAAAGTCTTTTAAGGAGATATTTTTCAAAGTAACCATTTGTTGTCTAAATCGTCGTTTTTTGCTCATACTTTCTTCTTCTTCTGGAATAAAGTGTAATGCTATAGCGTGATCGCCACCTGGTGGCCAAACTGAAACACCTCCAGGAGAAGCAGAACAATTGTTGAAGCGTCTTCATTTGAGAATCCATGTAACTCATTATTATTTCACTTATACATTTTACATTATGCGAACGGTATGAGATGAATATTAAATCATTAATTATTTCTAAACAAATGCCTGTGTAAACTGATTAATTAAGTGTTAAATGTCTGTAACTGAGAACGATGTGAATGCAGCTTCCCACACAGTTTGTTCAACAAAAGAACCTGAGGAGAAGATCAACTGGGTTCAAACTAACTGTTTGAAACTGTTGCAGAGATGAACGGATTACACTCAGTGATCCACACGGATGAAGTTAGGCAGCAGATCCAGATCAGCTCCAGCTTTCTGTCAGACCCTGAAGGTCTGAGCGCCTCCACACCTGGAAGAGTTAGCACTGTGACGCTAATGCTGCCGATGAGCTAAACACCAGGAAGTGATGCAGAAGCAGGTTAGATCACTCTGTGCTGGCAGAAACAGGCATGCCACTCCACACCAGACCAGAGGGAGGGGGGGCTTTAGGGGGGCAGAGCAAAGCAAGCACACAGCACCCAGTGAGTGGACCTGAGGGGAGGCTGCAGACCTCAGGGCCACGGGCTGACTCTTGGTTATGAGATGCAGCAGATTGAAGCCTGACATGGCTGATGGGGAGGGGGGGCGCCTCACAGCACAAGAACCAAACCCCCAGCAGAACCACACCGTGGACCGGACTGGAGCAGGGAAAACGAAAGGTTACAAGAAAGAGAACAACATCGGAGACACAAACGTCAAAATGGAGCTCAGGAGATTCCACAGCATGGATTCTGCTGCGCTGGTTCTCAGGTGACCTCCACAGTCTCAGCCGTCCCCCCCACAGCACAGGACAGTTTCACAAAGGTGCTGCTTCTGCTGCCCATCGTGTTTTGTGGTGTGTGTGATCTACAATGGGGAGGTCATGGCGTCCCTCCTTTCAGGCATCTTCATATCTCTTTGCTTAACGCAAAAACCATCCCAGAAAAATTAAAAAAAACCCTTTTTGATCTAAATATTTCTGGCTCGGCTTCATCATGAATTGAAAACTGGAAAATAACATGGATCCAGAACAGAGAAGTCCAGAAACACACCTCAGGAGACGGCCGAACAAGATAAAATTTATTGAACACACTAAAACTCTTTTTTTAACACTTTAAAATTTTTAAAACTTTTAACATAATTATTAACAACATGAACAACATATTTAGCATTACCTGTGATAATCTAGTGTGAATGCTGAGCTGAATTTGGCCACTGAAGATGCTAATGCTGATAGCTGAAGATGCTGTGAAATGGATAGCTGAAATAGCTGAAGCTGATAGAAAGCTAAAATTTTTGCTGAATCCCAAATTATCCTAAAAAAAAAAAAAAAAAAAAAAAAAAGCGTTAGGTTAGCCTAAACAGCTAGCGTGTGGCTGAAAAAATGTCAAACTTCAAAATAACCTTTAAAAACAGAAAAAAGCCAAAATTAGCCAAAACAGCAGAAATTTTAGATTAACTCCAAAAACACCTAAAAAATCTTGTTTATTGTTAAAATAGTCCAAAAAAACTAGCAGAATGACATTTTTTAAAACTTCAAACTGCAACTTTTTAACATAATTCGAAATAATAAAAAGGCAGGAATAATATTCCAGAATTAATGAATTTAAACCTTAAATAACTTTCAATATTTTACACTCCATAAAAATATATTTTGATAAAATTATACAAGTTAGAAATAAGCGCAAGATAACATCAGGAGATTAATAACAATAAAATAAAAGGATCTGGAGGGCCGGACAGAATTACCCGGAGGGCTGGATCTGGCCCCCGGGCCTTGACTTTGACACGTGCCATAGACTATAGAGAAATAAAAGGTTATTGCTCAATCATTTAATTTGTCAGAAAAACCCTTCTTGCTTTGATACCTTTTTTTAGCATCTTATTGCTGGTAATTTTTTTTTCTCTAGTTCACGTTATTTAAGTTATAAACTGACCAATCACATGCCTCAATAAAAGTAAGTGGTCTCTCATCAAACATTTGATTAACACATTTCTTCATGTAGCCAGCTTTCAAGTGGCAGGGGTGTGGACTTCTAACGAGCTCACTCTTGATTGGTGAGGGTGGTTACCATAGAAACGTGACCCACATCGACTTGTTCAAATCACTACTGACCACTTATGCTTCCAACATTGAGGAACAAGAAAAATGATGGCGACCGAATTTACATCGAACAACCTTAAAAATGTTTTGAATGTTATTATTGAAATTATTTTAGATAGGTTTTAAAAAGAAGCACAACTTCCTGAAGCAGTGAGGCAAAAGAAATTCAGATTTTGATCCTTATAACGTGTTTCTGACAGATGTTTATATTGATCCTGCTGCCTAAAACGTCCTGCGGGATACCTCAGGGCTCAGTCCTGGGGCCCCTCTTGTTCCTGCTGTATATACCCCATCAAGGCAAGTTAATACAAAGTTCAGTGATGTTTCTTTGCAGATGACACCCAGCTGTCCCGTTCTTCTTTACTCAGCTGTCTCTCTCAGATAAAGAAGCGCCAAAGTGACAACTGCCTTCAGCTAAACTCAGAACAGAAACGGACCGTGCCTTCCCCTCTCATTCAATGTCAAGTAAGTGCTCTGTAACATTTGTCAAAACCCAGCCTGAGAACCCCAGAGGTCGATGAAGTGATGGTCTTTGGTATCATTCAAACAACTCCTAATAATTGTTACTTCCAGCTCCAGAACATGTCCTGATGGTCCCCGCACATGAGATCCGATCTTTCAAAGCGCTGGCACGTTGATTATGGAACCAACTCTCATTCATTTACACTAACTGGAATCTATTGACGATTTAACTGAAAACCCCTTTTTATAATCAAGCTTTTCAGTCACATTTAATAAGCCTCCGGGTGGATGAGTGTATTTTCTCATTTTATGTATTTTTAAATGCACTATATTTTAAGTTTTCTTTTTAAAATATTATCAGTTTTTTTAAACATAAGTTTAAAGCACCAAGGAAGTTCCTCCTTCACCTACTTCCATGTTTTATCTAATGTTTACTGTTATTTTGAAAGTTCTCACTTGTTTCCATGAGTCCGATTCCTTCAACTGAACCTTGTGTCATTTCCAAATTTCTGCTTTGACATGTGAGCTGAAAGTCTGTGTCATCTTTTATGAGTTTAGCATCACCTTACTGTCAAACGTTCCAGTTAATATTTTTTAACCATCCGATCAGGCTGATGCGTGAACACGTGTGGTCCAGATCCCAAATAATGACCGTGTGTTACGGGATCCTATGATCTCTAAAGGAAACAGCAGCAACATTACATCAGTCACCGATGAAGACGCAAATTTCATTGGTGATACAAGTATAATTTAAATTAAATTAATTTTGCTTCCTTCAGTGTCTTATTTTGTTTTCCACCAAAACCCCCTGATACTTAGTAGACAGCACAGCATACTGAGCCTCTTTGAGCAGCAAAACAACAAATCTCACTAGAACCAAATGTCTCGCGGTTTATGTCGTTTTAAAACATTTACTTCTTTGTTTTTATCCGAGATGGATACCAAACCAAAACTCTGTGCCACATTGCTGCCGGTATAATATAAAAATATGGACTTCTATGGAGAGAAAATAGACTAACCCCAATTTGTGTGTGCATAAGTCTTGATTTGTAACTTATAAAATATATTTTGCGCATTAGTACAAAAATTATTACATTCAAAAAACTACAAAAAACAATTTACACATGGAAAATTTACAATTACAACAGCTTGATACCAACCATTAGAGCTGCCACAAACGATTATTTTAATAGTCGACTAATCACCGACTGTTTTTCCGATTAGTCAACTAATCGGTTCATGCGCAAACTGAATATAAAACACACATCTTAACCATCATTAGCTCTAAACTAACTAAAAACTAGATATAAACAACAACCTGCAATAATGGTAGTGTGAATGTTGTAGGCTGAAATTGATAACTAAAATTGCTGAAGCTGAAAAAATTACCTAAACTTAAAAATAACCTAAAAAACAAAAAAAAAGTCTAAATTAGCAAAATAGCCAGCATGTAGCTGAAATATTGGCAAACTCCAAATTAGCCTGAAAACCGAAAGAAAATCCTAAATTAGCTGAAATAGCAAACATGTAGCTTGAATATTAGCTAAACTCCAAAATAGCCTAAAAAAACTTAAAAAATGCCAAATTAATCCAAAAGCTCACATAATGACATTTATAACTCAACTTTACTACCAATCTGACTCAATATAATATAATGTAACCACTAATTGACTATTAAATTAATTAATAATTATTTAATTGTCGATTAATCATCAATTAGTCAACTAATCGTGGCAGCTCTACTAACCATGCTCACACACAAATATGTAAAAATTACACACAAATAGCTTTTTACACACACAAAACCGCATGCACGCACAAATCTGAGGTTGTGACTCTTCATTTCTCCAAGTAATGGATTTAAACTGCTAGAATGCTGGGTCAGTTTTCTTATCAGCTGCTTTGAAAGTAGATTGTGTATAATATCTGGTGAAGACTTGACACTTTCTCACAGATTTGCAAAAGGTTCAGAAGAACAGTCTTGGGATTTATCTGATGTGCATTGTATTGGAAGACATGGATTGTGCCAATACACACCTCTAATTGATTCTGATCAATTGGAATGAATGATTTCACTTTTCTGCTCAGTTAAAACAAACAGAAAAGAGGAAATTGGCGTGGCTAATGGGATTGATTCAACAGAAATCAAAAGAAAAAAAACTGTTTCAGTGATTGATATAATATAAAAGTCCCTCCTTTCTTCAAAAAATGTGTGTCATTTCCTCCGTCTCTGCCACACGATCAGTCAAAAATAGGAATTTAATGAAAAAAAAAAAAAGTAAAAAAAAATGTCTACCTAGAAGAACAGCAGACAGGCCAGGAGGGTAGATGGAGCTGCTGCCTTGCCGAAGGGCCCGAGGTAAGGCCAAGAGAAGGCCACGTCTAAGGAGGGCAGCCATGTAACTGAAAGGCTACAGAAAGGAAGAGAGACACTGGAGAGATCAGGAAACCCCTGATCTCTCTGCTGAAGCAGCAGCTGATGGTCCTGGTCAGTCATGTGACCTCCATCATAACATTCTCCTCTTCATCGCTTCTTCAAGGATCATCCTCGTCGTCTTCTGCTACCAGAACAACTTCTGGTCAGAAGCTCAACAGTCCTGCAGCTGGTTTTCTGCTCCTCCGGAGGTGATGAAGGTTTAATGAGGGTTGGAGGAGGAGGATGTTCTCCCTGCTCTGATAGGCCAGACTTCCAGATCAATTAGGCCATTTTAAACCAATTAAGACAAAATGGAAGAAATTTGTTGATTTTCTTCATTTATTTCTCATAAATTCGGATCTATCATGTTTAGTTTTCATTTTATCTTTATTTAGTTAGTTTTTCCAACCACTTCTATTCTCTGAGGGTATTTATCTGCAGGTGACATAAGTTCTCCAGCTGGATGGAAACTTTCTTCATCATCATCATCATCCACACAGACAAACGGCTTCACTGCTGTCAGCTTCTGTTCAAGAGGATCAGGTGACTCCCCCGCGTGCGCGTGTCATGTTTCAGCTTCTTTGATCTGTTAAAAACACCAGCTAAACCCAACCGAGAAGTTCGGTCCGGTTCGAACGACGCACCTACCAGAGAGCAGGAGGAGCAGCAGCAGCGGGAGCGCGGAGCCGGTGGACGGCAGCTTCGGTTCTGGTCTGGTTCGGTCCGGTCCGGTCCGGTCCGGAGCGGAGCAGGAGCTCCTCGGCCCTCCTCTTCACGCGATCGCGGCTCTTCTCCTATTATGGTCAGAACGGAGTCGGTCAGGCCCGTTTACACAGAGGAGCGACGGAACACGCTCGAGCTAAAGTGGAAATATGGAAAACCATGGGAAATTAAAGCGAAAATAAACCTAAAAATAAGATAACTTTATACAAAATGCCTTAAAAACAACCTCGTTGAAAAAAACTGAGGACGAACGCACGCGAACTCTTCTGTATACAGCCTGTTTTTTGCTCGTGAAATCTGCGCTCTGCTCTTCAGACAGAACCAATCAACTGCCGAGTCGATCGTGTGTTTCTATAAACGATCTTTGTTGATAAACGATCTATGTTGGCCTCACGAATACTGAACTGATGAAGTCACGCGCCCTCTGAGACATCGATAACTCTCCTGTATTTTATATTTTATTTTTAAGAGCTTCTTACAGATTTCAACTGTCGAATTTTAATTCAATAAACTTCTGGCACCTCTCCAGTATCTTTTCCCCCCCCCAAACTTTATTAACAAAACTATTTTCTTCTTTTAAACTTTGCTGAATACAAACAGATTTAAAGAACAATTGCATCCAAAACAAAGCAATGTTTCAGGGAAAAATGAGTCTTATATTATTACTAAGGGTCGATTCTTCATAAAGCCTGATTGTGTTTCATTTAAAATCTGTTTCATTTAAAGTAATCAGTCCATGTTTGATTGTCGAGCTCATTTCCTCTTGTTCAATGCATTCCATTCTACATTTCTATAAGGCATGTCTCAATAAAATCTCAAAAGTGACACGGCTGAGAGGTTTTTTTTGTTTGTTTTCACTGCAATTTTGTGTTTTGCAGGTCAGCTGCCACTCCTCCTGGATAGCTCCTCCCTCCCTGCTCCTCTCTGTGGAGGAGTGCACAGCTGCCTGCACTTTGTAATTAAGACTATTGAAGTTGCAGCCTTTCAGTTCTGAGTGTCGGTGCGTCCCTGTTAGGACCGTGAGTTTCCTGTTTTAGCCGACACTGAGGTTTGCAATTGTTTAGGTTTTTTCTTAGTTATTAGTTTTTTTGGGTTTTTTTTTTGTCCTTTAGCAGTTTTCCCTCTTGTAAGGTGTGTTTTTTTGTTGTTTATTAAAATATATTTGCTACCTTTCTGAGTCCAAGGCTGATTCTCTCTCTCCTCCTGGGTTCTTGTCATTCCAGCCTCACAAAAAGTGACAGTAAAATTCTTTGGAAACCCCATCGTTACCTGGAGATTTTCCATTTTTAACCTTTTTTTTTAGCACACTTTGTAGCGCACGTTTAGATAAAGGACTGTCACAAACGGATTTGAAATGATCAGAACTAGCAGGGATGTGTTCTTTAAGGTTTCTGAGAAATGCTTTACAGTGTTTGTCATTGAATTTTGATTTGTGTAGTTCTTCATAAAAGGATTTTACATGTTTTGAAATTTTTTGGGATCAGTGCTATGTGGCACCGAGTTAATGAGCTGATTTCCAGACGATGGGCAGGTTACAGAGTTTTATTGATACAAATGTTCCCAAGCCCTTTCCTCCGTGACTCGTGTATGATTGCCTGTTACCGTGCCGAATGACATCACTTAAAACGCATGCAAAAAACAATACATTTAAAAACAACAATAAAAGTCAAACATGCACGGCAAATGAAACACAGCACACCTTGAGTCAGACACGGTCAAACAAAAATGAAAAACGCTCAGGAGTATGAACTAAGGGAAGTGACTCAAACAAAAGAAAGAAAATAGAAAAAAATACTCCGCTCCCACACCTGATTGATCCACCACGCTGAGAGCCCGTGGGGAGCGGACAAACAAAACAAAACCGTAAAGTTAATAAAAGGACAGCAGGGCACAGTTTTCCAACACTGGTGCGTCGCAAAACCTCACGCCCAGTCTCTATAACCCCCGGTCAGTCCGGATCTACCGCTGCCGTGATGTTGCAGACTCAGAGTCGCATCAGCTAACGCAGCTTCGTCAGCTGCCCCGTCCCACAACAGGAAGCTAGCACCTAGCAACCACACATCAGCTTCCTTTATATACCCTCTGCTGTGGGAACAACGACACCTACTGGTGCCTCCCGTTACATCTAACACAATTATTAATATTCAATTCACCCCACTTCCGTCCCCATCATCTGCCGTTTTGTTTGTTGTTTCCGGGAGGTTGAGCAGTTTTAGTTTCTATCTGCGGCTGAAAGAGCGTCATTTCATCCGTTTTTATCTCCAGAGCTAAGAAACGATGATCAATGTCAGATAACTTGTAATCATATTTTTTAACTTGATAATCACAGCCTTCCATGGTTTCCTTGATGGTTACAATGTCAGCGGAGTTTTTGCAGATTTTCTGCTCGAGGGATGCAAACCAGCTAATTAACTCCTGGATCACCTTCAGTATGTCAGCATTTGGAACTTTCTCCTCAAGCTTCTCTGAACACTGTTTCTTTGACACTGAGCTTGACAGGGGAGTCTTACCATGATACCATGATGCTGAGATTCTGATTTAGAGAGTTGAACAAACACTGAGGATCACCAGGCTGTTTCCAGCATCACGGTTTCAGCTGAAGAAGCTCCAGCAGCTGCAGACATCTGGATGGAAAAGGAGCGCAGCAGTTTCTGTGGTGGAACGGTCGTCACACTGAACAAAGAGTCGGTGGTTTGATTCCAGGTGAAAGCTCCTCCTCCCTCACACTGAGGTTTCTGGAAGGGTTACGATGAGAAATATATATCTTTCAAACATAGATTCAGAGTCAGATGGATCCATATGCAAACTTTTATAAGGGAGCTTGGAGAAGACGTGGTGAGCTTAGCAGAGGTGGTTTTGGTGTTCCACCCCAAGATTTAAAGTGGCCCCCCACCAACCACCCCCATGAGACATTTCTGAAGGCACCACGGCATCTTTAGACTGTGAGAGAAACCAAAGTGCCTACTGCCTATTTAACCCATGCATGGACAGGAGATAATGAACTCCATGCAGGAAGGTCATCAGGGGAATCGAACCGGTGACCTGGAGGCTGACTAAATACTGCACTACAGTAATTGAGAATGTAGAAATGTGGACTCAGCTACTGCTCTGAAACATGCTGGGAGCAGATACAATTAAACGTAAGGTTTTACATTGTGACTAAATAAAAACAAAAAGATAAAGGAATGGGAGTGGGATCAATTTTGAACGGGAGTGGGAGTCAGATTACCGGGAGCGGGATGGGACAGGATTATTTTTTAAACTTTAAACCGAGCCTGTCTACACACACTCTCAATAATTACAAACATACCTGTTTGGCTATGATAGTCTCCACATTTTAACTAGTCTAAATGTACACAATACAAGTGCAGTTCACGTAGACACATATTAACCCACACATGTAAAAGTCTTTCATTCTGTCACACATACTATTGGTGTGAAGGTGAGCTGAAACCTGTGCTCAGGTGAGTGTTTATGTCTCGCTAAGGTGGATAATAATGGGATGTGCCTGGCCATCCCCACAACAAGACCCCCCCACTGAAGCAGCAGCAGCCAGGACCCCCAAATACTCGCCACGGGGCCGCTGGGGGAATCTGCCCATGGGGCAATCCCGCCAAGCACCCAGACCAGAGCATGCAAGCCCGCCGCAGGAAGCTGGAGGGCACAGGGGCACATAGAGTGCAGGCCCCAGCCCAGCCAGAAGAGCAGCCCCCCCACCGCACCAGGAAGACCAGTGCGAGGCACCACTCCCAGAGAGCCCCCAACCTCGGACGAGCAACTCGCCACCACCCAGCAGTACCGAGCATCCCCTCGCCCCTCCCCAGGTACAAGCCCGGGCCCCCCAAGGGAGAACCACCCCCGCTGCGAGAGTCCAAGGGGGAGCAAGACAGGGGCCGCCCACCCCCACTCAGGAGAGGGACACCCAGGGGAAGGGGGAGTCCCGAAGGAGTGATGTAGACAAGGCCCGACCAGGCTCTACCACTGATGGAGTTTTTGGAGATGACTAGTTCTCAAGAACAAGGACCAAAGCCTGCCCCACTGAGATCTGGACACCCCCAGACTCTGATGTAATTTGATCCCCTGCTAGATCTTAAATCATATGGATCCCTCTCCCTCCAGCTCAGTGGCCTTGTCCACCCTGAGATTTTAAGGTTGCGGGTTCAGGCCAAGTCATATCAAAAACTCTAAAAATGGAACCCAGTGCCTCCCTGCTTTGCACTCAGCATTAAGGGGTTAGATATGGGGGGTTAAACCACCAAATGGTTCTCAAGCGCGGCTGTGTCTGCAGCTCACCGCTCCCTTAGGGGATGGGTCAAATGCAGAGAAACAATTTCGCACACCTAGGTGTGTGATAACTAATGGGATTTTAACTTTTAACATGGAGAGGAGGCCGCAGGCCCAGGAGACCAGCACCTAAGCATCAAGGTCACCAGGCTGAGGGTCCCCCCCCTCCGCCAGGGATGGGGTAGGGGACAGAAGGCCGGAGGTCCCACCTTCTTTGTGTAATGAATGTGTGTTGGTGTGTGTTAGAGCCCCACACCACCCCAGAGACAGAGTCATCCCAGCCCCTAGGTGCAAGTGAGCAGCCCCCTGACAAAGATAGAGCCTCCCCCGGGACGGGGCCCCATGCCAGCACCCCCAGCAAAAGGACCACCCCCAAAGTCGAGTCAGACACCCCCACCCCCAACCGAGCACCCCATACCCCCCAAGCCCAGGCGGCCACGCAGCACCCCGCCCACCCCCATCCAAGCCCCCAACCAACAGAGCCCCCCTACGCCCCAGCCAGGTGCCAGTAGCCCCCCCAGCCACCCCAACAGGTAATCTATGATATATATATATATGATAAACTCCATGAAATGCTGTCTCATGTCTCATTGTCCTGTACGTGTGTGTGCATGTTTACTAATTTGTATCAATCCCTGTACATGCTAACTTTTCCTGCTTGGAGTAGGCAGACAGATGGGTCCAGCTGATCACTACCTGCTTTGTGTGAGTTTCATTGTCTTTGTCGCCCTGTTTTTCCTTTTCATAGGATAGAAAAAAAGAGAGATTGATGTGTCGTATTTTTGGATGATGAACATTCCTATTTTAGACAATATTTTAGCTGAGAGAAACAGATACTCTTTCTGGACTCACTTCACCCTGATGGTTTTGGAGAGGATCTCTACAGAACAATATCGTAGCAACAATGTCCCCTGCTTTGTCTAATTACTCAAAGGATGAGAAATAATTTCTCAAGTAATTTCTTAATTTCTCAAAGGACTCACAGTTTTTCCTTAATTTCTCAAAGGAAAAACTGTGAGTCCACAAGAATCAGGAATACAATCCAAAACGATGACTGCGGCCTGCTCTGCTCCACACGTGTTGGCTATCGTTTCCCCTCTGCTCCCGTGACTGGACAAGATTCCGCCGCTCCAAACACGTTCCAAACACGTTCCAAACATTCTAGAAAAGAGAGTACAGGGACTGCATTTTTATAGCAGTTTCCCTAATTCTTTTCAGTTCATGCTCCTTTTTTCGTGCCCCTGTTTTGCGAGCACGGGTTTCTATGCTGAAGAAAATTCCTCCACTTCCCTGAGGTGTGCCCCACTTTCTTACCCTGAGGTATCTGCACCACCATATCTGACAGTATTTTCAGAGTCACTACCCCATGAGCCGGCTCTCAGACCTCAGTCTGCGCCCAGTGGTCATGGGACTCCTTTGCTCATAGCGCCATCATCTCCCTGTTCGTCAGAATGTGGGCTAACCGACATGGGAAAGCTAACAGGGGTAATGTCACTGTCTAACTCTGTTCCTCCATGTCACGAAAGCACGGGTAATGTCACTGTCCTCTGTTCCTCCATGAGGTGGGGAAATGTTTCTTTGGTTCCTGGTTGGTACCTGAAAAGTGCACAACCTAAGCTGATCTCTATGAACCACCTTGTATGGGCCACCATTTTCTTGTTGGATTGTGAACACAGGAATATTGGGGTGACTCTGTTGAGTATGATATACAGCTTTGACTCCCATTTGTCCTGAATTTTGTTCCGACACCTATGCTTGTGATTACGGATCAACACTCTGTCACCTGACCTAAGCAAGGCACTGCACGACTGACGATCGTAGATTCGTTGCTGTCTTCCAGAAGCTCCCTGTGCTGACAACCCTGCAACCCTTACTGCGGTCTTCAGTCTCTCATGGTGTTCTTTGACCCAGTCATCTAAGTCGTCCGCATCAGCTACAGCCATGCCCCCCCCCCCCCCCCCCCCCAAGTAGATCAAGAGGAATCCCCCCCCTTCCCAAACATGAGGTAAAAGGGGTATATCCTGTTGAGGAATGCACCCGCCCTGTAAGCGCCATGGCTAGTTTGGCAGGTATGCCTTCCAGTCCCTTTTCTTTTCAGGGGGCAAAGTTCTTAGCATGTCATGCATCGTCCTACTGAATCGTTCAAATTGAGCATTTCCCTGAGGGTAATACGGACTAGTGCAACTTTTGGCAATTTCATAAATCTGGCACAGCTTCTTTATTACACCAGCCTCAACTGAGCCACCTATCGTTGCTCTACCGCCCCCAAGTTTGCTGTCCCAAAATAGCACAACGGGTTGTAGTCTATAACCACCGAGAACTTGGAGAACATTAGGTAGTCCCTGAACTTCTCTGTAATCGCCCATTTAACAGGCCAACAGTTCCAACTTAAAAGCACTATAGTGTTTGTCATTTTTCTTTGAACCACAAAGCCCTATAAAAAATGTATCCAGATCCAAAATGGGTTGTTCTCTCTCAAAATGCAGTTTTTGCATCACTATCTAGTTCCAGTGATGCATGAGCTATAACCAGGGTTGAAAGTAGATTTTTTTTTTATGCCGGTACTATGCCCACCCCCCCACCCACACACACAAACACACCCACACAGTCCAATATCTTTACTTTTCAAGTCCCCATATGGTAATTTTTTACTTTTATTAAAAGTTCTCAGTAGTGTTTTATTTATGTTTACGTTGTTTTTAACCAAAATCCCAGACCCTTAATGTCTTAAAAAGTCATTTTTAATGTTGGTCTGTTGAAAACTCCTCTGTGGGGCGTGGCTTCTGGAGCTGAGCGAAGCTGACCTATTATGTCTCGGACCCTCCCCTGTCTGATTATGGTGGCTCTGAGTCTTCCCCGCTGCACCACAAAAATGTCTAGCAGTTTTGTTTTGAGCTGGACATCAGATCGGACAAGGAAGAACTTCATGGACCGAACTTTCACAGATCCTTTACAGCTGCGGTCAAATGAGCCGCCGTTCACATTTCTGTGGTCACATCAAGAAGCTCCGTGAGTCTGGTGGAGATTTTCCAGCGTTCTCAGCCCTGCTACCGTAAGTATTGATGATGAAACTCAACCAAAATCCAGTGACGGCTGATTTGACCACAGAAATGTGAACGGCAGCTGATTTGACTGCAGTCAATGTGAAGATAGCATCTTCTCTTCTCCAGAACCTGAACTAGACACGCTAGCCGGACCAGATGAGGGTTTACTGCATGTGCAGCAGAGCTGTTGTGATGGAAAGAACATCATTCATTCACACAGAGTCTGTCTGTGACAGTTTGATTAACAGAGATTAAAAGGAAATGCAAAAAACAAAATGATTACATTTGTTCTCTTCAGAAGAATATGACACACAGGCATGTTAAAAACTCTAAAAATAGTTTCTTTTTTTTTGGAAGGGGGACTTTAAACAGATCATATTGTCAGTTGTCCAGACTGAAGAATAATCTTGGCAACATAGAAAATTAATCTGTGGTTGATGGACCTGGTGTCTCAATGGCATTTTCCATTCAACTTCCATCTCTCCTTTTCTCTTCTTCATCATCTCCTTTAGAAAATTTGTTCTGCACATCGTCATCCTCACTTTTGGATCTTCCTCTTAAAACTCTGTTTCACTTTTCTCTGCATCTTTTTTGTTTACTTTTTCATTTAAATAATTTAATAATTTATTATTAGTATCATCAGCTGCAGAGCTGCAGTTCTCTGGTGAGCCTGCTGTTCAGAAAGTCGGGGGTCCGCAGCGCTCGAGACGCAAGACAGACCTGGCGCACGCAAGAGAGCGCAGACCAGGAGAGAGAGAGAGGGAGAGAGAGAGGGAGGGAGAGAGAGAAGGAGGGAGAGAGAGAGACAGATTTTAACAACTGTCTGATGCACCGCAAAAACAATGCAAACATCCAAATAAAGCGCTGCCTGCTCTCGGCTCGCATGTCAATTTTCTTATTTTTCTTCCATAAGAGCGACCGCACCTTCTGTCATGTGGCCGCACAGCTGATCTCTCCAGCCAGAGCGGCGTTCCGTCTTCAAATCATTAACAGGAACGCCGCTCCGGACCGTTCCGGCTTACTTTCACCCCTGGCTATAACCCTTTCAATTCCCCCTTGCTTGGTTGTTAAGTACCGCCCCAAGTCCTTGTGAACTCCCCTCAGTAGTCAAAATAAAAGGGGTACGAAAATCGAGGTATACCAGCACATGCGGGGATGTGAGACATTGTTTGAGCTCATCCAGTGTAGTTTGGCAATCAGCCATCCAAACAAAAGCTGATACCCATTAACTTTGGCCCCTTTTCCCAGTAAAGCATGTAGGGGTTTTTCCATGTGAGCAAAGTTTGGCACAAATTGTCTGTAGTAGCTCATAAATCCTAATACCTGCCCAACTTGTTTGACACTCCTAGGAGCTGGCCAAGAAGTTAGGGCACTGACCTTTTCCCCATCCACTTGGATGCCCTTGGTGAAGATCACATGGCCTAAGAACTTGACCTTGGGGCGTAAAAGAAAGCGTTTGGATGGCTTTAATTTCAGCCCGTGCTGTCGGAGTCGCTGAAACGCCAGTTCTAGCCTCTCACAATGGGACTCAAAATCCCAGGAGAGTAGACGAGGATATCGTCTAGATCAGGGGTGTCAAACTCAATCTCACAGGGGGCCACCAAGTGCATCCAGGGATTCCTCAACCCGTGGAAGTATCGCGGTAAGCATCTTTACACGTTACTTGGTTCAGCCGCCTGTAATCACAGCAAAACCGAACACTCTCATCTTTCTTTATGACAATTACTGCTGGTGATGCCCAGGGGCTAGTGCTCTCTTTAAGAATGCCCTGGCTAACAAGCTCATGCACATATTTTTTGAATTCCTGGAAGACCTGCGAGGGAACTCTGCGGTGCCTTTGCTTGATGGGAGGTGGGGATACTATGGGTTACAGATGTAGTGTCCCCAAAGTCATTCTCATTTGTAGAGAAAATGTCTTGGTGGGAGGCCAGTAAATAAACCAGTCAGTGGTATTGAGATTCACTCAGGTCCTCTGTATTAGCTTGGACTGGAACAGGTAGCCGTTCAGCCTCATTCTCCACCCGCGTAACCTCTATACTATCTAGTTCAGTGGTTCTTAACCTTGTTGGAAGTACCGAACCCCACCAGTTTCATATACGCATTCACCGAACCCCTCTTTGGTGAAATTTTTTTTTTTTTTTTAATCTAGAAACAAGTTTATTACTGGTACACAAAATGAGCCGTGCATGAACATCACCTTGTTTTCTTCACGTGCGGCAAATTCACTGTTTGCTGCCTGTCAAACATTTTGTTTTTGAGACTGAGTTTTGACGGCTTTTCCGCATTAACTCGAGAGGAAAAAAATAGGGGACTTTTTATTATTGTTTCGACGAAAACTAATAAAACATCACAGTGCAGGAGAGCCAAGCTGGGTGCTTGCGCTCCCTGTGCTTGGGCCGGGGAGTCGCTCCGGGCTTCCAGCTTTGCGCCCTGCGCAGTAATTGTCTGTCTCTCAGTGTATGGAGCAAGTGTATCGGGCGTCTCCCACGTTCCTCTGGTCCTTGAACGCCTCGCCCGTTTTTCTGCGTTGTGTTGGAATAAAGGAGGATGACGCGTCTTCAGGTTTTCTCTGGTTTAATTTCTGACATGAATAGACAAAACAACTCCTTGACTGCAGGTCTCCAGAACATTAATACCTTCCTTAACGGGAGATGGAGTGAACTCATGTACACAACACCGCCGGAGAACAAACAATCAAAAACACTCGTATAGGATCAATATTCTGTCCGATGATCGGGTCCGTGAAAACATCACGAGCCCATGAGTTCCTGATTGGCAAATGTGATGCAGCACTTGTCAAACTGTGATATGCAGACACACATGGAAGAGCTGCGCGGCGCGTTTTCGCCTAGTCAGCAACTTTATATGAGCCCGCCCACAATTGTAGGAACATAGAAGAGACTGGCTGGGATTTCATACTACTGACGTGAGTAGAGATTATTGACAATAATGTCAAATTTGACACCGACATGCTGCACCGTTTGCAGCAGCTTCTTTCGGTTTTGGCAGAACCGCATAAATCACAACGGTTCCTACTCGGAACCAAACTTCGGTGCCCAACCCTACTGCCGAACCCCTGAGATCAACCCATCGAACCCCTAGGGTTCGATCAAACCCAGGTTAAGAACCAGTGATCTAGTTGTTTGACAACTAAACCTCCCTCCTGTTCTTCCACCTGCACCACTTCTTTCAAAAGTACATCCTGTGGTCTGCTCACAGTTGCTAATAGGTTTTATCACTTTCTCGCTTGTGTTCATGACCCTTACTGCGACCTTTCCACTGGTGGCTCTTGCCAAAATATTGGCCACTAAAAGCCCCTTTGGAAGGCTGGATCATTGTGCAGTTTCTACCAGCACCTGGTAGTCTACCTTGGGTGTACTTCCACAATGCGTCTACAACCATCTCACTCATCAGGGGGTATCATGACCGGTTCCCGGCCAGAGACTTTCACAAACCCCACCATACCATCTGGAGTTCTACTTTGAGATTCCTTCCTTACTTTAGCAACCAATCTACAAATGTCCGTTACATACACAGTAAAAGTACACAAGTCTTTGTGAGGTGATAGAGGGTGACCTGTAGAACAAGGATATAGTGTCCCAGGTCTGGAATTATTGACCAAACATTTTTTTAATTGTAATTCACAGTTGGCCATTTTCATTATATTTCTCGTCAAAAATCCAAAATTTAAGTAATGTTTTCAAAAACTATACAGTAAAAGTACACAAGTCTTTGTGAGGTGATAGAGGGTGACCTGTAGAAGAAGCATATACTCTCCAAGGCCTGGAATTATGGACCAAAGTATTTTTAAAATTTCTTTATTTAACTTCATGATTTAAAAACTCTAAATATTTCTTCATAAGAAATGACATAATAGATAACTGATTGTTAGTACAAATATACACTGATAGCATACGTAGTTTTGTTATAGGATTTTTTTTCTCTTCTGCATTTTACTCAGAGCACATCAGACATTCGAATGTGTCAACAGAAAGGTCTTCCACTGAGTTTCATGCTCGCCGTAAAACCGTGTAATACGGGCCGCTTCGTGTACAGGCGCGTGACTTTTGTAGCGCGGCTGCAGACTGAGCGACAGCGCTCAGCTACACTTGACTGCAGTTTTATTTAGGGAAAATAACTTTCCAGTACATCACGGGGTCTCCATATTATCATCATCATACAAAATCTGCTCATAAGCTGCAGAACCTCAGAGACCGCTGTTTCATTACCGTAAAGTATGTAATATGGACACATCCTGAAAAACACAATCATAAAACATTGAGTAAGGGCGCACTTCAATCTTTACATTTAACAAAAGTAATGTCAAGATAAAATACAATATTAAGTAAAATTAAAGTTATACAAGTAGGTTATTTGTTATTACATACACAATAGAGGTTGATTTAGTCAATGTGATATAACAGTTTAAAAAAATTTTTTTCTTGTTCTTTTAACATGTCTCAGATCATGTGATTCAAAAGAGACCCAAGACATTCAGTTTATCAAGTTAAAAAGCATTAACTATATTCAGTTAACTTTGTCTCACTTTTAATATTTCTAGGTACTTTCACTTTTTCTATTTCATATATTCCTTTATGCTTTGATTTACACATTTGTATAATTCCCCTTTGTATTTGGGGAACTGATTTAGAAGAAAATTTTACTGGCTTACAAGTCCTATGACTTTGATTCATAAACCAGATCTCACGCTCAACTAACCCAATTACATTACAGAGCAACAGCAGGTAGCAGGATAATTATCCGCACTAACTTGGAACTCATTTCCATAAACAAAATAAATGTGGGATTTCTCTTTCCACGTGTAGGTGACTTTTGTGACTGGGATCAGCTCGATGGTTTGGCGCTGCAAAAAAAAAAAAAAAAGAAGAGATATTTAAAATGGATTTTAAGGAGATTATAAAATACAGAACCAAAAGAATACCTGCTGTAAAACGCGAGATGTCTGAAAATATTTTCCCTGATGGTCACTGACAAGACGCTGGGATTCTTGTATCACTCTAGGATCTGGAAAGCCCATAACAGGGTTCACCTGGAACATTCAATCACGAGTATAACACGATGAGCAACAGTCACTTCTTTAAAATGTACATTTACTTAAAGAAAAATACTAAACATACATGTCCAATACAGTACCAATAATGGTGATAACAGCAAGTAAGTCATGTCAGTTTTATGCAAGCTTCTGTCAGCTTCATGGGGGAAACACAGAAGGAATCCAAAGTGTTTTGCAGTGGTAAATACAATGTGCAACTTTGACGAGTAACCAGTCACACAAAAACAATTTTAGTAACACCATAGAAATGGTAATTGATTCTGATTCTCTCAATATATGAATATTAATTCACAGACATAGAAAACACCATTTTAATTCTATAGACGGTTTGAAAAACACTTCTACCTTCATTTGGGAGTCTCTGAAAAGCTCCTTGCCAGACACTTTATTAAGATTTTCCAGCTGAAGTCCACTGTACTGTAAGTGTGCTGCACTAACATAAGTGTCAGTGTTGTTAGTCCTGCAATTATAAACAAAAATAATTAATGGCAAGACAATAATTCTTCATTTATTTTAGATTTATTACACACACACACACATATATATATATCTATATATCACATATATTTATCTATCTATATATATCTATATCTGCTGCTAGAGAGCTGCTCCAACCATTTCACAGTGAGGGTGATGTAGACAAGAAGCTTCTTCTTTCCATGGCAAGTCTCACACATCCTGGACCCTTGCCCTTTACAGTGTTTGCAACTGTAATGAAAAACATTTTGAAACTTAGCAACTTAAAAAATTATGAAAACTGCTGTTTTCAATTGGTTAAATCTATAAATCTAAAGGTGTTTGGTGCATACTTCTCTCTGCCTCTGCCATTGCATTGGTAACATCGGCCAAATTCATAGAGTAATCCAACTCCATTGCACAACCCACAGAGTTTCTGACAGAAATAACAATACCATTAATTTGCCATCTTGATTGACGATATCCAGAACCCTTTTTTAAAAGGATTTTTTTCCTGGAAAATACTTACGTTACCAGCTCCAGCACAATGTTTGCAAGGTTTTTTCCCCATTCCCACACAGCTGTCGCAGTTCTGTTGATGAGAGTTTTTGGTCAAAACATGATCTCTAATGGAAGGTCCAACTGTGTTTTAATCCTTTCTTATGGCTTACCTTTAGAGATGACGTGTTTGGAACTTTGATACACTGTTTTCCTTTCACAAACAAATTTGGTGGATTTGCAAGAATGTCCCATGGCCCTGGAGGCGGCCGGGCTATAGCATCCACCGTTTGGCCTGGTCCAAACAGAACACCTTGTTAGGCTGCCGTCAGAACTGACCCAGTTCTAGTAAACTATTAGGGACAATATTGTGAAGATATATAGCACAATATAAAAGTTCCTGGAAGGGGCAAAAATCTTATAAACAAAGAGTGCTTTGAAAAAATAAATAAAGAATCATTTATTTTTAAATAATCAAAATGCCGTGGATGAACAGTGTAAATCTGAATCAAAAATCAACATTTGGCGTGACCATCATTTCCCTTTGATGCAAAATCAGTTCTTTGTGTTACTCAAGTTTTTGAAGGGATTTGTCTGCTGAGTGGTTCCAAACATTAATGAGAAAAAACCACGGATCATCTTCTATTTCTTCAGACACATTCCATGATCATGAGTTTAGGGTTTTGTGAGGGCCACTTCAACTTCTCTTTACGCTTAAACAGTTCTTAATGATGGCGGTTAAGTTTGGGGTCATTGTCCTGCAGCAGAATACCTCCCAGATGGAACTACATGATGTTTAAGACTGAAATATATGTCTTTATTCTCAGCATTGAGAATATTAATACCAATCAAATCCTTACAGAAGTGCTATTCTAAACATTCCATGAACCTCCACAATGCTTCATTGTTCTCTGCAGAATCCACCCTCCAGCCCCTTGACTAAACAACCAGCCTTCTGCTAGAGCCAAATACTTCAAATTTTGATCTGAGTCAGTCCATAACACCCGTTGCCACTTTTTCAGTGTTTTCATGCATCCTTCAGTTGCTTGGCCTCATTTCCACATTGGAAATATGACTTTTTGACTGCAGCTCTTCCCCTTGGAAAATACTTCTGGCCAGACTGTGTGGTGAATGGAACTGTGACTCTAAAGCACTTTAGACCTTCAAGGAAGGTAGAAAACAGTTCTACAAGTATGTGTCACATTTTTTTCATAAAGGTATGTCATAGAAAATCATATCTTTTGTATGTTTTTATTTTATGTAGTAATGTATGGAGTCTCGAAAGAACCAAAATGAAATAAACATATACACCATTAAATAAATAAACAAATGTGTAATTAATTATTTAAAGGTGGCATTAAATAAATAAATGTTGAAATAAATAAAGAAATGTTGAAATAAATGTTGCATTAAAATATTAAGTATTTCATGACATATTTATTTATTTCATTGTCCAGTGTGGGTCAAAAGATCCAAATTGAAATAAATGAATTTAATATGAAATAAATAAATACATGTGTCAATTATTTAAAAGTGGCATTACATAAATAAAAGTTTAAATAAATAAACAAATGTTGAAATAAATGTGGCATTAAAATATTAAAATAGGCATTAAAAAGCATTTTTTAACATTTCATAATATATTTATTTATTCCATGATTTCATAACACATTTCACGAAACAGGAAGTGGACACACCATGAAAATGCAAACTGTCATTGTCTCCCATCAAACTCAGCGGGCGGGCCTAAGTTGGCTTCCAGATTCCAGGTCTCCTAATGGGACGCGGAGCGCGCCAGTGCCGGGGTCGGCACCCAACGCACAATGAAACTTTGGGCCCTGATTCGAACGCCCCAACCTCTGATAATTCATCTTGTGACGCGATGGCCTCTGTCACCTGTCACTTTTTTTCTCTCACAGTCAGACTTCTGTAAAGCTAGAACGTGATCACAGTCCGACTAGTTCCTGTGCAGCCCATGGAAATAAAGAGATCCTGAAATGCTGATTCTCTAACATAGAAATAACGTTACTTTAATTTCTGCCCATAAATTAGAAAAAAAAAAGTTGTTTATTTTTAGTAAAAGACAGAATGAGTGATGCTTTCAAAGAAAAATAATTATGTTTTTTTTTTTCTTCTTATATAAAATAATAATAATAATGCCGCCCCCGGTACCGGGTATAACGGCACGCTCCGCGTCCCATTAAGAGACCCGGAGTCTGGAAGCCTTGATTCATCAGCCAGCGCATCAAAAGACGAGCATCGACCTGCTGCGGGTCGGGTTCCGATACCGCTTCGGGTCAGGTTCCGATACCCCTGAGGGTCGAGTCCCGGGATCATTATGCGTTGGGTGCTGCCCCCGGTACCGGGCATATTGACGAGACCCCCGTCCCGGTAGCTGGTGGTTCGGAGGCTTGATTCAATTAGATCCTCCAGCTCCTCTCATTTTTGACCGAGCATCGCTCCGTCCGGGTCGGTCCCAGCTGCGGGTCTGCGGTTGCACTTTCGGTGCTGTGATCTAATTGGACCACCCTACTCGCCACATTTTGACGAGAAGGGTTCCGTCAAAGCTCCGAGTTTCCACGAGGACGGACTTTAACCATGCGTCGATAACGATGAGTCGGGAGTGAGAATGTGTTGGCTGTAAACATTGTTTGGTGAAACAAAGAACTTTTGATAGGGTTGCTAAATCCAAATGTATTCTCCGTCCACTTCCGCGGCACCGTTGTTAACACCGGATCCTTACCCCGCGGAGTTTCCGCTTTTGTACCGCATGGGAGACTCCCGGGCTGGAACGGAGCTCACCAAATAACCCTGAATGCATGAAGTGGACGCAGAATACATTTTGATTTGGTGACCCGAACAAAAGTTCTTTGTTTCACCAAAACAATGTTTGCAGCGTGTATGTGAGTGAGGACTCAGACAAAAACTTTGCACCAGGCTGGAGCAATAGAGCAGAGACATGAGAGTTAGGCCCCGCCCACTGAGTTTGACGAGAGAATCTGACAGTTTGCATTTTCATGGTGTGTCCACTTCCTGTTTCATGAAATGTGTCATGAAATCATGAAATAAATAAATATATTATGAAATGTTAAAAATGGCTTTTTAATGGCTATTTTAATATTTATTTCATTTATTTCAACATTTATTTATTTATTTAAACTTTTATTTATTTAACGCCGCTTTTAAATTATTAATGCCACATTTATTTATTTATTTCATATTTAATTTATTTATTTCAATTTGGCTCTTTTGACCCACAAGGGACAATGAAATAAATAAATATGTCATGAAATACTTAAATGTGCTCTTTTAATATTTTAATGCCACATTTATTTCAACATTTATTTATTTAATGCCACTTTTAAATAATTAATGGCACATTTATTTGTTTATTTAATGGTGAATATATTTATTTCATTTTGGCTCTTTTGAGACTCCATAGTAATGAGCCTGAATAAAATACAAAAAATTAAACTTGGTTCCTATTTTTGTTAAACCTCTAAAGACAGAAAAATGTTGAAAGAGGAAAAGAGAAAGGGTGCAATAATGGCACTTTTCAGTTATATATTATGTCTATGGTTATAAGTCTAAAATAACGTCTCCCAGACATTATATCATTTTTGGAGTGATTCTACCTTAAAATGTGTAATTTTTTTCCATTTCTTTTTTTGTGATTGATTAATCATATTTTTATGTGCAAGACAAAACAAATTCCAGTTTCAATTTGTTAATTATGACTGATTCTTGCACACATACATTTCTCTACTCTGAAACTTCCCATTTCCAAACCACAGAAAGTAAGAATATAAATAGAAGATTACATGGGAGAAATACAGATGCATACCAGAGTATGATTCCTGGCACCATTCTGTAGATCGGGACTCTGTAAATGTCTCCAGGCGATACTAGAGAGAGAAACAAAATATACATCTGAAAAATATATCTTTATATTTAACACAGATGATTGAAAAGACAAAATAATGTAAAAGGAAAAAAAAGTTGTAGAAGTTTTTCATTGTCCACAGTCTTACCCTGCATGTGTTAAGGGTCTCCATTTTGGTGATCACACCATCTTTTGCAGGAGCAGAGCTGTAGCAGCATTTGCTGGAGGCAAAAAGCATAAAGGCTTCTCGGGCAGTACTTTCAGATATAGATGGGATGCTGGAAGAAATGAACGTCACATTAAAATATTTGTTTAATAATGCTTCATGTTATTATTATTAGGTATTTACAATATTAATAATAAAACAGTCTGAAAGAAGTTTCTTACTTTAAATTTGGCTGCTCCGGTCCAGGTGTAGGCTGAGGAGCTGGCTGAGCAGGCATAGGAGGTGGCAATAATCCTCCTATAACACATGGAAAAGCCCTTCACTCATATTTACCTAAACACTTCCTCCTTGAGGTAAAAACACAACTTGGATCACGTCTGGAATGGCTCAACAATTCCCCCATTTTTTCCTTTGCTAACCATTTAAATATGTATGTGCTTCAATTATTACAGCAAAATCCACTTTACTTCTATAATACTTTGATAAATGATATGCAACACAATGACTGTCTTGTTTCCAGGCTGCAAAACAACCCCACATCAACATATCATCACAATTGTCCCTACAGTGGCTGTAAGCAAAAATGTTTCAAACAGTCTAAAGGTATTTGGTTTTCTCATATCCAGCTTCATAAATCTCTGTTGCCCCTATATGTGGCCCATTTCAATTAGGCTTGTCTTTAACTGCACTGTAAGTGTTCAGCAAGGCTATTAAAGTCCCACTCTAATTTTGAGCAACTGTTAAAATGTTCCCAAGGGATTTCTTGCTGTTTTTAACCAAAATTTAAAACAATCTGTGGTGTTCTCTAGGACATAGTTTCTGCAGAGCGGCAACAGCTCTCAAGAAATTAAACTCTAGTGTAGAATGCCTGATCCCATTTTCTATCACTAATTGTTTACACTCTCTCCCACTAGCTTACAGTCTCTCAAACCGCCAATCAAACATTGCCAAGTGCAACAAAAATAGCGAGGAACATTGGAGCCGTACAGTTTTTAGAGCTTAAATGAAGACGTACATGACTATCCACCTTATTCCTGGGGCCGCTGATGTAAAACAGGTTATGGGTGCAACTTCTGGTATAGCAACCGGAGGTCACACAGCGCTATTTGTTTCCAATGAAAGTTGGCGGTTTTATTAACTTTAGCGGTGCATACAAACTTTAGAGGTGTTTTACTTAATCCCTCAAAAGTTTCCAAAATGGCTTTGCGGATGTCGTGGTTTTTCTAACACCTAAAATAAATTAAATTTGTGTCTTAAGGAGCGTTGTGTGGAACATGGGCCGCTGACGAAGAGGGAGTGCAGCTGTCCTCCTCTGACAGATTTTACCGTCTATCGGGCGAGGATGAAGTCAGAAGGATGTGGATGGAAAATGTAAATCTTAAGAAGCCACATAAGACTTTATATGTATGTTTGTTTTATTTTGTGGATAAAGTACCCAGGGAGGAAAATCTGTATCCAACATTATGGTTGGGTTACTCCGGACCACCATAGAAGAAGAGATGCCGGGTACTGCAGATACCTGACAGCAGTGTCACAAGAGCAGGAAGATATTTCTGTGCAATTGCTGCATCTCCTGGTATTAATATTCAAAAATTACCGATGTTTTTTTTTTTTTTTTTTTTTTTCCTTTTTTTTTTTTTAACTTGTCCTGTCCAACAGCCGAGCAAGCAGATACGGGCTGAGAGCCTCTTGCGTTGGACAGATTTTAAGTATTTCATGCTAAACTTATTTATTTTAATTATGTTGTATCTTTTTCTTTTTTTGTTGGACCGGACGGAAACAAAAGGGGGGGGGGGGGTAGAAGAGTGGGGTTAAGAGAACAAAGAAGTTAACAGAGTAGTAACATCCTATAACAACCAGGTCTAAATAACAATCTGGAATGGGCGGGGCCTGTCTACACACACACTCAGTTACACACATACTTTTGGCTAGACTAATCTTTACCTTTAAAGTTGTCAAAAATGTACACAATACCACTACAGCTCACACACAATCATAGAAGCTGACACAATAAAGCCTTTCATTCCATCACACATTCTGTTAGTGCGAGGTGAGCTGACACCTGTGCTCAGGTGAGTGTTTATGTTTTGCTGATGTGAATGTTGATGGAATGTATAGAAGGAGAGAGAGCCCGGCCACCCCCATGCCCAGGCCCCCCACCGGGGCGGCAGCAGCAGCCCGGACCCCCCAACACCCGCCACGGAGCCATGGAGAGAATCCGCCAGCCGCAGAGTCCGCAGACACCCAGACCAGGGCACGCGGGACCGCCGCGGAGCCCCCACGCCGAGAGCCGGAAGGCACGGGAGCACAGAGAGCGCGGACCCCCCGCCGCCAGAACAGCAATCCCCCCACCACACCCGGAGGGCCACACAAGGCCCACACCCGGAGAGCCCCCCCCAACCCCAGAGGAGCAGCACACCACCACCCAGCAGTACCGAGCATCCCCCCGCCCCACCCCAGGCATGAGCCAGAGCTCCTCCAGGATGACCCGCTTCTATGCTCCAGACGTCCGCCCGCGCCCGCCGCAGGAGGTCCAGGGGCGAGCCAGGAAGGGGCCGCCCACCCCCGCCCAGCAGAGGACACCAAGAGGACGAGGGTCCCAGAGGAATGATGTTAACAAGGCCTGGCCAGGCACACCCACTGATGGAATCTTGGAGAGGCCAATTTCGGGAGCCGGGACCAGAGCCCGAACCACCGAGACCTGGACACCCCATGGCTCCGATGTAGTTTGATCCCCTGTTAGATCTGGGGATCCCTCTCCAAGCGTTGGTGAGGAGGCTGCAGAGCCCAGTAGACCGGCACCCAGGAGACAGGACCACCCGGCGAGGGTTTCCATCCCCCCTCGCAGGGATGGGGTAGGGGACAGAGGGTCGAAGGTCCCACCTTCCTTGTGTGATGCATGCGTGTTTGTTTGTTAGAGTGTATATTTTGAGGTGTTAGAGGTGTGTGTACTACAGGTGCGGTTAAAATTGTGAGTAGGGCCTTGACAGGACATCTCCTGATTGCTCACAGCGATGGCCCGTCACCCTCTCACCAACGGCCCTACATGTCTATGTTGCTGTTTTAAAATTGGCGGAGAGGGCACTTGAGAGGACATCTACTGCTTGCTGGCAGTGATGTCCAAGCACCCCCCACCAAGGTCCTACATGTCTAAGGTGCAAATAAAACTAAGGGAGGGGCAAAATCATGCAGCGGCCACTGGAGGGAGGGCCACTTGCAGGTAGTCCACCCCCAGCAGCACGCTGCAATACAACCACCCTCCCCTTCACCCTAATATATGTTTGTATGAGGAAGAGGGTAGGTTGGGGGCAGTTGGCTGACCGACCCCCGATGGTGGACGCTGTCCCCCCGCCCCCCCCAGCGCCGGGACCAAGTTCACCCCAGTCCATGGGCCCCATCCCCTGACGGCCACCCCCCCAGGCCCCGCGCCCCCCACCCCCGCAAGGAGGGAGGAGCCAGCAGGAGCCAGTCCCAGGGATAAAAATTACCGATGTTTAAACCAAAGCTTACTGTCAAAACATGTAACGGGCTAAAGCTACACCGCGCGATGCAACCCTCATTGGCTCTCGCATCATGTAAACACAAACACGTAAAACGATAAGGTTACAATAGATCAGCACTGTGTGCTAACTCCAGCAGAAATAATCATGCTATGAAGGTATTGATATGTCTCGGAGCTTTAAGATTGTTCATAGCTTCACCATCTGCCGCAACCGAACTGAGAAAGTAGCTCTATATGTTATCTTTGGACATTTTTTAAGGTCATCCTTCAATTTTAGCAGGCACCGAATTGTTACGTCGCCTCTTTAAAGACATGACAGCTGGTGTTCCCACATTTATATGTAGTTATAGATCCAAAACAAGAGGAATTGCGCTGTGGGCTCTACAGTTTTAATGTAAATAAATGCTACTTCCTGCGTATACGGGAAATATCACCCATAATTCACGCAAAGGCTCATGGGGCTTAGGAATAAGGTGGATAGTTGGTTACAAGTGCATGCATCAGAATGGGGCAGAGTTGGGAGCTTGTGGCTTACCATAATAGCGTGTACATCACCGCTATAAGCTTTGTGAAACAGCCCATTTTTTTCTGTCTGCTCATGATTCACCCCAATTTGAATAAATACTCAGAAATGCAATTTTGAGTATTATATACATGTCTTTCACAATGAGAACAATGCAGAAAAACATTTAAAAACTAGAAAATATGCATTATCTCCAATAATGCTAGCGTGAATGTTTTTTTGCTGAACGTTCTTGCTGAAGATGCTAAAGCTATTTTGTGACATTGCTGAAGAAATGTACTGTAATTGCTAATGAGAATTGCTGAAAAGGCTAAAGCTGTTTGCATAATGCTAAAGTTTCTGAAAGGCTTACAGTTGCAGAAATTTCTGTAAAAAAATAATTTAAAGAATATCTTGAAAAGTTGAAAAACTTGCAAGTAATGTAAAAATGCGTAAAAGGCATGAATCTGGGACTAACCCAAAACCTCAATAGATCCTAAAGTAGCTAAAAATGTTTTTAGATTGCTAAAATTTTAGCTTAACTCAAAATTACCCCAAAAAACCTCAGTAGTTGCCAAATTTGACCAAAAAAAGCTAACACGTTGTTAATATTTTAGCTTAACTCAAAATTAGCCCAAAAACCCTCAGTATTTGCAAAATTTGTCAAAAACTGCTAACACGTTGCTAATATGTTAGCCTAACTCAAAATTATCCAAAAAAAACTTTAGTAGTTGCCAAACTAGCCAAAAACGCTAACACATTGCTTATATGTTACCTTAACTCAAAGTAGTCCAGAAAATCCTTAGTAGTTGCCAAATTAGCTAAAAAAGCCAACATGTTGCTAATATGTTAGCTTAACTCAAAATCAGCATATAAAACCTCAGGGGTTGTCAAATTAGCCAAAAAAGATAACACGTTGCTAATATGTTAACTTAACTCAAAATTAGCCATAGAAACCCCATTAGTTGCCAAATTAACCAAAAAAGTTAACACGTTTCTAATATACTAGCTTAACTCAAATTTAACCCAGAAAATCCTCCTTAGTCGCAAAATGAGCTAAAATAGCTAATACGTTGCTAATATGTTAGCTTAACTCAAAGTTAGCCCAGAAAAACCTCAGTAGTTGCCAAATTAGCTAAGAAGCTAACACGTTCCTAATATGTTAGTTTAACTGAAAACTAGCCCAAAAAACTTCGGGAGTTACCATATTAGTCAAGAAAGCTAACACATTGCTAATATGTTATCTTAACTCAAAATTAGCCCAAAAAAACTCAGTAGTTGCCAAATTAGCCATAAAAGCTAAAATAATGCTTAAAAGTATTTAAGCATTATTTTAGCTTTTTAACTCAAAATTTGTCCAAAAACCATATTAGATGCCAAATTATCTAAAAACGTTAGCATATTACTACTATGCTAGCTAAACTTAAAAATATCCAAGTGAAGCCTTAGTAGTATTATTGTCCTTAACATAATACCCAGATTGTACAGATTTCTATGTGTGTGAGAAATGTATGATTTTTGTGGAAAAAAGTTGCACAACTTGCGTAAACTTGTATAAAATTGTGTAAAATATTCAAATTTGCATGAAGTTGCACAATGGCAAAGGACAAGCATGAATTTTATGAACTTGCTGAATGTTTTCAACTGCATAAATTGCTTAAATTGCATAATTTTGCAAAAATAAAAGCAGAAATTGCGTAAAATTGTACAAAAATTGTGTTACATTTTAAAATTTGCACGAATTTGCACAATGCAAGAAGAGTATGCATGAATTTCCTGAACATGCTGCATGTTTTTATTTACATAAATTCCATAAGTTGTAGAATTTGCAGAAATAAAAAAAATGTCATTCATTTGAATGGGGCTGAAAAATCGCACAAATTGTGTAACATCACAAAAACCGTAAAGTGCACAAAATCCAAAAATACTAGCCATAATGTCCTTAACGAGCGCAAAGTGCAAAAAGTGCAAAAAGTTTTATAACAATTTGAAAAATGTCCAGTAATTGTCAATGAGGCTAGTAAACATAGATTGTGATAAAATCGTAACGTGTACGAATTCCAAAAATAAAGCAGGAATGTCCTTAACGAGCTGAACGTTTTGATACCAAGATTACATAAATTCAGTGGTGGGCCGTCAGGGCCTGCAAGGCCTTCTCTGCTGGCCTAAAAATATCTGAATCACAGACTGATATTAATCATGTTTTGTCCATGAATATGTATTCAATAATTCCAAATTGTCTGTCTGCTTCCTTTTATTGCTAACCCCCTGGTTGCGCTGCTTCCAGACGTGTATTTTCATTTTTAAGCATTTAGCCAATCACATTTCAGCACTATTTGTTGCTAGGGTCAAAGAAATCTGCCCGGAGGCCTTCACAATCAATTCTGCGGGCCCTGTAGCATAAAATAATTGTTGAGCAAACTGTTGCTTCAACCAATCAGAGTTGGAGTTGGCGACACCAAGGCCCTCTAGCAGGCGTATGGAAACGTCAGCATTTTCACAGGCGTTGATTGGATAGTCAGAGAGCGTACCAGCCAGAGCTAGCAAACTGCATCTGTATCGAGCTGTACGAGCAAATAGAGGATTTAATAGCTGTTCTGTCAACCCACAATGGACGAAGGAGGAGAAGAAATGGATTTGGTGGCAGACTTGCTGTCAAAACCATTTTCAAGACGGACTTTTCAAGAAAAACTGGAAATTGTTGAACAGGGTCGGGCAACTCCGAAGCTAGCAAGCCTGTCACAACCGGGGAAAGGATTTGTCCGCCACTTTCAGTCCACTAACTACGAGCTCCGAGGAACGCTGTAAATTGTATTGCTGGGAATGCTTGTTATTTGCCACTGATCGGCATGGTGTTTGGAGCCACAGTGGAGTTGTGAATTTGTCTTGCCTTACCAAGGCAGCAACGAGGCATCAGCGCACCGCCCGACACTTACAGAAACGGCGCTCTCCAAAACTTTTGGGGAACCAGAGTGGATCTACAGCTGAGCGAGCAAGTGCGCAGGGAAATGGAGCTGCACAAATAAAAGGTGAAGAAAAATAGGGACATCTTGAAATAAATGATAAGACTGAAGGAACTTCCATTTTGGGGGACATGATGAGAGCGCTGGATCCACAAACACAAACTATTGCCTTATTTCCACCGAGCGGTCCAGAGCGGACTGGATCGGACTTGAATAGTCCTGGCATTTTGAGTGAACATTTCTGAGGGTTGGACCATGAAAGCCCATACGGGGTGTAGACTGATGACGTAGTTGCGTCTCAAGAGAATCTGCAACAGCTGACTCAGAAACGCAGGGAAAATGAAAAAGATGACCGGAGGATCTGGGGCTGCTCTGCAGAACAGTCTATTGTTCTGATTAAAAAGCGCGGAAAAAATCTCTTCAATGTGATCAACACTCCAATGTTCTTCAATAAATTATTTTTTAAGCAGAATCATAAGTGTTTTTGATGAGTTTGGATCGATAACGGACATTCTTCAGCCGCGGGGGTCGAGGACACACAGAGACGGGAACTGGTGTGTGTGTGTGTGTGTGTTTGCGCGCGCACGCATCTCCGGTCCGTGTGCGCTCCGCGAATAAATGTTGGATTGATTCAGACGGAGCACTACTGAAGGCCTAGGTGTGAAATGCACGGCCCGCCACTGCATAAATTACATAAAGTTTGCTTGAGTTTTTACGTGCCGAAACACATACAGAAGAAAACAGGTATGATAAAGAGAAACAGAAAAACAAAAGTGTGAATGCTGACTCAGCAACAATATACATTTCATAAAACAATAATAAAGTATTTAGAAAATATCAACAATCTGTTTAATTGTTATTTATAGGATCAAAACAAAACATGTTTCCTTTTTATTGCTACTTTTGGATTGAACTTTAAATGACAAACTCTAGGACTTTGGGCTTTGGGAGCACACCCTATGAGGAAATCCTGTACCTTCACCCGCAACTGTTCCTTCATATCCCGGAATGCTGTCAAACATGGTGGCAGGCAGAATAGCTGGAACAGAACAAGAAACAAGAACAAGTTCGGTGAGATATTTTTCAATGTAGACTTTCAGATTCAGTAAATCTTGTTAAATGTTTGCCCAAAGAAAAGAAAACACAACGTTTGTTAAATATTGTTGAGACATTCAAACCGCCAGAAACTTAAAGATTTCTTAAAGGAATTCCATTTATGTTTGATGGATTCAATTAATCAATTGGTAGTATTCCAAGCGGTGAAGAAGCTACTTGCATTACCCTTTTTAGAAAGTAGACCTCCTATTCCTCTTTCAGTGTGGGTCTGGAGTCAGGAACGCTGTTCAGATGGGGTGGTAAATTCAGTCAAACCCAGTAAGTAAGTTTCACCTTTGCAAAGGGAGGATTAGATTCCGCAGAACTCTGTGCTCCTGAATACTGTCATCCGGAAACAAAAGGTTAGTTTTATTTGACAGATGACATAAGCATTACAGGCATTCGCATATCCAATCCTGTTTCAGACGGAAGTTCCTGTGTCCTTATAAGTATAGCAAGGTGGGTTCACACATTTTGGAGCTGGGCGGCTCCCACATCCTTTCTTCCTGCCTTCAGCAGGCTAGTAACCTTGGGTCTCATGGGAAAGTGAGCCGCTTTGAATCTCAGCTGATAATATATGAACATCAGGACAAATACACAATACGTTCTACACCCCCTTCTTCGTTAAACATTATGACATCTTCTTCAGCAACACTACAGACTTGGAAAACCTCCTTCCTCTTCTTTAATACAACGTTTTCTACCCCTCCTAAGCTACGTCTATCTGCTGCATGCTCAAAGATGCCCATCGTAACTTTACGACTTTTTTTTCTCGTAAATTAAAACTTTAAAACTTGTAAAATGTCGATTTTAAATCTGGTATATCTATGAGTTTAAATCTCATAATTTGCGAGATTTTAAATCAAAGTGACCAAACCCTTGCCATTTGCAGCAGCAGACCAACTTTCCAGGTATAAGCAATTTTATCTGATTTGCAGTTCATTAATGGTTCATTAACTGATGGGTCGCTGCAGTATTTCTTTTTTAAATGTAACCTTTGATACTTGAACCATTTATTAAATGTTTGATAACTGTTGTTAGAACCCACACTACAAAGCTTCCCAAGGAGAAGGTGCTTCCATCACCCCCACATCCCACCCTGGTTCCTCACCAGCGCTATCCAACCCTCTGGACTGCAGGCCAAAACTGGTTTGTACTAGCTAGCGCATGTCACTCGCGTCAAAAGAGACGTTGCAGCGATATATTTGTTTAATACAGTTTCCAGCTCTTGTACTGAGTTTGTAAACATCGCACACAAAACTTCTGTGGCTCAGTGGTGGCTGAATGAATGAGGGTTCTGTAGTGCAGAGGTTCTTAACCTTTTTGACACTGGGGCCAATTTTCCCAGTACAAAGTGATTCAAGGCCCATTCAAATATTAACATGTTAATGTCAATTGATCCACATCTTGTTTGATTTGTATTTGATAATTAAATCGAGTCATTTTATGGTTTATCAAAGTAAAATCTTGTGGGGAAAAATGATACAACATGATCATCTCAGACATTTATTTTCATACTGAACAGGTAAACCACAGTTGCCAACCTCAACACAAATTAGAATTCCAAAAATATTTATAAGTTATAAGTTGTAAGTCTCTCTGATCAAGTATTCTATGTTGCTAGGGAGTAGCTGCATTGCTTTTTGAGCCACAATGTCCAGGGAGTGGCACACACACCTGATTAAGTGCAGGTTAGGCTGCCTTGCTTTACGAAGTGTATATACTGAATGATGCTGCCCCACCATGACGCTGGCTCCATCTGTTGCTATGGCAACCAAGTTTCTGATGTCAAGAGCATTTGCTTGCAAAAATTCAATGACAGCATCTGCTATTCCTGCAGCATCTGCACTGGAAGATTCAATGAGTCCCAAATAAGTGCTCACAAATTTGTTGAGCTTTTTTGATCTGTACTTTATACACACGCACAACAACTTGTTCACTGTAATGTTTGCGGTTTCATCTAAATATAGTGAGAATGGTGAATCGTTGATGTCCTCGCGAAGTTCTTCCCTAAAATATGGCGCCAAAACAGATTTAATTACGGCAGTACATTTGGTTCGGTGCATTTGAAAGGAACCCATTTCCTCTCGCAGAATGTCGGAAAGATCATCCACAGCATTAATGGAAGTGTGGCAGGCTACGTATGTAGCAATGCGCAGTTCACGGTGCTTTTGGTCATCAGAAATTCCAACACTCACATTACTAACTGATGGCACCATGAAAGTCTTGACTGTTGGAAGACGCCGCGCTTTATGTTTTTTAGTTTCGGCGTGGTCCTTTAAGGTCTTTCAGGTGGGCCCGGATGTCCGTGTTGCAGATTTTGCAGTGAGCCTCATTGTCGTCGTTTTTTGATGGCGCTATCCATGACTGAAGTTCACAGTCACTTTTCCACTCCTTTCTGTAGCTTTTCTTATATTTTGCCCACTTTGGCATTTTTGCGCTAAATCTACCACTTTCTTGTCTTCTTTCTTTGTTGCTTGTTGCTAGCTAGCAAATGCGCAAAATCTGCTCTCCACTCAGACACACTCACAGCAGCACGATTTGGGTGGGGCAACTGCCAGTTTAAACGTTTAAATTTTAACGCTAATGCAAGCCAATGACTCAACTTTGAGTGCACGACGTTTTTCAATGACAGTGGGTGTGTTTGAGATTACCCAGTGCCTCAACTGGATGGTAGGGGCGGGGGGTAATGTGGAAGAAAATACATCCAATATGGTGGATCGATCCATCTCCCTTAACCTCCATTCATTTTTTTTTTATTCCCACTGTATTCCTTTTAGGGGCAGTGGCCGTTGCAACTGTTGGGCAAAGGTGGATTCACCCTGGAAAGTCTGTTGCAAGACCCATGGAGTGATCGCGATCACTCTGCCGGCCCAATAGACTTGTTTATTTAATGTGCTTGGGTTAAAAGTCAATGCAACTGCCTCTTTGCATTGACTTCTCATTGGAAGTGGTTGCTTGACTCTTCGCCAATGCTGCCGTGTGAGCTCCTATGGCCGGGAAGCGAGCTGGCGGACAGACAGCAAGCTGCAGCTGGAGGAGGAGCCAGCCTGCTCTGTCGATTCAATCATCATCAAAATTGTATTTTTTACTTGTATGACATTTCTTCATCCGACAAAAGTTCAAACACAGGAGCGCAACTGAACCCCTATACGGAGCGCGGAGAGGAAGCTCGGACATGTAGTGAAGAGGGTGCACGTGTCTGTGCGCGTGTCCGTGCTCCCTCACTTCTCCGTACTGGGAAGCGGCCAAAAAGGTGTTTATTCTTCAATGAAGGAAGAAGCGCGTGCTCCTGGCTTTAAGGTACCGAGTTACACTTCTCATCGGCATCATTTGTGATGTAATTGAATTGTGTGCCTGCCTGAGACCCGAACCAGGGAGAGTGACGTCAGAGGAGTTGTTGTACATGAGAGATTAAGCTGGACACATGGCGAAGTTCCATTAAAGAACCTGTTCAAATAAGTCGGTCGTCCTGACTCATAAATACCACATGGTGTCAGAAGATAAAGTGTTAAAAATATTGTGCAGTTTCAACCACCACCGAATCTGAGTTTGCAAGGCAACTTGGCAGAGAATTGGAGGAACTGGAGTCAGCGTTTTGAGCTCTTCTGTACCGCCAGCGGCATCGCGGAAAAAACTGAGAAGGTGCAATGCGCGACTTTTCTTCACGTCGCAGGAGAAGAAGCGGTAAAAGTTTTTAATACTTTTGAATTCAGAGACGATGAAAAGGACAAAATTGCAGTGCTGAAACAAAAGTTTAAAGATTATTGTGAGTCGAGAAAGAACTTGACTTACATACGGCACATGTTTTTCACAAGAACGCAAAAATAGGCAGAAACTATTGACGCATATGTCACGGATTTGAGAAATAAAGCCAAGGACTGTGAATTTAGAGATTTACACAATTCCTTGGTGCGTGACAGAATTGTGTGTAGCATCACGAATGACCAAGTGAGAGGAAGATTGCTCCGGGAAGCAGATCTAACTCTGGAAAAAGCCATTGATATCTGCCGTTCTATTGAAATAACGACCACTCAAGTGAAAGCTCTGACAGAAGAAGCTGATGTGAACAGGTTGAGAACGACAAGAGAAAAAGAAGGTAAAGAAACATGTAAATCAGTGAAAACGGAACAGAAAGAAATTAACTGCAACAGATGTGGACTCAAGCATTGAATATAAAGTTGTGCCTGCATTTGGACAAACATGCAACATGTGCAGCAAAAAGAACCATTCTGCCAAAATGTGCAGATCTCGAGTCCAAAGGAAACAATATGGAAAGAAAGTGCAGACCGTGGAGCAGAGAGAAAGTGAAAAAGAAATGTTCCTGGGAGCGCTTAAAAAGAAGCATAAAGGAATCGCTATGATGGAATCTGATGACACCAACTCTGAAATATGGACAGAAAATTTTAAGATAAATAACAAAACAGTGACATGTAAGCTTGACACAGGTGCAGACTGTAATGTAATGTCAGTAAAGACTCTTACAGCTCTGGAAGTGAGTGGCACCATGAAAGCAAGCAAAACAAGACTGGTTCCCTGTTTTGGTCACAAGGTGGCAGCATTGAGCAAGAAACTGTTGATCTGTGAGTACAAAGGAAAAAAGCACAAGGTTGAGTTTGAGATCACTCAAGAAGACGTGAGCACTATTATTGGAGGAGCTACATGTTTGAAATTAGGCTTAGTGCAAATAGTGTATAATGTCGGAAATGAAAAAGACATTCTGACTATAATGATCTGTTTGATGGTCTTGGTTGTTTGCCAGGTGAACATCACATCCAAATTGATCATGAAGTCAGACCAGTTGTGCATCCCCCGAGAAGGATTCCTGTAGCTCTGAGAGACAGAGTTGTAAAAGAACTACAGAGAATGGAAGAAATGGGAGTTATTACAAGACAGACAGAGCCAACAGAGTGGGTTAACAATATGGTCAGTGTAGTTACACCCAAGAAAATACGTATTCGCATGGATCCAAAAGACTTGAACCGAGCAATAAAGCGAGAACACTACCCATTGCACACTGTGGAAGAAGTTATGTCTCGTATGCCAAACGCCAAATATTTCTCTGTCCTGGATGACAATCAAGGGTTTTGGCAAATCAAACTTGATAAGGAAAGCTCAAGGCTCTGCACATTTAACACACCTATTGGACGTTATAGGCTCTTGCGGTTACCATTTGGCATATCATCAGCACCTGAAGTTTTTCAGAGGGTCATTGCACAGATGATAGAAGACCTGGATAGTGTTGTAAACATCATTGACGACCTTCTGGTTTGGGGAGACTCAAAGGAAGAACATGATCACAGACTGAGAAAGCTGCTGGACAGAGTGAGACAAAACAACCTGAAACTGAACAGAAGCAAATGCTTCATCAGAACAAAAGAGTTCAAATAATCCTATCTTTCTTTATGAAGATTACTGCTGGTGATGCCCAGGGGGTAGTGCCCTCTTTAAGAATGCCCTGGTTAACAAGCTCATGCACATGTTTTTTGAATTCCTGGAAGACCTGCGGGGGAACTCTGCGGTGCCTTTGCTTGATGGGAGGTGGGGATACTATGGGTTACAGATTGTGTCCCCATATTCATTCTCATTTGTAGAGAAAATGTCTTGGTGTGAGGCCAGTAAATTAACCAGTCGATTGTATTGAGATTCACTCAGGTCCTCTGTATTAGCTTGGACTGGAACAGGTAGCCGTTCAGCCTCATTCTCCACCAGCGTAACCTCTATACCAGTGTTTCTTAACTATGGGGCCGCGGCCCAATCTCGGTCCGCGAGCACCCTTTAGTGAGCCGCGAAAAAAAATCTGTTCTGAACCTGAGGGCCGCGGGACCTGAAAGCAGCCTCCTACCACTTGGTGGCAGTAAGCGTCACGCCGGGTTCACACTGGACCCGAAAACACTGTGAAGTCGACAGCGCACGGCCTCCGCCCCTCTCTGTGGTAGCTTCTGTTGTTTTTGCCATCATGTGTGATAAGTTAATAACCTAAAGATATTACTTCGTGTTTCTGCTAAGAGGAACTCCTCTCTGCTGCTGTTTTACACCCAAAATCCACCCCCCGCCCACCCGCTACAGAGCCAGGTCACCACACGCTCGCATGTGTGTGCGTGAGTAAATTCATAAAACTATTACCCGTGTTTCTATTCTCTGCCTCTCTGTTGTTGTTTACTACCTAAACCCAGCCACGGCGCCCCGCAGCGGAGTCTGCTCACGACGTTGATCTGTGTGTGTGTCTGTGCTCGCGCACGCACGTTTGTATTATGGTTGTGTTTATTTACCTGTCTACAGTCGGTTAGATATAAAAACATGATCACATTTGTCAATTGCAACGTTTTATTGTAAAAAAATTGGTTATATTTTCAAAAGGCTGATGTTTTCACACGTTTTCATGCAAAACAGCATAGAAAATGATAGAAATTCATATGAACACATGTATTTTCATATTGAACACATGTACTACATGCAGCCAAGATCTCATTGCTGCATTGTTTGCACATATTCTAATGCTGGGGTCATACCGGACGCGGAAACGCCGCAAAGCGGCGGAGCCCGCTTCCATCCGGCGCCCATGTTAACCTATGGCGTCGTTCAGACCAGGCGCGACGCGGAGGGTCTGTGCGGTGCAGCGGAACGTTTCGGCGTCTGGTCTATTTTTTCCGCGCACACTGGAGCGGGGCATGGGGCTCCGTTTTGGGTGTAAGAACAAGAGAGAGAGAGGCAGAGGAGCGGTTCTTCTTGGAAGAAACAACAGGTAATATTTTTAGTTTATTAATTTACCGACGGAAACGTGCACACAGACACACAACAAAACAGACAGACACGCACATGCACGCACAAACAGAACAATGAAGTGGGCCGATTGCGGAGTTAGGGGGCGGGGTCTGTATCAACAGGGGCAGAGACCATAACCTTTTAGCAGAAACACGGGGTGACATCTTGGTTATTGACTTATTACCCATGATGGCAAAAAAAAAGCAATAGCTCTAGCAGAAGTGCCTGTCGACCGTCGCGGAAAAATTTGCTTCTGGTGTGACCTGGAGAGCGGAGCGGACTCCGCGCGCACTCCGCTCCGCGTCCAGTGTGACCCCGGCGTAAGTGTGTCCAAGGCTGGATGTTTTTGTTGGACGCACGTATTTAAAATTCAACTTAAAGTTAAATTCCCATTAACTGTCCCGCTCCTAAATGTGTAAATGTGTTCTCCACATTTGACCCATCCCCTGGTGGAGCTGTGAGCTGCAGAGACAGCTGACCTCAGGAACCGTAACCATAATCCTAACCTTAACCCCTTCCTGAGTCTGTGCGACTAAGAACAAAGTTTAGCACGGTTTTCCAAAATTGCGTGCGAATACAAACTTTCTTTTAAAGATAAACCGCATTTTCTCTTTTATCTTTATGTAACTTCCTGCCAGAATTGATGCGGAATGCTCGCGCTCAAAGTAGAGCAGACGCAGAAAGGATCCGCTGCACGGCGCGAGTCCTCCGCAGAGGACCGCGCCTGGTGTGAATGCCACCATAGGTTATGGGCGCCGAATAGAGGCGGCCTCTGTTCTGCGTCCAGTGTGAACCCGGTGTCAGTAACGTGTTGTAGTATGAGCCAATAGTATGCAGCTATTGGCCCCTCATCATATTTTCTTTATACCGGGGCTCTTTGCCTCAGTTCATGTTTAGTTTTTTTTGTTTTTAAAACAGACTGTTGTTCATTTGTCACAGATTTGGAGAGAAACATCTAGTACGAAATTAAAACTTCTAATTTGTCAAGTTCATTAGCAGATTATTAGGTAATATTTTAATTAGCATTTTATTTAAATGTCATTTACAGTTTGTTTCATTTGAAACTTATTTGAAGTGTCCTCGTTTTATTACAACACAATTTTATTTATCAAAATGCCTTATAAATATTTTTGGAATTCTAATTTGTGTTGAGGTTGACAACTGTGGTTTACCTGTTCAGTATGAAACTGTGGTTTGTATATGAAAATTCTTGATCATTTTTCCCCACAAGATTTTACTTTGATAAACCATAGCTCTTCTTCTGCGGCACTCACCAAGAGCGGACGCTTTTCTCTGAGCTCCCTTATCTATCTCTCAAGGCTCTTTGTCTCGTCTCCCCAGTTCTACTGTGACTACTCTCAGTTTTTCTCATTTTCAAGAAACATGGATCTGATCTGCTGGGCTGCGAATGCGACTGACCAAACTTTCTCCACCATGCGAGGTGGGAAAGCGGATCCCACCTGCCCAGGGGGCACGTCTGCGGCTGGATATGTGAATGATCCTTGGGGCAAATTGAGTGTTTTCTGGCCTGTCGCAACTCTCTCTGGAAATGATTGAAGCTGTTTACTCATTGGATTACTGGTCTCCGGCTTTCTGCTGATTGGAACTGGTGGAACCTGGATGTACCAGAACGTGGCGAAGTGGCTCTCAGACAAAGGCGGACTGAGAGTGCTTTGCGTTGGGATGCAGAGAGACGTACAGACTCAGACTGGTAAATTGAATGAACTGGAGGCCAAGATCGATGCTCTGTCTGCCCGCGTGTATCGCATCGAAGTCTCCCTTGGAAGGCTGGAAACCATCATGGAGCGAATGTCAGCTCGACTTGGAGGGAATCATGAAAATTGACCAGATCTGTGAATTTCTCCACCATAAGGCAGCACCTGGACTTTCAACAGGCAGACAGAAGCTGTGTCTGTCTGCGAGTAAACAACATCTCTAATCAGGAACTTCCCCCCCTCTAACCAAAACAATCCGCAGAAGGTGTGATAAACTGAGCCCGTCGTCATGGTAACCTGCATTCCTCCCCTGCCCATGACCTTCACCACGAATTCAACGCCTTGGTGACTCTTTCTTTCAGGCCCCCCTCGACTGTGCCTCAGAGCGCTGTGCGACTGCGCATGGCTGCCACCAGGCTGGACGTGAGGGAGTCAGTTCGTGGACCTTTTCGTCTCGTGAAATTAATGTGCTTCAATGTTGATGTATTTTTGCTTGTACTTTAACTCATGCCGCCCCACTGCGACACGGGCTGAAGATACTTGATTTTTGACATCTTTCCTTTCCTGTACCCTCATGTGTCTTTTTTCGGGCGATGAAGCGCCGTCGCGAACGGCTGCTGCCCACCACAGTGAAGTTATCCATGTGATATTGATAAAGTATAATTCATTCATTCATTCATAAAATGACTCGATTTAATAATCAAATACAAATCAAACAAGAAGTGGATCAATTTACATTAATATGTCTATATTTGAACCGGTCTTGAATCACTTTGTACTGGGAAAATTGGGCCCCAGTGTCAAAAAAGTTAAGAACCTCTGATCTATACCATCTAGTTGTTTGACAACTAAACCTCCCTCCTGTTCTTCCACCTGCACCACTTCTTTCAAAAGTACATCCTGTGGTCTGCTCACAATTGCTAATAAGTTTTATCATTTTCTCACTTGTGTTACGGTCCTGGGCCGTTTGGGTCTTGTTCTGCTGCCTGTCCCTTTGCTCCTCCTCTCGCACAGGTGCAGTTGATTTCCACTCAGAGAGGATGGCGATAAAAGGATCCACCTCAGAGGTGCTTCAGAGACCCTTCTACGCCTGCTAGCCAGATCCGTTGGAACACTTGTGTTCATGACCCGGTTCTTGCCAAAATATTGGCCACTAAAAGCCCCTTTGGAAGGCTGGATCATTGTGCAGTTTCTACCAGCACCTGGTAGTCTACCTTGGGTGTACTTCCACAATGCGTCTACAACCATCTCACTCATCGGGGGGTATCATGACCGGTTCCCGGCCAGATACTTTCACAAACCCCACCATACCATCTGGAGTTCTACTTTGAGATTCCTTCCTTACTTTAGCAACCAATCTACGAATGTCCGTTACATACACAGTAAAAGTACACAAGTCATTGTGAGGTGATAGAGGTTGACCTGTAAAACAAGGATATAGTGTCCAAGGGCAGGAATTATGGACCAAAGTATTTTTATTCACATTCAAAGATGGCTATTTTGACTTGTTCCTTGTAAAAAATGCAAAGTTTGGGCACTACTTTGTCAAAAACTATATAGTAAAAGTACACAAGTCTTTGTGAGGTGACAGAGGGTGACCTGTAGAAGAAGGATATACTCTCCAAGGGCAGGAATTATGGACCAAAGTATTTTTATTCAAGTTCAAAAATGGTTATTTCAATGTTTCTCGTCAAAAATGCAAGGTTTAAGTACTACTTTTTCAAAAACTATACAGTATAAGTACACAAATCTTTGTGAGGTGACAGAGGGTGACCTGTAGAACAAGGTTTTAGTGTCCCAGGTCTGGAATTATTGACCAAACATTTCTATTTGTAATTCAAAGTTGGCCATTTTCATTATATTTCTTGTCAAAAATACAAAGTTTAAGTACTGTTTTCAAAAACTATACAGTAAAAGTACACAATCTTTGTGAGGTGATAGAGGTGACCTGTAGAAGAAGGGCTATACTCTCCAAGCCTGGAATTATGACCAAAGTATTTTTAATTTCTTTATTTAACTTCATGATTTAAAAACTCTAAATATTTCTTCATAAGAAATGACATAATAGATAACTGATTGTTAGTACAAATATACACTGATAGCATACGTAGTTTTGTTATAGGATTTTTTTTCTCTTCTGCATTTTACTCAGAGCACATCAGACATTGGAATGTGCCAACAGAAAGGTCTTCCACTGAGTTTGAAGCTCTGCCGTAAACTGTGTAATACGGGCGCACAACTTTTTTGTAGCGCGGCTGGCTTGAGCGCAGCTGAGCGAACAGTGGCTCACTTGACTGCAGTTTTTTTTTTTGGGAGAATAACTTTCCCGCACATGCTCCTCGGATCACGGAGGTCTCCATATTATCATCATCATACAAAATCTGCTCATAAGCTGCAGAACCTCAGAGACAGCTGTTTCATTACCGTAAAGTATGTAATATGGACACATCCTGAAAAACACAATCATAAAACATTGAGTAAGGGCGCACTTCAATCTTTACATTTAACAAAAGTAATGTCAAGATAAAATACAACATTAATTAAAATAAAGTTATACAAGTAGGTTATTTGTTATTACATACACAATAGAGTTGATTTAGTCAATGTGATATAACAGTTAAAAAAATATTTTTTTTTCTTGTTCTTTTAACATGTCTCAGATCATGTGATTCAAAAGAGACCCAAGACATTCAGTTTATCAAGTTAAAAAGCATTAACTATATTCAGTTAACTTTGTCTCACTTTAAATATTTCTAGGTACTTTCACTTTTTCATATTTCCTTTTATTCTTTGATTTACACATTTGTATAATTTCCCCCTTTATATTTGGGGAAACTGATTTAGAAGAAAATTTTACTGGCTTACAAGTCCTATGACTTTGATTCATAAACCAGATCTCACGCTCAACTAACCCAATTACATTACAGAGCAACAACAGGTAGCAGGATAATTATCCGCACTAACTTGGAACTCATTTCCATAAACAAAATAAATGTGGGATTTCTCTTTCCACGTGTAGGTGACTTTTGTGACTGGGATCAGCTCGATGGTTTGGCGCTGCAAAAAAAGAAGAGATATTTAAAATGGATTTAAAGGAGATTATAAAATACAGAACCAAAAGAATACCTGCTGTAAAACGCGAGATGTCTGAAAATATTTTCCCTGATGTTCACTGACAAGACTCTGGGATGCTTGTATCACTGCAGGATCTGGAAAGCCCATAACAGGGTTCACCTGGAACATTCAATCACGAGTATAACACGATGAGCAACAGTCACTTCTTTAAAATGTACATTTACTTAAAGAAAAATACTAAACATACATATCCAATACAGTACCAATAATGGTGATAACAGCAAGTAAGTCATGTCAGTTTTATGCAAGCTTCTGTCAGCTTCATGGGGGAAACACAGAAGGAATCCAATGTGTTTTGCAGTGTCAAATACAAACTTTCTTTTTGGGCTTGCCAAATGAGTAACCAGTCACACAAAAAAAATCAATTGTTTCTGATTCTTTCAATTTTTCCCTGTAATAAAGCTGAGCAACTAAGACACAATCAATGACAGTGCAAGATTTTTGCTTTTTCAACCCAGAACTGATCAAAAGAAACAGAATATTTCTGTCCAACTCAAATGACAATTCTTTTGAAAATGGAAATATATATATAAATATATATATAATATAATATATATTATATATAATATATATATATATATATATATATATATATATTCACAGACATAGAAAACACCATTTTAATTCTATAGATGGTTTGAAAAACACTTCTACCTTCATTTGGGAGTCTCTGAAAAGCTCCTTGCCAGACACTTTATTAAGATTTTCCAGCTGAAGTCCACTGTACTGTTCCACAACATAAGTGTCAGTGTTGTTAGTCCTGCATTAATAAACAAAAATACAATCAATTAATGGCAAGACAATAATTCCTAATTTATTACACGTTTATATATATTGCTGCTAAAAAGCTGCTCCAACCATTTCACAGTGAGGGTGATGTAGACGAGAAGCTTCCGTTTTCCATGGCAAACCTCACACATCCTGGACCCTCGCCCTTTACAGTGTTTGCAACTGTAATGAAAAACATTTTGAAACTTACCAAGTTCAACAATTGTGAAAGCAGCTGTTTCAGTTTTCGCTTTCACGATAAATCTAAAGGTGTTTGGTGCATACTTCTCTCTGCCTCTGCCGTAGCATTGGTAACATCGGCCATAAAAGCGAAATCTATATCCAGAGCACAACCCACAGAGTTTCTGACAGAAAATAACAATACCATTAATTTGCCATCTAGATTGACGATATCCAGAACCTTTTTTAAAAGGATTTTTTCCTGAAAATACTTACGTTACCAGCTCCAGCACAATGTTGGCAAGGTTTTTTCCCATTCCCACACAGCTGTCGCAGTTCTGTTGATGAGAGTTTTTGGTCAAAACATGATCTCTAATGGAAGGTCCAACTGTGTTTTAATCCTTTCTTATGGCTTACCTTAGAGATGACGTGTTTGGAACTTTGATGCACTGTTTTCCTTTCACAAACAAATTTGGTGTATTTGCAGGAATGTCCAAAGCCCTGGAGCGCTGGCTTATAGCATCCACCGTTTGGCCTGGTCCAAACAGAACACCTTGTTAGGCTGCCGTCAGAACTGACCCTAGTTCTATAAACTATTAGGGACATATATGTGAAGATTATATAGCACAATATAAAAGTTCCTGGAAGGGGCAAAAATCTTATAAACAAAGAGTGCTTTGAAAAATATATATAATTAATCATTTATTTTTAAATAATCAAAATGCCGTGGATGAACATATTAAATCTGAATCAAAAAATCAACATTTGGCGTGACCATCATTTCCCTTTGATGCAAAATCAGTTCTGTGTTACTCAAGTTTTTGAAGGGATTTGTCTGCTGCGTGGTTCCAAACATTAATGAGAAAAAACCACAGATCATCTTCTATTTCTTTAGACACATTCCATGATCATGAGTTTAGGATTTTGTGAGGGCCACTTCAACTTCTCTTTACGCTTAAACAGTTCTTAATGATGACGGTTAAGTTTGGGGTCATTGTCCTGCAGCAGAATACCTCCCAGATGGTACTACATGATGTTTAAGACTGAAATATGTCTTTATTCTCAGCATTGAGAATATTAATACCAATCAAATCCTTACAGAAGTGCTATTCTAAACATTCCATGAACCTCCACAATGCTTCATTGTTCTCTGCAGAATCCACCCTCCAGCCCCTTGACTAAACAACCAGCCTTCTGCTAGAGCCAAATACTTCAAATTTTGATCTGAGTCAGTCCACAACACCCGTTGCCACTTTTTCAGTGTTTTCATGCATCCTTCAGTTGCTTGGCCTCATTTCCACATTGGAAATATGACTTTTTGACTGCAGCTCTTCTGGCCAGACTTTTTCAGACAGAAGAGTGTACCTGGGTCCCATTGAAAGACACACTGGTTCCTCTAAGTTGTCTGTTTGTGCTTCTTCAAACATGCTTTACAGCAACTACCTTGGGTCTTGGTGTGCTCAACCTTTCCATGACATAAAACTATCCTTCACAACCTGCTCTTGATAGCAGAGTTTGGCTGATCCTCACCCTGTTTTAAGCCACCTACACAGCGCTTTCAGTTCATGACTGGGTGGGTTTCAACCCATGTGTGACTTTAAATATCATGCCCACTCGTTGATTGACGGATCACAGACCTAACTATAATTTTACGAAATCCCAAACTTCATCCAAAGGTACTGAAAAAATATATGCTTGCTTGAAAACAAAAATAGAGATGACAAATGCTAGTTTGATTTAAATTAGCTCACTTAGAAGTTTGTTAATCAGATATTATTTAACTGATAACAATCATGAAAAAGTTATGCACAGTGCTGTAATAAAACAATGTTCTAAATAAAAACAAAACACGTGACCAAAATGCCACCAAAACTAGTTTGAATGTCTTAAAGACAAGACTCCGTTGGAAGAATTTATCCAGTTTTTACACATTACAGGCCGCCGTGGTGTGGTTGTAAACAGTTATAAGTGGTCTTAGGTTGGCACCAGTGATCTGAGCCACCATCACTGTGTGAATGTGTGTGGTGAATGGAACTGTGACTCTAAAGCACTTTAGGCCTTCAAGAAGGTAGAAAACAGTTCTACAAATATGTGTCACATTTTTTAATATAGGTATGTAATTGAAAACCATATTGTTTTGTATGTTGTTATTTATGTAGTAATGAGCCTGAATAAAATATAAAAGATTAAACTTGGTTTCTATTTTGTTAAACCTCTAAAGACAGAAAAATGTTGAAAGAGGAAAGAGAAAGGTGCAATAATGTCACTTTCAGTTATAAGTCTAAATAATTCTCCCAGACATATCATTTTTGGAGTGATTCTACCTTAAATATGTAATTTTTTTTTCCATTTCTTTTTTTTGTGATTGATTAATCATGTTTCTTTGTGATATGCAAGACAAAAAATTCCCGTTTCAATTTGTTAATTATGACTGATTCTTGCACACATTTCTCTACTCTGAAACTTCCCATTTCTAAACTACAAAGAGTAACAATATAAATAGAAGACGAATACCAGCATAATTCCTGGCACCATTCTGTAGATCGGGACTCTGTAAATGTCTCCAGGCGATACTAGAGAGAAAACAAAATATACATCTGAAAGATTTATCTTTATATTTAATACAGATGATCGAAATGACAAAATAATGTAAAAGGGAAAAAAAAAAATTGTGGAATTTTCATTGTCCACAGTCTTACCCTGTATGTGTTGAAGTCTCCATGTTGGTGATCACACCATCTTTTGCAGGAGCAGAGCTGTAGCAGCATTTGCTGGAGGCAAATAGCATGAAGGCTTCTCGGCAGTACTTTCAGATATAGATGGATGCTGGAAGAGTGAACGTCACATTAAAATATTTGTTTAATAATGCTTCATGTTATTATTATTAGGTATTTACAATATAATAATAAAACAGTCTGAAAGAAGTTTCTTACTTTAAATTTGGCTGCTCCGGTCCAGGTGTAGGCTGAGGAGCTGGCTGAGCAGGCATAGGAGGTGGCAATAATCCTCCTATAACACATGGTAAAGCCCTTCACTCATATTTACTAAACACTTTACCTCCTTGAGGTAAAAACACAACTTGTATGTATGTGCTTCAATTATTACAACAAAATCCACTTTACTTCTATAATACTTTGATAAATGATATGCAGCACAATGACTGTCTTGTTTCCAGGCTGCAAAACAACCCCAAATCAACATATCATCACAATTGTCCCTACAGTGGCTGTAAGCTATTTTGGCAAAAATGTTTCAAACAGTCTAAAGGTATTTGGTTTTCTCATATCCAGCTTCATAAATCTCCGTTGCCCCTATATGTGGCCCATTTCAATTAGGCTTGTCTTTAACGGGACCATAACATGTTCAGGAAGGCTATTTAAGTCCCACTCTAATTTTGAGCTACTGTTAAAGTGTTCCCAGGGGATTTCTTTAATTATTATTATGCCGTTTTTAACCAAATTTTAAAACAATCTTTGTTGTTTTCTAGGACATAGTTTCTGCAGAGCGGCAGTAGTTCTCAAGAAATTAAACACTAGCATAGAATGCCTGATCCCATTTTCTATCGCTTAATCATTTACACTCTCTCCCACTAGCTTACAGCCTCTCAAACCAACAACCAAACATTACCAAGTGCAACATTGGAGCCGTACAGTTTTTCAGCTTAAATGAATGCATACATGACTATAGTTGGTTACAAGTGCATGCATCAGAATGGAGCAGAGTTGAGAGCTTGTGGCTTACCATATATACTCAGAAATGCAATTTTGAGTATAAATATTTGTATTTCATAATGACAAAAATGCAGAAAAACATTTAAAAACTAGAAAATTTGCATTACCTGTGATAATGCTAGTGTGAATGCTTTTTTGCTGAATGTTGTTGCTTAAGATGCTAAAGCTGAGGTAATTTCTTTAGCTGACATTGCTGAAGAAATGTACTTTAATTGCTAATGAGAATTGCTGAAAAGGCTAAAGCTGTTTGCATAATGCTAAAGTTTCTGAAAGGCTTAAAGTTGCAGAAATTGCTGTGCAAAAATAATTTAAAGAATATCTTGAAAAGTTGAAAATGTTGCAAGCAATGTAAAAATGCGTAAATGGTATGAACTTGGGACGTACCCAAAACCTCAATAGATCCTAAAATAGCTAAAAATGTTTTTAGTTTGCTAAAATGTTAGCTTAACTAAAATTAGCCCAAAAAACCTCTGTAGTTGCCAAATTAGCCAAGATAGCTAACAAGTTGCTAATATGTTACCTTAACTCTAAATTAGCCCAAAAACCCAAATATTTGCCAAATTATCCAAAAAAGCTAACACGTTGCTAATATGTTAGCTTACCTCAAAATTAGCCCCAAAAACCATATTAGATGCCAAATTGTCTAAAAACGTTAGCATATTGCTAATATGCTAACTAAACTTAAAAATATCTAAATGAAACCTTAGTAGTATTATTGTCCTTAACATGCTGAACGTTTTGATACTCATATTGTACAGGTTTCTGTGTGTGAAAAATGTATTATTTTTGTGGAAAAAGTCGCACAACTTGTGTAAACTGTAAACTGTAAATTGTGTAAAATATTCAAATTTGCATGAAATTGCACAATGGCAAAACACAAGCATGAACTTTCTGAACATGCTAAATGTTTTTATTTGCATAACTTCCATAAGTTGTAGAATTTGGAGAAATTTCAAAAAATGCCATTCATTTGAATGGGGCGGAAAATTTGCACAAATTGTGTAACATCGCAAAAACTGTAAAGTGCACAAAAACCAAAAATACTAGCCATAACGTCCTTAACAAGCTGAACGTTTTTATACCAATATTGGACAAGTGCAAAAAGTTCACAAAGTTTTATAACGATTTGAAAAATGTCCATTAATTGTCAATGAGGCTAGTAAACTAGCATAGATTGCGTTTAAATCATAACGTGCACGAATTTCAAAAGTACAAGCACGATTGTCCTGAACAAGCTGAACGTTTTAATACCACTATTGCATAAGTTGCAAAAGTGCATAAAGTTTTGAAAAGATTTGAAAAATTCCCATTCATTTTCAATGAGGCTAATAATTAGCATAATTTGAGTTAAAACCATAAACTTTGTGAAACCAAAAGTACAAGCATGACTGTCCTAAATTTGCGGAACGTTTCGATACCAATATTGCATAAGTGCATAAAGTTTTATAATGATTTGAAGAATGTTCCCATTGGGCTAAAAATTAGTATATATTGCGCGAAATCTCGAAAGCCGTAAAATTTGCGAAAACCAAAAATAAAAACAGGAATGTCATTAACAAACTGAACGTTTTGATTCCAAGATTGCATAAATTGCATAAGCTTGAGTTTTTACGTGCCGAAAAACATGTAACAGGTATGATAAAGAGAAACAAACAAAGTGTGAATGCTGACTCAGCAACAATATACATTTTATAAAACAATAATAAAGTATTTAAAAAATATCAACAATCTGTTTAATTGTTATTTATGGGATCAAAACAAAACATGTTTACTTTTTATTGCTACTTTTGTATTGAACTTATCTAGGAAGTTGGGTTTGGCGAGCACACCCTATGAGAAATCCTGTACCTTCACTCACCCGCAACTGTTCCTTCATATCCCGGAATGGTGGCAGGCGGAGCGCTCGTTATTTATGGATCAGCGTGTATTGGGGGGCGGCAATAGCTGAATAGACAAGAACAGAAACAGTTCAGTGGATATTTTTTCAATGAAGACTTTAAGATTCAGTAATCTTGTTAAATGTTTGCCTAAGGAAAAAGGGGAGAAAACACAACGCTTGTTAAATATTGTTGAGACACTCAACTGCCGAACTTAAAAATTTCTTAAAGAATCCATTTATTTTTGATGGATTCATTAATTAATAAATTAATTGGTAGTATTCCCATGATTCAAGCGGTGAAGAAGCCACTTACATTGCCTTTTTCGTTAAACATTATGACACTTTTCAGCAGTACTACAGACTTGGAAAACCTCGCCTTCTTTAAACAACGTTTTCTACCCTAAGCTACGACTGTCTGCTGCATGCTCAAGAGCCAACGTCAAAAATCACTAATCTATGAGTACTCCTCGGAAGCGATAGCAGATTCCTTTAAAAAAATAACAAGGTTTGTTCTTGGGTGCCGGTCTCTGGGCCCGGCGGCCTCCGTTCCCCGCCGAGAGTGGGATGATGTTTAAGATTAGAGCAGGGTCAAACTACATCGGAGCATGGGGGTGTCCAGGTCTCGGTGGTTTGGGTTCGGTCCTTGCTCTCGAGAGCTGGGCTCTCCAGGAACTCAACTGAGGGTGGGCCTGGTTGAGCTTGATTACATCACTCCTTGGGACTCCGTTTCTCTTGGGTGCGCGCCTCCTCAGCGGAGGTGGGCGGCCCCTTCCTTGCCGTCCCCTGGAACTCCCTCGGCGGGGCGGGCGGTTGTCTGCAGCAAGGGAGTGGGTCTCCCTTGAGGGGGCCCTGACTTGTACCTGGGGTGGGGCGGGGGGATGCTCAGTAATGCTGGGTGGTGGTTGGTTGTTCTTCTGGGTGTGGGGGGCCTCTGCGGCAGTCCCACGTGCCTTGGTCTGGGTGTTTGGCAGGATTACCTGGCGGGCGGATTCTCTTCGCAGCCCCGTGGCGGGAGTTGGGGGGCCCTGGCTGCTGCTGCTGCCCCGGTGGGGGGTCTTGGCGTGGGGATAGCTGATTGCTCTCCACCTTTGTACATTCCATCATTATCCTCATTAGCAAAACATAAACACCTGAACACAGGTGTCAGCTCACCTTTGGACTAATAATATGCGTGATAGAATGAAAGACTTTATGTGTCTGTTTGTATGATTAAGTCTGTTAGTTGCAGCTGCAGTTGTATTGTTTACATTTAGACTACTTTAAATGTGGAGACTATTTCAACCAACAGGTATGAGTGTAATTACTGTGTGTGTGTAGACAGGCCCCGCCCATTCTAGTTTACTATTTAGACCTGGTTGTTTAATGATGTTGCTTCCCTCTGTTACCATCTTCTTTTTTCACTAAACCCCCTCTTTTACCCCTACACACACCTATCTCTTCTTTTCCGTCCGGTCCAACAAAACAAAACCAAAACATAATCAATATAAATAAAGTTTATTATTAAAAAAAAAAAAAAACATATAACAAGACATTGGTAAGATTAGAATTTTGTCTCTGTGTCATACCTGCAGTCTCTGTCGCTGCCGTGGCAAAACAGGGGTTTTCCATTCCATATTTATTATTTTGACTGCTGCTAAAAATAAGAAATAAAAATACAGAATCAACAGTTAGGGTTCAAAAAGGAACTTTTGTGTGCACAATGTGTGACATTCTTACCTGGCGGTGGGCTGGGATTCCATTTGGAGGCTTTTGTCAAACAAGCAGAACAATCTAAGAAGTGAAAGCTCATGTAGGAACTATTGTGGAACTATCTCACTTCTAACATGTGACAAAGAAATCCTTGACCGTTTATAACGCCACTCCCCTGTAATATGATTGGTTCTACTTTTGACTATGTAATGGGGGGAAAAAATGTATATAAGAGGTTTTTTAGGGGGAACCAGTGAACTTCCTCTTCCCTTAGGAAGTACGCATCATTTTATAAAGTAGTGAATGTGGAAAGTAAATGTTTGAACAAGACATGTATGTGTTTATTTATTTTAAAGATACAAAATGCATTGGGCAACTAAAATTATCCGATTATACTTTTATGTACGTACGACGAGTATTAGGGCCACCAAATAAATAAATAAATAATATTACGAGCGTTAAAGTCGTAATATCAAGACTTTAAAACTCGTAAAATTACGACTTTAGATCTGGTATATCTACGATTTTAAATCTCATAATTTGCAAGATTTAAAATCAAAGTGACCAAACCCAGCAGCAGCAGACCAACTTTCCAGGTATAAGCGCATTTATTTAATTTGTATGGAGCTAAATTGGGGTCAATATTATTTGCAACCGATATAAAATGTTTTGAAAAAAATTTGAATGTTTGGTCGAAAAAATAGGTTTCCAAAGGCATCGGAACTGAGGATACCATCCTCATCGATTTTGATTGGTCCTCGTGTTAGCCCCGCCCCAACGCGCCACAACGGGGCCAAAAGTTTTGAAACTGAAACTTGGAGGTTCGTAAACGAAAAAAAAGGTTTGAAACTGAGAAAAAAGTTTTGAAACTGAAAAAAAAGTTTTGAAACTGAAAAAATAGTTTTGAAATTGAAATTTGGGGTTTTAGAAACCTATTTTTTCAGCCAAACATTAATATTTTTTTCAAAATATTTTATTTCGGTTTCAAATAATATTGACCCGATTTAGCTCCATAGATTTGCAGTTCATTAATGGTTCATTAACCGATGGGTCGCTGCAGTATTTCTTTTTTAAATGTAACCTTTGATACTTGAACCATTTATTAAATGTTTGATAACTGTTGTTAGAACCCACACTACAAAGCTTCCCAAGGAGAAGGTGCTTCCATCACCCCCGCATCCCACCCTGGTTCCTCACCGGCACTATCCAACCCTCTGGACTGCAGGCCGAAACTGGTTCGTACTAGCTACCTAGCAATATATTTGTTTAATACAGTTTCCAGTTTGGGTGCTGAGTTTGTAAACGTTGCACAGAAAACTTCCGTGGCTCAGTGGTGGCTGAATGGATGAATGAGGGTTCTGTAGAGGAAAGGAGGGAACTGTATTGCGGCTTTGTCTCCTAACATGATGGGGAAACACAGAGCCACTTCCCTTTTATGCATAATCAGCGTGATTTTCATAACAGAAAAATGACAGTGTGTGCTCTTCTGTTTAGGGCAGGAGTCAATGTTCTAAAATATCTTTGTTTTTAACACAAAATAACGAACAAAATAAATAAATACTGTCAGTGCTTAGGTTTTGTCATGTTCTGTTTTTCTGTCAGTTTCACCATGTTCAGGTTAATCATCCACAGCTGTCTTCATTTAGTTAATTGCCCTCAGCCTATTTAAGTGTCTGGTTTTCAGTTCTCATTGTCAGGTCATCTGCTCTTCTATGTTCTGTCACCTCACTGGTTAGTTCTCCTGGGTTTGTCCTGTTTAAGTTAGTTTAGTAAATGTATATGTTTCTGCCACCAAGTCTGGTCTCCTGTATTTGGGTCCTCCACCACCATCCCTGACAAATACATTAAAAATGAATTAAAAAAACAAACAAGTAATAAAATAATAATGACCATACAACAGATACATATTACTGAAGAAACCACATCTTGACTGACTGACTAGAGAAAACTAATTATTTTTATTCAGTTTCAAATGTCTGTATTAACAGCTCCTCCTTCAGAGTGAGAGAAAAGCCCCGATAATGAGAAAATCTTTGAATGATTTCATTTTTTGTAGAACTCCTCAAAATAATACATTTGTGTCTTCCATTCAGTTGAGGTGTGGCATGTTTGCGCGCGCGCCGGCTGCATCAGTGCGCATTCGGGGGCTGCATTCCATGTGGGTTCTCGTCAAACGCGCAAACCAGAATATCGGACTTCTACTCGCGCTTACATGGACTGGAATGCGCGCCGACACAGCCGGTGTGTGAACCTTTTAACTATAATAAATTGCTCTCTTCAGACGGGTGTCTTTCCCTCTGCCTGTAAAACGGCAGTGGTAAAGCCCCTGCTGAAGAAGAGCAATTTAGATCCTAAGGTTTTAGACAATTACAGACCGGTATCCAACCTACCGTTTTTAGGCAAAATTATTGAAAAGATTGTTTCTACTCAGTTACATGACTTTTTAAACGAGAGAAACATTTCAGAAAAATATCAGTCTGGTTTTAGAAGAAACCACAGTACTGAGACGGCCCTTTTAAAGATTTTAACTGATTTTAGAATCAATTATGATTGACAGAAACTTACTGTGCTGGTTCTACTGGATCTTAGTGCTGCCTTTGATACAGTAGACCACCAGATTTTACTTGACAGACTTAAGAGTCTGGTGGGCCTATCAGGAACTGTTTTAAGTGGTTTTATTCCTATCTTACAGACAGAAAATTTTTTGTCAACATGGATACATGGTCCTCAAGAATCCATAACATAAGCTATGGTGTCCCCCAAGGGTCAATTTTAGGTCCAATACTTTTTAATTTATACATGTTACCGTTGGGGGATGTCATCAGGAGACACGGCGTAAACGTTCACAGCTATGCTGATGACACACAGCTTTACATCGCCGTGTCTCCTGATGACCTAGAACCAATTAACACTCTTTTAAATTGCATTGTAGATATTAAATCTTGGATGGCAGATAATGTTTTACAGCTCAACCAGGACAAAACTGAAGTTTTAATCATCGGTCCTGAAGGCAAGAGAGAGATGATTTTAACAAAACTTCAGAACTTTAAAACTCCTCAGTATGTGAGAAACCTGGGCGTTATTTTAGACTCTGAGCTTAGTTTTATCCCTCATATTAAAAGTGTTGTCAAGACGGGATTCTATCACCAAGAACATTGCCAGAGTCCGCCATTCCTCTCTCTTGCAGCGCGGAGATCCTAATGCATGCTTTTATTTTTAGTCGTCTTGATTATTGTAATGCCCTGCTCTCTGGCTTACCCAAAAAATCCATCTACAGCTTACAGCTCCTTCAGAACTCGGCAGCACGGGTTCTGACGGGAACCAGAGGGCGGGAACACATTACACCGGTTTTAGAATCACTGCGTTGGCTTCCTGTGCATTTCCGGATCAATTTTAAGGTTCTTTTATTAGTTTACAAAACTCTTAATTGCTCTGGGCCCTCTTATTTTGGAGATTTTCTTTTAACGTTGCCACGCCCCATTTTGTCTAGGGGTCTGGGGCATAGCATAAAGGTAAAATAAAGAAAACAAAACAAATGTCTCCATAAAAAGTTTAACAAATTTATTTACAACAATAAAACAATTCAAAAGTGAAGCTAAAGGCTTCAGGGTGAACCAAGCCCTATCCTTTCCAGACAGAAAGTGAAGCCTACCCGGAAGTACCAAAACGTTGCAGTACCGGCACTGACCAGAGAGGCTGGTGCTTAGAGTGAGCAAATTCCCATGGACTCCCATGTTAAAAACCTCATTTTCAGCCCTCTCAAAAACCCCTTTAATGCCTGGTGCTTAAAGTTTTTATTTCATCAACAGCTACATATTTGATCCATGACAACTCTGAGGGGAGTGAATTTTTTACTAAGTTTGTAGGTTTTTTTTAAAAACAGCATTTATTTTCGCTTAATGAGGAGTTGTGGCTGTTTGACTGACAGATGACGATCGCGGTGGATTCTGGGAGAAAAACTCCGGTGTTTTGGGGTCTGCTACAGATTTAGCGTTAGCATGAGCGCTATAGTTCGGTTTTTGTCCTGCTGATGTGCTGTCAAAAAGTTATGATATATAAGAGCAGGATTCAGATCTGCCACAGTAACACCAGAATCTCTTCATGTAAAGTTAAAATGCAAAGACATACAGAAAAGTTTCAGTTAATAACATGTAATATAAATATTTCACTTTTAGTTTTTTTTTACATGTTTTATTTTTTGCTTTATCTAGTGATTCTAATTTTAGTTTAATCTTATGTTTCTCTTGTATTTTCCTCTCCAGGTCTGATTCTGGTGGTGGTGAGTGGGTTTATAATCCAAAACAATCCAGCATTTGCATTTTAAGGCTGTAAAATTCTAATTCTAACACGTAGAGATGACTTTTGCTGATGTGTGATTCAATAAAATCATGTTTAACATATTTGAGTGACCAGTCTCTTCTGTTTATTCACATTGTTTTAGAATATAAGTAAGACAAAAGGAAAATCTGTACAAAATGTATTTATTTAAAACATCACAAGCAATAATCATTGACGATTCAGAAATTGATTCCCTTTATTTAAAGTAGGGAGCTCATTAAACATGTCATGATTAGAAAGCATCATCTATGATAATACTGTCTGTTTTTTATATTTAAAGAACAGAGTAAGTGATCCTAAATAGTACATTTATATCTACTGAAACACATTTCGGTAAGACAAGAAAGAAAAAGCTGTTTAGTTCTGGGTGTAACACTGTGCAGCTGCTGGACGTTCTCTCTGATCACAATGACCAGCTCCAGAATCCAGACGTTCCCGTTCACTTCCTCCTCAGTGATGACAGAACCAGGAGCTGCTCTTCCTTGTAGGAAAAATAAATACGCTCCACCACCGTCTGCCTCAAGCTGAACCAGGAGATGAGAGGATCTTCTGTCAAGCTCACGTCGCTGTGGTGGTTTTTGTTGAACTGTCCTTTCTGGGAATGACGTCACCATTAATCCAAACTGTAATTGTAAGGACAAGATTTCACTCAAAAATATCTGTACATGAGCTGTTTTGCAAAGATGTGTTAATTACATAAAATAAAATATTTCATCTAGTTTATGCTCACAATACACGCGGATATCTTTAAACAAAATCTTTTAAGAAAATGAGTTTCTTTGAAAGAACATCATTCTTCAGTTTGGATTGTCAGCAGAAGAAGCATCAGTCATGTTTAACCTCTTCACTCCTGATGTCCATCACATTCTGACTAATATTACCACAGTGGTTCATTCTGCTTCACTGGAGTCTGTGACTGTGTAGTAAAGAATTAACTTAACTATTAGCTCCATCTCAAAGAAGTGTACATGATTAACTTCACTAAAGAGTAAAACGAAATACTCATGTTGTAATCACAGCATTATGTGATCATATTCCAACAATTTGATTTAACATTAGACAAAAACTACGTTTTACACAATCATATATTGCTCTTGTGGTGGATTTTTAAAAAACAATATGTATATAAAGACTACAATAAGATAGCTTAGGGCCGCAGAAATAACATGTTCAAACGAGTGGATACTGTTTATACTAAACACGTACCACGGCAAAATACGTTTTCATTGTTGTCTAAAAGTCACTTCCACCGCTTTACATATTGTGTGTAAAACAGTAATTACTTACCTGTAAAGATTCATGATGTAAATAATCCACCGCGATGCTTTGCTGAAGAAGCTGTTAGCCGTTAGCATTGAAGAACCGCGTACAGCAGCAGGAGCTGTGGGCGTGAACTAAAACAATCCGTGGGGGAAAGCGAGTCAACTCGGTCCCGCCCCTTTTCCCTATATTTGAAACGTCTGTGTGAGGCGGAGTTAACTCCAGCCAATATGGCTGCGGCCATGAGCTGAATATTCAGGCTTCATTTTGGGGACTGTGGAAGTCAATGGGTGACGTCAGAGATAATTCGTCTAATTATATATTATGTCTATGGGGTGAACCAAGGCCAAAACAACAAACAAAACTCCAACTAACTCAACCCAGGGAGCTTACCTGCAAAAGAAACAGTAAAAGAATGACTAACACTAACCTCCCGGGAACTAACATAAACAGGAGAAAAGATTTACTAAAGAAAATGGCAGTTCACCCCTACAGCTTCACTTAAACTAAACTAACACAAGACTAACTCACACAAACTAAAAGAACAGAGTGGGATCAAAACAGAATACCAAACAAACTACAATGTGCACACAAACAAAACCAGGTGGAGAAGAGCACCGAGCTGCAGTGGAGACATGTTGCAGCCCAGCTCCCTTCTCCTGGGCTGGAGGTCCTCATGGTACTTTTGAAGGCTCCCTCCTTCAGCTGGAGCTAATTGGAAGCCACGCCCTCCAGCACCACACCTGAAAGAAATCAAAAGGGACATACACAAATAAAAAAACCACCCAACACAAAGAGGTCCCACTCTGACAAAATACACAGAACAAAACCAAATACGGCAACAGCCGTAACAAGTTTGAACCCCCGCAGACCCTGAGGTCCTCCAGCGATGGCCTTCTGGTTGTTCCTCGGGTGAGGACTGTGACCTACAGTGAGAATTCGTTCCACCATTGCGGTCCTCGCCTGTGGAACAAGCCTGCCGGAGAAACTCAGGGCCGCTGAGTCTGTAGAGATTTTTAAGAAAGGGCTCAAGACTAGGGTTGTCCCAATCAGGTTTTTTGGGCCCGATCCAATTCAGAGTAATTGGATTTTGTGGATTTGCCGATACCGAGTCCCGATCCGATACTTTTGTAAGACATTTAAAACGTGAACAAATTGAATAAACAGATTTGTGTTGTCCCTTATTTGTACTTCATTAACCTTCTTTTATCACTAAAAACTTAAATAGAACACTTCTGTGAAGTAGCTTTAATAAATGAGTAAAAATAGAGCAAATGTCTTTTTCTTCTTCATGTGTGAATTTGATTTGTCCAGTGTCGTCCATGGTATTGAGGTATTCTGTGATCTCTTGTGTTTGTCCATTTTTTATTATTTCTAAAATGTCATCCACGTAGCGTTTCCAGAGGGTTGGTCTGCAATGCTCTGGTGCGGATGTTATTGCCCTTCTCTCTAGATCTTCCATGAAAAAATTGCACATGATGGCTGACAGTGGGTCCCCCATGGCGAAGCCTTCTTTTTGCCTGTAGATTGGGTTACGGAATTGAAAGTAAGTGGAGGTGGCGATCAGATTGAGCAGTTGTGAAATGTCCTGTGCTGTGAGCTTTGTGCGTTTTTTCAATGAAATATCTTCTGTCAGCTGTTTATGCACTATTTGTAGTGTGGCTTTTACTGGCGTCCTTGTGAACAGTGATATCACGTCATGTGAAATGAATATTTCATTTGTTTTAATGTTTATGTTTTTAAGTTCTTTTGACAATTGTTTTGCATTTTGACAATGGTAGTCTGTGTTTCCTAGGAGGGGTTTCAGTATATCGGCTATGAATTTGGAAAAGTTGTAGGTTACTGAGCCAATGCTGTCAACAATGGGTCTTAGTGGCGCCCCAGGTTTATGTATTTTTGGTGTACCATAAATTTGTGGTATGATGCTGGCTGTAGGAACAAGATAATTACAGGTTTGTGTGTCTAGTTTGTTCTCTTTCTGTAGCTGTTTAAGTGCAGTTTTGAAATTCCTCTTCTTTGCTTCTGTTGGATCCTTTTTCAAAACCTCGTAGGTGTTCTGGTCTTTAAGTATCTCTTTCATTTGTTTTTCGTATTGTTCTGTATCCATGATTACAGTGGATCTGCCTTTGTCTGCTGGTAAGATTGTGATTTCTTTGTTGCATTTAAGATTGTAGATGGCTTCCATTTCTTTTTTGTTTATGTTACTTGGTGGTAGCTTAGCGGTTTTTAGAATGCCTGCGATTTCGTTGCGTAGTGCTGCTTTTTCTCCCGGGTCCTGTATTTTTTCACATGCTAACTCCGTGGCTACGATGAACTCCTCATGTGGGATCTCTTTCGGTGTTATGGCGTAATTCAGGCCGCGTGATAATATACTACGTTCGGCTTCGGTTAGTTTGTGTTTTGAAAGATTGCAAATCCACCTGTCATTTATTATATTGTCTTCTTTGTGTTCCACTTTTGCTTTGTTCATCAGCTTTTTCAGTTTCGTTATGTGGCGTTTTTTGTTTTTTTGTACTCATGGTTGTGTGCGTTGCGTAGATGCAGCAGAGCGTGTCCTTCCATTTCCTTGCTGAGCGCGTAATGTTGGATGAAATCCTGTAGTTTTAACTTGAGTTGTTCTTCTAGATTCTTTACTTTGTTTGCTGTGCATCGGATCCTCTCCTTGACCAAAGCCATCCGCACTCTTTTTATCATCCGTTCAGCGTTGTTTGTTTTGATCGGGTTCTTTATGTTGAGGCTGGTTGGTATAATTCCCTCATCCCGGCAGCGGAGGTTGAAGCGTAGAAAATTCATCACAAGAAAAATGGAACACAGGAAGGAATGCGAAAAGGAAACAGAAAAGAGACTAACAAGAGCGACACGACAACAAGCATCGCAAGAAAACATGAAATCTGCAATAACGGACCACTGCAAACAAGAAAACCACATCATGGACTGGGAAAAGGCCAAAGTCATCCACACTGAAGACAACAGACATCAAAGATGGATCATGGAGGCAGTGGAGATCAGAGAGCGAGCCCGGACCACCATGAACAGGGATGAGGGGGCCTTCCTGCTCTCCCATACTTGGAGCAACATCCTCCAGCAGCGAGCCGGACAGCGAGGGGCGGAGTCACCTGTCAGACTTTGACAGGTGACTCCGCCTCAGAAACAATCAGCTGTTTTATACACGTCACACTCCACCACCTGGTGACGACTCTGATGAAGACGGAACGTCTCCGTCGAAACATGTCAGGTACGAAAACAAATAGTGTGTCTGATAACAAAATAAACAAAACTGAAACAAAAACGCTGTCTTTTTCTGTTGAAATACCTTTATAGGTTGCTGTTTACATGAAGACAAACCAATAGAGACACTTGATGTCAGTGTAAAACATTCTTAAGAGTTATTGTTCCCGGAAGTTTGAATCTGTGATCATATTGCTAGCTTGACTGAGTTGTTTTTGTTAGCCACCTGTTTAAACTGCTGCCGAATTCTGTGCGTTTTAAGGCAACACTTTGTGATCTCTTCATGACATGCAGACCTCAGTGGAGCAATTATCTGAAATAATAAGATTGAAATTTAAAGCGCTGATCATAATAAGAATAAATGAAATATCAGATACTGATCGGGGGACAACATCCGGTATCGATCCTGTCATCAACCACATGATCTCCAATTTCTCCAATTTCCAATCACGTTATCGGATCAGGATATCCTTACTGAAAACAGAAATTTGTTTAAAGGCTAACCAAACCCTAAATCAACTTTTTTCATGTTGATCTCTATAAACAGAGCTTTAATCCTTCCGCTCTCCTTGGCTTGTTTACATTAAAAGTGAGGTCATCTGGACCGCACAAGACAGAGCGCTAAGCTTTTTTTTTCTTTGATTTTTGACTAATGTCCATGACAGACATGAAATCCTGTCCCCCTTTGTCCACATTTGTCATGAAAGAAATCACACATCAACATATGGTTGGAGTCATCTGGACCCCAAAGAGAGCGGAAGGGTTTAACTGCTGTCTGATGGTTATAACCAAATTTGGTAAAGAAAAATGAAATTGTTTAATTCTTCAAAATATGGTCAAAAACTGTCTTTGTGCTGCCCCCTTTAATTTGTCCATTTATCGCAAGTCATATCGTCATTGCAGTTTCAAAAACAGAAATCGTATGTCTCAGATTTTTTTCATATCATGCCGGTCTAAACAATACAAAAATATGATAGGGCTGAGTGAACACTTTGTCTCCGTAGTCCTCCCCCAGCATTGGGTGAAAGAAGAGGAAGATCTCTGCAACCAACGCAGAAACTTTGTAGTGGAACAGAATGATCCAGAACCTACATGGACTAAAGAGGAACTGGAGGAACCAGAACTTCTACATATAAAAGAGGAGCAAGAACAAGTGTGCTTCAGTCAGGATGAAGAACAAATTGATCTGAAGCAGGAGACCTTGATGGAGATTCCTACTTATGAGCAAAGCTTTGATGGAACTGATAGTCAGGATGAAGAATTAAGTCAACGTGAAGAATCAGCATCAACTACAGAAGAAGAGACAGATCTACAGAACAGAGATCAGAGAAAGAGAAGAGATAGAAGTCATGTCCAAAGTGTGGACAACTCTCACATTTCAGAAAGTCAGTGCTGCTCTGATGTTGGAAAACAATTCAAGGAGGGAACTTTGGGTAAGAAGTACAAACAATCCCAGAAAGAGAAGAGTCTTTCCTCTAAAAAGTCTGTTAAAGAGAAACGAATTGCACTCAGTTTGTCTCTCAACAAGCGAACCAAGTCTGATGAAAGACCTTACGTCTGTGAGGAATGTGGTAAAAGTTTTGATACAAAATCTAATATCAGGATTCACATGAGAATCCATACAGGAGAAAAGCCTTATTCTTGTAGAGAATGTGATAAAAGTTTTATTCAACCTTCTGATCTCAAAAAACACATGAGAACTCATACAGGAGAGAAGCCTTTTTCATGCAAGGAATGTGATAAAAGTTTTAGTCATAAATCTGTTGTCAAAAGACACATGAGAACTCATACAGGAGAGAAGCCTTTTTCTTGTAAAGAATGTGATAAACGTTTTATTCAAACATCTGACCTCAAAAAGCATTTGAGAATTCATACAGTAGACAAAATTGTAATTAATAATGAAGGAAAAATCTTGCAACTTAAAAAAAAGTAAAAATCACAGCACAGGACTCATATAGATATAGAAAAGTAATTGTTTGAATAGGAAGGTTGAAATATGATTTAATTTAACATGTAATAATAAAAATGTTTTGCTGTCTAAAAATCTATTTTTAAAATGTAAACAACAGAGTTCCCCTCGGAATTTATTAAAAAGTCTTAAAAGCCTCGAGTTTTTAGTCTTATTTTAAAATAAGGCCTTAAAAAGTGTTAAAGTCTTACATTTTGATACTTTGGTAATTAAAATGGTGAAGTTTAAAACCTTTTCCATATGGTCCATATGTTTTTTTTTTTTTTTTAAACTAAGATTATGAGAGTAAAGCACATTTATTAACACGCTGGATGCTAACGAGCGTACAAGGAGGTGAGAAGCTAGTTGTGATCATTGGTTGTCACCAGGTCTAAAAGAGAGCTGGAACGGTCCAGTACTGTGTATGAGATCTGGCGGAGGTACGCATGGCTGTGTGTCCGGTATTTTCTGTTTTAACTCTTATACAAGAGCAGCTACAGGCTGATGCCGCTAAAACTGAACCAGACTGCACTTTATCTCATCATTTTAGCCTCTCTGTGGTTATAATGCCTTATCATCGTTATGAAATAGGATTTATATCCTTGTCTCTACTAATGTTAACCACTAATTCTATCGTTTCCATAAACAAACCCATCATGCATGAGCGTTGTGTGGGGTACGTTTGATTTGTTCTCCAGTCAAGAAGGAATATTTCTATGCAAGATGGAAGTCGGTTGGTTTGTTTGTTGGTTAATTTGCAACAGAGGGAAAAAAAACAATCCATGATTTGTATAGTTTCTGAAATCAATTGTGATTTATAAATATATGAAGCAAAAAAAATATTTTTTACAAGGAAAAATCTTTTAAAATAGAAAATCCAGGGAAAATTATTCAAGAGGAAGGTTGCAAGTGAGGATGAAAATGTTGAATCTAAAATTAGAAGAGAAGAAAATCAGAATGGAGATGCATTCTCTGTATTTATCAATTTCTTTAGTACAACAATCAACAGTCAATTAAATGATGTTTCTAACAAATTAGAATATATGTCCATTGTCTGGATCCCTTTATGAATTCATCCATGTTTATAGTCTCTTCATTTGACTTTGACTGATCTCAAACTCTGGATTACAGCACATCCATCAGCACTCTTATTATTATTTTTATTAATATCTGTTTTGTTTTTATTTAACCTTAAAAAGTCTTAAAATGACTTGTAAAAACATTTAGGAACAGTACAATACACAGCAGGGCTGTCAGCAACGAGTATTTTAGTAATCGATCAGTTAATTCTTGTTGTTTTCCTAAAGGTGACAGTGCTGGTACTCAGTCTGTAGAGCTTCATGTCATGTATGACACTGCTAATGCTCAGTGTATGCTGTGTTCACAGAAATGGACATTTTACATATAAAGTTCATGAATTTCTATTTCATCTTATCAAAGACAAAAAGTTGAAGGTTCTAGGTTAGCTACATGCTAGAACAAAGAAGTCTGGAGCAGGTTTTCCTCAGGAAACTTAGAGTTCTCTGCGGTCTCCGCCCCTTTTTAAAGTGAAAGATGTTCAAATCTGAGTTCTTCATTAATATCTAGAGAACATTCACATTAGAGACGTCACGTTTCCACCAGCAGAAACCAAAATGAAATGTCCATTCATAGAGGATCATGTAGAGAGGAGGCGGGATTAATCCAGAGGAAATGTTATTTATGTCGGGAGAGGATTTGAGGACACGAGTCGATTGATGCAGTTTCCCCGATTCATTTTTATATGAGCGACATTATAAATAGTGAGTTATTCCAGGGATTTGCTATTAATAATGAGTTTTATTTTCATCATTTGAAACCCTTAAAAATCAAAACATTAAATCTCAAAAACTGGTAGGGGGTTTCAACTCGTACACAACGGTGAACACAGACCATGTATTAGCTCGGTTGTCTGCGACGCTGGCTCTGATTCTGACAGTCTAAGTTCAATTTCCGGCTCGTGCACGTCGTTTTTATGTATTAAACTATTTATCAGCTAAAATTTTTTAAGTTTTGAGAATTACATTTACATAAATGCTTATTTTTAACATATCTCAGGCAGCTACAGTGTTTCGTTTTAGCGTGCAGTGATATCCGTGTGTGTATGTGGTGCGTGTGTGGGGGGTGGGGGGTAGGGAAAACGGTCATTCATGCGATTACGGAGATGACTGGTTAAATTATTAACAGATCAATAACCATTCCTTACTTAACAAGTGACAAAATAACCTTCCTGATATTATTTATTCGTTATTTGAAATGATTCAACTGTAGACGTACACATTAACTCTGCAGATATTTTCTCTCTGTTTTACCGCTGCAGCTGGGTTTCCTTTCTTGCTGAAAATGTTCTTGTAGTCTCATATGCTTGTAGGAATTTATCAATTTCCGTCGCCGGAAGTAGCCACAAAACTCGGAAGTTTGTTCCCGTTGCCATGGTGAATCGTGCTGTCTTTGCTCCATTGATCAGGGCTTTTAATGGTCGCGACGCTCGCACCTGATTCTGGTTCCAACAACTTCAAGTTGATTGAATCAAACATTTTCAGCTGTTCTGAAACCGAAAACTCTAAGTTCGTGAATTTTGAGTCCAGTGACTCTAAGTTCAGGTTTCAACTCTAAATTTGTTGAACCTGCTTCATGAAACGGGCCCCAGGTCATACAATAGTAAAAATCTGTTTCTAAAACCCAAATAAAAACACTGGCGATTGAGCTGCAGGCTGTTGCAACAAATCCTGGTAACTGTGGGACACTTAACTTTGGGAGGGGTGAAGCCCGTTCACCCCTCTACGTCTCCAAGCGGCGGTGCACAAAAAAAACACGTCTTCGGATTAGCCGCCTCCCTGCTCGGGTCTTCCTCCCGCCAGCGTGCTGCTGACCACCACCTCGATTTGGCACACTCTGTTTTTCTAAAAGAGAACAAATACAATAAGAAATCCTTTGCTTTTTATTTCTCCTTTTAAATCTCTCTCAACCAAACAGTCTTGGACACACTCTGTTTTTCATCAATCATCTCCTTTCTGCTGCACATGCACTAAACCCTCATCTGGTCCGGCTAGCGTGTCTAGTTCAGCTTCTGGAGAAGAGAAGATGCTACCTTCACATTGACTGCAGTCAAATCAGCCGCCGTTCACATTTCTGTGCTCCAGTCAGCCGTCACTGGATTTTTCCTTTGACTTTCATCCAATGCTTACGCTAGCATTCTATGGAGTCTCGAAAGAGCCAAAATGAAATAAATATATACACCATTAAATACATAAATAAATGTGGCATTAAATAAATAAATGTGGCAATAAATAAATAAATGTTGAAATAAATAAATAAATGTTGAAATAAATTTGGCATTAAAAGATTAAAAGAGCACATTTAAGTATTTCATGACGTATTTACACACACACCTGCGAGCGCGTGCGCACACACCCACACACCAAAACAAAGAAGCACACGCGCCCGGACACAGATCCACTGGGCCGACAGAGCGGGTGGGCGGGGCTTTGGGTGCAAACAGCAGCAGACAGCGGTTCTTCTTTGCAGAAACATGGGTTAATGTCTTTAGATTTTTAAATCATCACCCATGATGGCAAAAAAACAAACAAAGTTCTAGCAGAAGAGCGGAGCGGACTCCGCTTCGCGGCGCTTCCGCGTCCAGAGTGAATTGGGGGTGACGCGCTCCCCGTCCCGGTAGCTGGTGGTTCGTAGACTTGATTCAATCAGATCCGCCAGCTCCTCTCATTTTTGACTGAGCATCGCTCCGTCCGGGTCGGTCCCGCTTCAGCTGCGGGTCTGCGGTTGCGCTTTCGGTGCTGTGATCTAATTGGACCAGCCAACTCGGTACATTTTGACAGAAGGACTCAGACAAAAACTTTGCACCAGGCCAGATCAACAGAGCAGAGACACGAGAGTTAGACCCCGCCCACTGAGTTTGACGAGAGAATCTGACGGATTGCAATTTCATGGTGTGTCCACTTCCTGTTTCATGAAATGTATAATGAAATCATGAAATAAATAAATATATTATGAAATGTTAAAAATGGCTTTTTAATTGCAATTTTAATATTTTAATGCCACATTTATTTCAACATTTATTGATTTATTTCAACATTTATTTATTTATTTCAACATTTATTTATTTATTTCAACATTTATTTATTTATTTCAATTTGGCTCTTTTGACCCACAAGGGACAATGAAATAAATAAATATGTCATGAAATACTTAAATGTGCTCTTTTAATATTTTAATGCCACATTTATTTAAACATTTATTTATTTATTGCAACATTTATTTATTTAATGCCACATTTATTTATTTATTTCATATTAAATATATTTATTTCAATTTGGCTCTTTTAACCTACAAGGGATAATGAAATAAATAAATATGTCATGAAATACTTAAATGTGATCTTTTAATATTTTAATGCCACATTTATTTCAACATTTATTTATTTATTTCAACATTTATTTATTTATTGCCACATTTATTTATTTAATGTCACATTTATTTATTTATTTCATATTAAATATATTTATTTCAATGTGGCTCTTTTGACCCACACTGGGCAATGAAATAAATAAATATGTCATGAAATACTTAAATGTGCTCTTTTAATCTTTTAATGCCACATTTATTTCAACATTTATTTATTTATTTCAACATTTATTTATTTATTGCCACATTTATTTATTTAATGCCACATTTATTTATTTATTTAATGGTGTATATATTTATTTCATTTTGGCTCTTTCGAGACTCCATAGAAGTCCTGAGAACGCTGGAAAATCTCCAACAGACTCCACGGAGCTTCTTGATGTGACCACGGAAATGTGAACGGCGGCTCGTTTGACCGCACTTGGAAAGGCTTGTAAATCAATCAAAGAGCATTTGGATGTTAGCTTACATTATTTTCTGCTCTGAGAAACCAATGGATTGAATGGATTGATCACAGCAACGTCAAGAAACATCAAAGAGTCTTTGGTGAACTGGAAGGAGAAAGAATCAGGATTTTGGAGGAAGTTGGCTCCATGAAGATCTTCACTTCCTCGTCACAGGAAGTGATGATCAGGATCAAAAATTCTGTGTGCTTATGTTTTTTAGACATCTTATTTATTCATTATAACTTACTTTGAGTCATTTTATGTATTTGCTTTAAAGTTTATATTTGATTTAATATATATTTTTTGCTTTTTATTTACTTCCTTTAATGTTCTGTTTGTGTAGCCTCAGCGTTGTGTGCTTGTTTTTTTCTGCAATGCCAGAAATAAAGACAAAGGAACATCAGCTGATCCGTCACGAGCGTAGTAGTTTTTACTGGAGAAAGAAGTTAATGGTTAAACCGCTGCAACGGCCAATCTAAAGATCAGCAAGTAGCGATAAAATGCCACTAAAATGGCCAAAATATTTAAGAATAAAAATAATTCCCGTTTCTCCAGCAGCCAAACCAACATTACAATTAGTAATAATATTTTAATAAATCATGCTAATTTCTGCTCATGACGTAGAATTTATGCTGACGTTACCTCGCTGGGAATCTCCGCTTTCATCTGAAGAGTTCCCACAATCTTTTGTTTTTAATACTGCAGTGCAGGTACATGGTTCCACCACAAGATGGTGCCAAATACACATTTTACAGAATTTAACAATAATATTTACACATGTTACATTAAGATATTTATTCTTTTGAGTTTTTTGTTCTTTTAATTATTTATTATGTGTATCTTTTGACACTTTTATGTATTTCGTTATGTGAGTTCAGTTTATGAATTCCAAACTTTTTAAAATATTAAAACAGCCAACACGCTTTCTTAGTAATTTAAAAAATGTCTTTTTGTAGTCTTAAATATACCAAACTAGCATGCTGTTGTGCTCAAACTCTTGATTCCTGTTTAAAGATTGTGAAAACTCCATAGATGAAGAAATCTTTAGTGATTACAGAATTGATTTGAATCTAAAGGAAATGGGTTCAATTCCAGTACCTGAAATCTTTGTGTGTAGATTTGGTATTTAGTTGAATGTTTTCTTTTTGTTTTTGCTAAAGTTTGATTTGAATTGTATTTATTTCTCCAGGAGAGCGTAAATGAATTTGCACCAGCGGCTATTCTTTTTTCTACTGTCCACAGATGAGGGCCTGTAAAGTGATAAGACAGAAGGAGTGGTTGTTGACGTTTAAAAAAATTTGAAAGACATAGCAAACAGTCACCAAGCTGCGCGTGTGTGATTGAATGTGCTTGTAATAATAATTTCAGGTGCTTGTAATAATAATTTGCCGTGTTCAATACGTGCATTGAAGTGTTTTGGGATGAAATAAATGAAATGTGAAATTTCCCCAGGTTGGAATTGAACCTCTGACCTTCTGACTGGGAGGTCACTACTTATGCCACTGCGCCACCGAGGGATGGAATCCGGAGCAGCACAATTAGTGCTATTTAATGCTGATGCATTGTGGGATCTAGTGTGGTGGAAGAATAGTTGGATCCAATGGAATAAAGAAATGTTGTCAAACGGTTTTAAGAATGTTTATTAAAACAGAGCAGAGAAAAGTACACGTCTTGCAAGCATGGAGGCGAGGTCTGCAGAGCCCTGTCTGTGATGAAGGACTTTCGTATTTTATAGAGCCCGGCCTCTCACCTGTGACGCAAAAGCTAACTCAAAGCCTCCATTTCATTAAGATTTGCCTCATACTCACCTGATGGGTTCTACATCCATCCTCAGAGGTTGTGCAGGTCCTGGGAACTATTAACCTAGTAGAAGCTCGTTGGGAGTGAACGGAGTGTTAGCATAACAACACATTTGACAGTAATGAGAGAAGTAAGAAGTGCTTAAACCCATTTAAATTTGTTCTGTGCACAGATTTTTGCCAATTGATGCTCTAAAGTTAGATCAATTCAATAAACAACCGTACAATGAAACCTGTTGTCCGAGTTGACCCGGAAAACTATGGTGAGGAAAAAAAGGATTGATTAGACATTTGGGTCAGAAAGAGAATGTTTGGATTAGGATTAGGGTTAGGGTTAGCCGTTGCTGGTCAGGCTTCTGGAAATTCTGCAAAAGAGTCAACAGTAATCACCAAATTCATATATAACAAATAAAAAATTCCTGTGGTGTTTCTCCATCACGTCATTGTAGTTGATCACACTCTCCGCCCTGGGAGACCAAGGATGTTACTTCCACATCTCTGGTTTCACTGTATCAAAACAGGCCACAGAGACATGGAAGGAGATGATGACGACATTTCAGAAGCCCTTCAAGCTGTGAAAAGGACCACATGAGAACCTTGGGAAAAAACAGTTGTAATAATTCCCATTAAAAATGAAAACAAGTTTGATCACAGCTCTCTGTTTGTGACCTCGATCTGTGCCTGCAGCTGCTCTGCTTGCAGACTCTTGTGGGCCTTCAGCCTCTGTTTTCCTAACAGAGATAAGCTTAACAAAACATTTTCCCTGAGCTTCTGCAATTTTTTATGTTCTGTGTTGGAGCACAAGTGAATGCGCTCATATAAAAAAAAACTTTAAAGTGCCCAAGCAGGCTCATGGGAGGACAGAGGCGCGGACTCTGCAGTCCCATGAGCCATGCAGATGGAATAACTCGCGCAGTAACATTCAGAGACAGAACCACAAAACAAAAACACAAGGTCTGGTTCTGGAGCGGTTGGTCAGTCAGAGCGGGCCGTCAGTCAGAGTTCAGCAGCACAGTCATGAGGGAGACCCTCGTCAGGTGTGAGCAGCACAGTGGCTGGGCTGGATTTAGGACTGAAAACCTTTTAACAGTGAAATTAGGCAGCTGGAGCAAACAAATTTGATACCTGAGGAAGCTGGTAAGGGAAAAGTGCGATGACCTGCGCTCTGCCAGAATGAGGTGGACCTCACGGGGACCAGAAGTGTCAGAAGTGAGTAACCTACAAGATCTCTAGAAGCTGCTAGGGTCTTCTCCGCCCCAGCAATGGCACGCAGGCAACGAAGAAGTCCAGCAGCAACAGGATCAAGCTTACAGGAGAAATAAGTGTCTGGTCTGAGAGTTCCACCATGATCCTGGAGGAGGTCAGAGGTCATGCAGCCCCTCTCTCCTTCACAGTCTATGTGAATGGCCTGCATGGATCCACCAGGCCTAAAGTGGGAGGAGATTGGAGAGCAAGGGGTGGAGAGCAAGTTTCAGTGCTGTGAACAAACTCTCAGCTTCTTTTGTCCACTGCACTTTAGAACTCATTGGTTTAGATTTTGGTTAACTCACCTAGGGGCTTGGTTAATTCTGAAAAGTTTGGAACAAAAACTCTGCAGTAGGAGAACAACCCAACGAAAGACAGGAGTTGCTTAACAGTTTCCGGTCTCGGCGCCTGTTGGATTGCAGTGAGATGTTTGGAGGAAAGGCTTTTACCTTCTGCACTGACAACATGTCCATGGAACGGGACTTCTTCTCTGGCAAACTGCAATTTTTGTCTGCTGACTTTGTGGCTTCGAGCTGTGCAGAAGGGCAGAACCTGGTGTAGGGCAGAAAGTGGAGAGAGAGTCGGCGAGAGCTCTGTTGTGAACTGTAGGTGATTCGCAGTAGCCCTGTGGCATGTGGGTGAAGGTGTACCCTCACCCATTAAACTGAAATGCAAACCAGAACTGAGAGTCTGGGTGAACAGGAACAGAAAAAAAGGCATTAGAAAGATAAAGGACAGAGAACCATCGAGAGTTAGGTGGTACATTAGACAAAAGGGTGTAGGGATTGGGGACAGATGGAGCATGTGCGTGTACAGCTGCATTGACAGGGGTCAGATCTTGGACAAAGCGCCATTCCTCAGAGGCTGGAGGAGGGCAATACTTTATAACGGGCAAAATCGGGGTATCAACAGGGGAATCATCACAAGGGATGACTATACCTGCTTCCAAAAATTAGTTTAAAACTGGGGTGATGCCTGCAATCGCTTCAGGCTTCAAGGGGTACTGAGCCCATCGGGTCTGAAATGAGAAAAAAATCAAGCTGCCAATCTAGAGCATGGTTGCACGCTCCAGTCCAGGAACCCAAATCGTTCCATTTATCAGTGGGGCCTTTGGACAAGGAAATGTGAGGGTCACTTCCTGGAATCTAAAAAATAATTTAAAAAAAAATTAAAAAAAAATGGGCTTGGGTAGAGCTCAAAGAAACAGACATCGCACAGCGTGTCACAGTCCAGAAAAGACTGCACACAGACAAACGATCATTCACACTTTTCAAAAACACAGTTTTATGCACTGGGTCTGGGTCCCCGGAAAAAACTTGGGCAGTACAATGAACATTTTCTGGTAGCATCAGCTGAGCTGGGAAAATAACTGTGTCTTTAGCTAAGGCTACAAGCTCGTTCTGTTATTCATAGTAGATCTGCCATTGATAAGAGCACTGGGTATCTGGGAGGAGAGATTGATTAACCATAGTGTAAACACATTCACGCTGTGGTTCAACAGTCATTCCATCAGGAGAGGAGTGGAAGGCCTAACTTCAATAATAATTCATGACTCATCAGACTAAAGTGTCAGCAAGAGGGAATAAGAAAAGTGTGTGAGAACAAAGCTGTTCAGGATTGGTATAAGTGCAGGTACATTATTGCAGGTAATACTACATTAAATTCTCTTTTTTTTTAATTGCAGGTCCTTTGGAAGAGCCATTTTTCCTGGACCTGCTGCATAAGCCTGACTGGTTGTTGAGGAGAGGAGCCGTGATTCCTGCCTGGAGTGTCGGGCTGATGAGCTGCAAAACAACATCTAGAAGGACTGCATGAAGCACTTTGTCAAGTCCAAACACAAAGTTAATGTTCAATCAAAACTGCTATGTAAAGTGTTGATATTGGACTTTTATCTAGGAGTTGTTTTTTACTTGCTCCTTGTTTTATCATTTTGAGTCTTAAAGCTTTAACAATATTGATATTTTCAAAGCAGTCCAGAAATATCTCTTCTTGCAGGTAAAAACTGAAATGCTAACATGAGCATTGTAATAATAGATATGAAAATAAACAAAATGGTTTCATGGCAATGTGGTATATTTATTACAAACCCAACATGAATACATCTTTCAACAGAAATAGATATACAGTTGGGGGGGGGTTGTTTACTTTGGGGGGTTATTAATGCATTAAGTTAAATGTTACATTTATAATCAGTATTTACTCAGCACACCTGTTAGTAACATGTATTAGATGAAGCAATGCATCTGGAAAAGTCTGTTTATGGTTAAGTACAGTATCACAAGAGTCATGTCAGGGAGAGTCTGTCCACGTTTCTGCTCAGCATCATCTGTAGAGAACAGGTCCTCTCCAGATGAAGAGACTTCGGTGATGGACCCAAGGTCTGCTCAAACATGCTCCCATAATCTAATAACACACTCTGTACTAAAAACCCACCATATAAAAATGAAATAACTCTTCCCCAGCGAGCATAAGCAGATAACTTATCCAGAAAGTGATAAAAAACACATTTAAAGCTAGCATAAAAAGAAGAGAAACTAGCATGAAAAAAACAAAGCCAGAAAATGATTGTTTTAAAGTCTAATAACAGGTTTTTTTTTTGTTTCTTTTTTTTAAATAAAAACCCACCATAAAATAGTGAACTAACTCTTCCCCAAGCATATTAATAACGTTTCTGAATTTAAAACCAACTATTCCTCGTTCAAAAAAAGAAGTTGTTTTAAAAAGGTCAAAAAAGGTACAAGAGAAAAAAAAATTTCAAACTGGAGGTGACTATTGTCCATGCAATGGTCCGCTTTTCTTCTCGTCCCAGCCTCAGTCTCTTCAGTCGGTATACAGTCCTGCACTCCGTGCTGCCAGTGAGGGCCTGCAATAAGAAACAAATCAACAAATAGAACATTTAAAAGAACACACCAAGGTCATACAATAATAAAGCATCTGTTTTCTAAAACCAAATAAGAAACACTGGCGACTTGAGCTGAGCAGGCTGTGGCAACAAATCATTGTCTGTCTTTTTACTGGATGGATTAAATGAAACTGTTGGGATTGTACATATATGTTATCCTATTTTTGCTTATTTCCTTTATCTAATAGATGTGTTTTAGTTCTCTTGTGTGCTGAAGTGTCTTGACCTAAGCTGGAAGTGAGACAGTCCTGCGGCGCTGTAAGTACCAACCGGACCCTGATAAAATAGATGCAGCGGCTGAGTCAGAGATTAGCAGGAGCCAGGAGAAATGACAAGGCCTCTGGATGGACTCTGAAGAATATCACCCAGCCTAAACATGCACACTCAATCTTTAAATGTTGTTTATGACCTTGTGTAAGAAACTGATTTGAACCTGTCTCAGCTGAAGTTCTTTTGCACCCCTTCCCTTAGCAACTGAGACCTTGTAACTAGGGCGTTCCTAATTCTCAATAAAACGCACGGAGAGCAAAGGGTTGTTCAGAGTTGGTTGAAAGATTGTAACTGAACAAGCTTTTGGCCCACTCTCCTTGCAAGTTTTAAACTTTAATCAATTCTCTGTGTTTCTTTGTGTGCAGTTTACACAAAATGTAAATGAACCCACCCACTGTCACAAGCACACCCTGGACCTTGTTTTAACTTATGGCATAGAGATTAGTCATCTGAGTGTCCATCCTCACAACCCCATACTTTCTGATCATTTTTTAATTACCTATCAGTTTATATTAGAAAACACCATAGCTCCAGTGATTAAGAAAGAGCTGAAACGAACATTATCTGACCGTTCTGTATCTGAATTTAAACTCTCAGTCCAACCAATGTTTAGTAACATGTTAGATAAATACTCTCAGAGCTCTTTAAGCCCCGTTGATAATGAGCAGTTTGTCAATGATACCATGCAAGCCCTCAGAGGAACCCTTGATGCTGTTGCCCCTCTGAAACTCAAGCTTGTTAGACAAACAGAGTAGCACCATGGTTTAACGCTGAAACACGTTCCTCAAACAAATAACTCGTAAATTAGAAAGAAAATGGCGCCGTTCTGGCTCAGAGCACTCTCTGAATGCTTGGAAATGCAGCCTCTAAGCTATAAAAAATCCCTGCGTAAAGCCAAACTCAATATTACTCATTTTTAATAGCAGAAAATGCAAATAATCACGATTTCTCTTTAGTACTATAGCCAGGCTGACCAGCAGCCACAGCTCGGTTGAACAACATATTCCTGCTGCCCTCAGCTCTGAAGACTTTGTTACATTCTTTGATGATAAAATCTCAAATATCAGATGCAAATTGAACAAGGTTATTCTACCATTACCCTTAGCAAATTAAAATGGTAGAAAGGAAAACATCCATAGAAATGTCTGTAACATTAGATTGCTTTTACTGCTGTGGACCAAGCAGAAATAGCATCAGTTATTACATCTTCTAAAACTTCCACTTGTCTCCTTGACCCAATCCCACTAAACTTTTTAAAGAATCTTCCCTTAATTAGTGACTCCATATTAACCATAATAAATCCCTCTCTAGAAACTGGTTATGTCTCAGTTTTTAAAACATGCTGTTGTTAACCTCTTTTGAAAAACCCAGCCTGGATCCTGACATTCTGGCAACTATAGACCAATATCTAATCTCCCATTTATTTCTAAAATTTTAGAAAGAGTTTTGTAGTTAAGCAGCTACAGCGCACCTACAGACAACAATCACTTTGAAGTTTTCAGTCAGGGTTAGACCTCATCATCATAGCACTGAAACTGCACTGGTTAGAGTTACTAATGACTTGTATTGGGCTTTCAGATAAAGGACTAATCTCTGTTCTGGTCCTGTTAGACCTCAGCACAGCCTTTGATACTATTGACCACAGCATCTTACTCCATAGACTAGAGCATGACATAGGGATCAAAGGATCTGCCCTCCAGTGGTTTGAATCCTATTTATCTGATAGACACCAGTTTGTTCACGTAAATGGACAGTCCTCTCATTGTACTCGAGTTAGCTACGGAGTCCCACAGGGCTCAGTTTTAGGGCCCATCCTATTCATGCTTTACATGCTGCCCTTAGGAGACATAATCAGGAAACACAGCATTAATTTCCACTGTTATGCAGATGATACACAGCTGTATTTATCCATTAAACCAGATCAGAATGACCACCTAGAAAAACTGAATTCCTGCATCAGAGACATTAAGTCCTGGATGACAATTAATGACCTCCTTCTGAACCCAGAGAAAACTGAGGTCATGATACTGGGTCCTAAACACCTGAGAGATGCTCTCTCAGATAAGATAGTCTCCTTGGATGGTGTAAATATTGCTCCCAATTCTTCAGTCAGAAACTTAGGGGTCTTATTTGACCAGGATTTATCATTTAATGCTCATATATCTCAAGCTTGTAAAACTGCATTTTTTCACCTACGCAATATCGCTAAGATTAAAAATATTTATCTAAAATGATGCTGAAAAACTCATCCATGCATTTGTTACGTCGAGACTGGATTACTGTAACTCTTTACTGATAGCATGCCCTAAAAGTTCTTTAAAAGTCTTCAGCTTGTCCAGAATGCAGCAGCAAGATTGTTAGCAGGAACTAGCAGAAGAGAACACATCACTCCTGTGTTAGCTTCTCTCCACTGGCTCCCAGTTGAATTTAGAGTAAAGTTCAAATCCTCCTGTTAACATATAAGGCTCTGAATGGTGTGGCCCATCCTATATTAGAGATCTCATAGTTCCTTACCAGCCAATCAGAACGCTTCGCTCACAGAATGCAGGACTGCTTGTAGTTCCTAGAATTTTTAAAAGTACAGTCGGAGGTAGAACCTTCAGTTATCAAGCTCCTGTTCTATGGAATAAGCTCCCAGCCCATGTCAGAGAGGCAGGTACAGTTTTCTACCTTCAAAACTAGCCTTAAAACATTCCTATTTGGACAGGCGTTCTGCCAGACTAGCCAGTAATCATAGAATAATTAACATAATGCTCCCATACTGTTCTGAAGTTTGGGGAAATAATTATTATAATCACATACTTCTCCAATATATGCTTGAAATATAAATGATGAAATATGTATATTCTCTACATAATAACATAGAAGGCTGCTAGAAGTTAGAAGCTGGGAAAAGTATGGTGCACTGGGCTCTGTCCTCTTTCCATCTACCTCTCCTCTTCTCTACTTTTTTATTTACTTCTAACTGTATGCCTTTGTTGGTGGTGCAGTATAATTCACATGTTTTTCCTTCTCTCCGACTCCCCTGTGGGAGACCGGGAGAGATTGCAGTTTCCGGGAGACTTGTTGGTGATCCTGACGAAGCCCCGCCCATCTGGATGAAGCCCCGTCACCATCCGTCACCATCCTGCATCTCTGAGTGGGAGTGATTCCTGGTGGGTCGTCTGTCCTCCTGCTCCTGGTCGTGGTCTGCAGTTCTGCCTCATCTGGACTATGGACTTAATCATCACTTGTCCCTCAGCTCTATATGAATGAACTCTACTCATATATGCAGTTTTAGCAGCTAACTTTTCTTTAACCGTTCTGGTATCGCCTGTCCGTCCTGGGATGGGATCTCTCCCTCATGTGGGAATCCCTAAGGTTTTCTTCTTTTTTTCCTGACTCAAGTTTTTTTTAGGAGTTTTTCCTTACCGCGAGGGAGGGTCTAAGGACAGGATGACCTGTTCTTTATAGTCTGTTCAGTTTTTACCTATTGTGCATATTTTATGACTCCATCTGTGCATCTGTAAAAACTGCAGGCATGAAGCCCAATGAGGCAAATTGAATTTGTGATATTGGGCTATATAAATAAAATTGAATTGAATTGAATTGAATTGCAGGTTGATTTCTTTACAAATGTTAGTGCTTAAACCTAACAGAAACTGATATGTTATAAATCATCATTTATACTTCTATTTAGAACAGATCAGAATCAACCAAACTAATAAAAACACATTGATGCAGTCATTCAATGAAAGGAGGAACAAGTGATGATTGAATGCAGAGAAAAGAACAGCTTTCTAAAATCTGACATGTGCTGAAAACATTCTTTTTGGATTTTCTAATTTTCTAAGATGATTTTGATCTATAAGCCACAATGATCACATGGTTCAAAATAAAGGATTGTGTAATGATTGTATACATAATGAGTTTCACTTTTTGTGTTGATTGACAAAAATATTGAATTTTTAACCAAATTCTGTCTTTTAGATAAACAGAAATGTTGTTTTGAATGAAGACTTGAATGATGAACTTTGTAAGATGACATTTTTAAAGACATTTTCATCATCTTCAGTTTTTGTTGTTTCATTTTTATTACGATTACTATGATATTGTTTAGTTAACCATTGTGGTTGTAGGTTATGCTGAGACAATGTGAGCATAAGATAAAATAAACTGGAGAATCTTGTTGAAAATAATAAAAACATCACCAGCCCGTGAAGCTACAGTGATTGTGCTCACTACGACACTTGTGGCGGCTCTGCAGGCTGCAGGGCAGCTAACCACCGGCGGGCAGGCAGAGCAAAGCTGCAGCCTGGACAGTAAACCTCACTAGATCTGCCAGAACGGAGAGTAAAGAGGAGTCTGGAGGTCAGACAGGAACAAGATGAACAATCTGAAGGCTGCAAGTCCTCCAGAGATCTGCAGGTTCTGGTGTTCATCACAGATTCTGTAGAACTCTCAGAAATGGATCCAAAGAACTGCAGGATCTGAAAGGAGTCCAGACCTGAATCCCAGTGAAGAATCTCCAGCAGCTGCAAACATCTGGATGGAAAATGAGTGCAGCAGTTTCTGTGGTGGAGCGGTCGTCACACTGAAGAAAGAGTTGGTGGTTTGATTCCAGGTGAAAGCTCCTCCTCCCTCACACTGAGGTTTCTGCTCACAGACTTCATTGTTCCTCTGAACCTGTTAGAAGCTGAACGGACTGATTCAAAGTTACAACGAAAGAATTTCATTAACTCATGATTGTATGTTTTTTTTCTTGCTTGTTCTTTATTGATAATTTATGTCTTTATTGTTTTAATTAGTGTATATTTGCATTATTGTTATTTTATTGAAGAGTTTTTATAGTTTATTTGTTGGTGTTTTTCAGATTTTATGTTTTAACTTATGTATAACTGTTTTAGTAAAAACAATTTGAAAAGTTTTGTTCTATTTTCCTTTTATTCTTTGTTTTTCGATTTTTAACATTCTGTTACTGTAGTTTATTTATATGATATTATTATAAATATGATAAAGAATGAATGGAGTCACAAAGACGTAAATTCTGGTAAATAACAAGACTGACGTGGATAGTGTTGGTATTGAAGTGTGGAACATTTTCCATCCAGACCAGCTGGTGGCGCTAATGCACCATGACGCTGTTTGCTAACCGCCAATAAACCCCAGAAGAAGAACAGCACGAGGCGATAGCTAGCTAGCTAGCAGCGTTAGCTTGTGCTGAGAGGACGGCGGGGTTTCGTTCGGACGTTCGTGAGGTGTTTGGACAGAAAGGACGATACGTGGTTCGTGTCCGAACTCTCCAACTTTGGTCGTAAATGAGTGAAAAAGCGTTGAATGTAAAGAAGGTGTTTCTGTGGTTGTAGCTGAAGATCGGAGCTGCTGCTGTTCAGAGGACTTTGGTGTTTGTTGGAGCTGCAGGAACCATGTCTTCCCTTCAGTCTCTGAGAGAGTTGATCAGCGAGCGACTCGCTGCTGCTGCTGAAGAAATCTTCAGACTCTGTGAAGGAACCATCGTCCAGTACGAGCAGGAGCTCTGTCGTCAGCGCAGACTGCTGGATATCTGCTGGAAACCACAGCTTCAGCTCCACCACATAGGTCTGTCACTTCTTCTTCATCTTCTAGAACATTCGGCTCCAGGATGGCCGATAACTAATGAGTCAAAGAGTTCATTTAACAACATATAAGGCTTATTTTTTATTTATGTATTTATTTTTTAAGGCTGATCGTGTGTTATTTCCTCCTGTTGTCTGTTCTGCTGCACTAAAACGTAGGATTGATTCAGTCATTGTTTCTTTCTAATCGGTCAGTTTGATTTCACAGGAGAAGTGGTTTATTAATTTTTGGTAATAATTAACTAAATTCAGGTAGAGTTTGATTGATTGCTTGAAAAGGAGTGGGAAGAAGCGAATTTATATAATCCCACTTGATTACTTCATTTTACTGTTTTGCATAATTATGCAGATCAAATGCAAGTTTGTTTTTTGTTTGTTTGTTTGTTTTTTTTTAAATTCCAATACCGAAGTGAATTGCTTGTTGATTATTGATTAATCTCACCAAGCATTATTATCATACATCATGTAACTGCATTTTAATACTCATTGGTTATCATCAAAGTATAATTTTATATCAATGCAGAAGGATAATCCTTACACACTGAAATCAAGTTTTAAAGTAACAATAACAAAACTTATTGGTTATTCTCTAAAATATTTTTTATATTTTATCAGTAAACATTATCCATTCACACAATATGTAATAACCAATTAATATCAGTAGAATGCATAATTGCATTAATCATTGCTACATATTTCGGATCAAGTAAAGAAAATCAGTCTCGTATTGATTGTAAACATTTCAGTAATCATTACTGAATTTTACATTATGTAAAATTCATTGATTGCATTTTAAAAAAAAGCTTTGATTGTTGATTATTGATTAATCTCACCAAGCATTATTATCATACATCATGTAACTGCATTTTAATACTCATTGGTTATCATCAAAATATAATTTTATATCAATGCAGAAGATAATCCTTACACACTGAAATCAAGTTTTAAAGTAACAATAGAGTACTAACTATTATTTATTCTAAAATTTTTTTTATATTTTAATCAGTAAAATTATCATTCACACAATATGTCAATAAAGCCAAATTTAATTATCAGTAGAAATGCATTAATTGCATTAATCAATTGCATTATCATTGAATATTTGGATCAGTAAAAAAATCAATCTCGTATTGATTATGTAAACATTTCAGTAATCATTATTGAAATTTTAACATTATGTAAAATGTCATTGATTGCATTTTAAAAAAAAAGCTTTGATCATTTCATCACGTTCAAGTTCAGACATTTCAAACACCAGTTGATCTTTAACTCGTCTTATCTTCATTTTGTGAAATTAGTTTCTTTATACATTTTCTTGAATTGATAAATGCTTGAACATAGTTTGAGTTCATTACTTAACTTGTTCCAGAGTTTAGTTCAACACACAGAAACACAGAAACTTTTCTTTGACCTTGAAGTTCCTGCATCCTCTCTCAGTTTATATCCTCCTTCATTTTCTAAGAACTGTTTTTGGATATTGTATGGTAATGTTTACCACCAACTCTGTATAAGTATTGCGCAGTGTAACACAGGCGTCAAAAACACTAGAGTTGCATCCTCTTGCCCTGCTAACAACTCTTTGACCCAGCATGCCTTGCGCGCCTCGGGTCACGTGACCATTACCATCCAATCAGTGGGCTTTATCAACCCCAAGCAGGAAGCGGCCAGACACACACGTTGCTGAGCTGGGAAATGTTTGTTTGCTACGAGGAGCCGCCTGCCCGTAGAAACTCTGAGAGAAGCGCCACAAATTGGTTGGTTTATTTCTGTGGAATCGGTGAGTCAATTATCTGAGTAATTTAATATTTTGTTATTATTTGAACGCAGCATAGCGCTGGTTAGCGTACGCTATTAACGCCACATTTCAACTATTCCTGTCCACATGACGTGTGCTTATGTTGATTATGTTGATGCCAGGTGTCTCTATTTGTAAGCGCTTTGATTATGAACATTATACTGTTTTGTTGTATAAGTTGTTAAATTAATTATTAGTGCTTAGTCAATGACACTGTTGTTTTATATTGCGCAATATTTATTTATTGAGTCTATTTATATTTAACATATATAGACCTAGAATGTGCACATGATTTGTAAGGGTCCTGTCCTTTTATGCAGGCCGCTTATGATGGCGAGCTAAGCCCGAACCTGAACCCGGTTAAACGCTGGAGCCTTCTGAGAGACATTTCCATTCTGAGAGACGTTTCCATTCTGAGAGACGTTCCCTTCCTGTACACTGTCCATGCTGGTAGGAGGCTCCTGTAGCCTACAGACTCTACTGACAACAAACCCATAAACCAGAGCTCTTCTTCTCAAATCCTACATTCACTCCTCTGCTACAAAGCCAAACGTCAGAATTCTATCTTCAGAACTTTTTGTTCTGTGCACTCCAGGCCAACAAATACTTGAACTTTTTATATGGACATTGAACTTTATCACTGTAAATATTGGGGGTTTTTTGTATGGCCATATTGTCTGTCTGTTTTTGTCTGTTATTGTCTATATAAATACTGAGCAAAAGAAATTCCGAGTTCTGCCTTCTCTCTCCTTGAGCCGAATCTAAGTCTTCTGATGAAAAACTGGGGTGTACAATTAATGCACTTCCAGTAACCTTCTACTTTCTTCATAAATTCTTCATAAATTTAAGCAATAAATGCTACATAATTAGTGGCAAGCTAGCCAGGAGAGAGAAGAGGAGGGGTTTTGCTATATCTTTTGTTTGTATTCGTATATTGTATGATAGACATGGATGTATTTGAGAAATGTGGCATTAAGATCCCCTATGCTGTGATAATTGACAGGCCCACCGAAACAGAAACAGACGACGAAATACTAGATTTCTTGAGCAGATATGGCTCGATTTCGAAATCGCAAGTCATTGATGAACCTGAATCTTCCTTTCACCAGAAACTTGTTGTTGAATTTAGTTTGGGTTCTGCCATTGTTGCGTTAAGTAAGATGTTGCCATACGCTTATACTAGTGAAGATAAAACTGTTTCTTATAAAATCAGAGAATTATCAACCGTTTGTGCTGCTCAAAGTGAAGAGGTAACTACTAATTCTTACCTGCGAGAGCTTCAAAATGTTGCAAAACGTACTGGAAAAAATTACGCAGAGGTACTGAAAGATGTGATGTCTCTGCTTGGCCGGTCAGTAGCGGAGCTAGGATCCCATCCTCCTGAGGAGGATTTTTTATTTAACCTTTATTTTACCAGGAAATCCCGTTGAGACTTACATCTCTTTTTCAAGGGAGACCTGGATGACGCCGAGACTTCTTCAACTGCGTCCTCTGCTGGAGTACCACCATCTGCTGCTGGTCCGAGTTTTCTTCCCTACTCACATACCAACAACACACTCTTCCTCTTCTGAATCGCTACCAACCCACCCAGCGACGCGGCAGGAGTCGCCAGCGCTACGTGGTGGAGCACATTTAAAAATGAAGAAGAGACTCACAAGACTGAGAGTGTTTTCTGGCCGGCTACCCGCCCGCCAATGAAACTGACTTTGAGACGTGGCGATCAAGTGTTGATTTAATGATGAACGATCCCTCTGTCTCAGATCTTCAACGCTTAAAGGTCTCACTCAACGCAGCGGTCAAAAGAGGGGGGGTCCCACCCTCTGAAGTTGACAAGCGACTCCTCAACCAATTCTGCAGAGGATGTTGGGACAACACGCTGATCACAGAACTCCAACTTAAGCAGCGTAAGTCAAACCCGCCACCTTTTTCTGAACTGTTACTTTTACTTCGCACAGAGGAAGACCCGTGAAGCCTCCAGCAGCAGCGAATGAGACAGCATTTAGGCCCCACCAAGGTCAAGACTCAAGCTCAATATGCCTATTCTCATCACGAAGAAAAACCAGAAAAGAATCTATTACTTAGAGCAACTCACCAAGCAGCTGGCTGATATTCAAAGACAATTAAACATCCTCACCGTCGCTCAGTCCAGCTCAAGTCTGCTGCAACCAAGCCCACACCTAGCCATCATTATGGTGAAGGTCAGAGGTGTGGCAAGCACCCCAAACACCCACCTTCTGCACCTAAAGCCCGGCTATTGTTTTAGGTGTGGTGAAGATGGGCACATCAGAACTCACTGTGAAAACACTCCACTCTGCCCTGGTGTTGCTGCAAAGAAGAAGTTGTTTTCTTGAGAGATTTAGCAAGAGGCAAAAGTCAAATCCATCTACACATCAGTCTTTAAACTAAAAGAGGTTCCTGTCACGGGACGAACTGGAACTGCTTCGGACCCCAAATGTCCCAAGAATGCTGCTATCTGCAAAGAACAGACTTTTTCTCCAGTCACCAAGACATTTCTGCCAAAGGGCCTCATTGGATCTAAATGTACAAGTGAAGTCAACGTTGCTGGTCATCTATGTCACTGTTTACTTGACACTGGCTCACAAGTCACCACAGTTTCTGTTTCTTTTTTCAACAAGCATCTGTCCCTTCAGCCGTTGAAACCTCTCTGTGAACTCCTGCATGTTGAGGGTGCCGGAGGCCAAGCCATTCCCTATCTGGGTTACATCGAACTCTCAGTAACATTTCCAAAAGACTTTGTTGGCGCTGAGACTGAAATAGCTACACTTGCACTTGTGGTTCCTGATTTCCAGTCTGAGAATCAGTCCCAAGTGTTGATCGGAATGAATACTTTGGAGCTACTGTATGACCAGTACGTGCACAGTGAATACACAAACTTCAAGCCATCAACCTATGGTTACCAAGCTGTCCTGAAACTACTCCAGCTGAAGCACCAGCAAACACAGTCGGGTGGTGAAGGATTTGTGCGACTCTCCAGCAAAGCACCAGTTGTCATCCCTGCTGGCCATACTCTTGTAGTGGAGGGAGCTATTCATTCTGACATCCCTGCTGCAGGCTGCTATGCAGTAGTAGAACATCCAGCTACTCCACTTGCTGGGGACTCTGTGTGATGAACTGTCTCATTAACGTCTCACGCCATACCCTGCACAAAGTTCCAGTTATCCTCAAGAACGAGTCCAAGCAGGATGTATGCATTCCATCTCAGAGCATCATTGCAGATTCTGTATTGACTCCCCAGATCTTGTCACATACTGTTGCTAATAAATCACCTGTAACCAACCAGTATCTTCTACCAGACTTCGGTGACTCTCCAATCTCTTCTGAATGGAAAGAAAGGATCACCAACAAGCTAAATAATATTCCAGAAGTCTTTTCACATCACGACCTTGATTTCGGAAGGACTGACAAGGTGAAACACACCATCAGATTACACGATCAGACCCCATTCAAGCATCGACCAAGACCAATCCACCCACAAGACCTCGAGGCCGTACGTAAACACCTGCAAGACCTTCTACAAGCCGGTGTAATCAGAGAGTCAAAGTCTCCGTTTTCTTCCCCAATTGTTGTGGTGCGAAAGAAAAATGGTGATGTCCGCCTGTGCGTAGATTACAGAAAATTAAACCTCCAGACCATCAAGGATGCCTACGCCCTTCCCAACCTGGAAGAATCATTCTCTGCATTAACAGGCTCAAAGTGGTTCAGCGTTTTGGACCTCAAATCTGGTTATTACCAGATCGAAATGGCAGAAGCTGACAAAGAAAAAACAGCCTTTGTTACGCCGTTGGGATTCTGGGAATTCAACTGCATGCCACAAGGTGTCACTAACGCGCCTGCCACATTCCAGCGCTTAATGGAAAGATGCATGGCTGACTTGAATTTAAAGCAAGCTCTTGTTTTTCTTGATGACCTCATTTTTTTTCAAGCACACTGGAAGAACATGAAGAGCGCCTCATGCGTGTTCTCCACAGACTGAAAGAATATGGTCTCAAGTTATCACCAGAAAAATGCAAGTTTTTCCAAACTTCAGTGCGATACCTTGGTCAAGTGGTATCAGAGAGGGGTGTGGAGACCGATCCTGAAAAAATCATCGCTTTGAAATCATGGCCGATTCCACGAACATTAAAAGAGCTCAAGTCCTTTCTCGGGTTTGCTGGATATTATAGACGGTTTATCCGGGGTTATGCAGCCATCGCAAAGCCACTTAACAACCTTACGCGAGGCTACATAATAACCCGCAAGTCTGAGTCAAAGAGAGTCAAGACCATAAACTCACAAAACATTAAACAGCCCTTTGGAGAAAAATGGACGTCCGAGTGTCAGCATGCCTTTGAAATGCTGATTAACTTGCTAACAACTGCTCCGGTGCTTGGATTCGCTGACCCGAAAAAGCCTTACATCCTTCACACCGATGCCAGTGCCTCCGGTCTTGGTGCTGCTCTGTACCAGGAGCAGGAGGGTCATCTGAGGGTCATCGCGTATGCCAGCCGTGGGCTCTCTTCAAGCGAATCAAGGTATCCAGCACACAAATTGGAGTTTCTGGCGCTGAAATGGTCCATAACAGAAAAATTCCATGATTATCTGTATGGAGCCAGTTTTGTCGTGATCACCGACAACAATCCATTAACATATGTACTCACGTCAGCAAAGTTGGATGCAGCTAGTCATCGTTGGCTTGCTGCCACTCTCCACCTACAACTTCACACTTCAGTACCGTGCTGGCAAGCAAAACCTTGATGCAGATGCACTTTCTCGACGTCCACATGCTTCTTCACCGGACACTACTTCTGATGATGATCTCATCTGCCAGTTCACTCAAGAGCACAGCAGTGACCCTGATATGAGGTTTCGCCAGAAGTTGTTGCAGCCATCAGTCAAAATTGTTTGGAAAGAAACAGCTCTCCTGACCTGCACTCCATCACACTCGTTGAGTCACTCACAACGTCTGTCAGGCCATCCCCCGACTGCTACAGTGAAAGTCATCATGGGCTCCCTGTTGTTCCATCCTTGTCTGCTGAAGAACTCAAAACAAAGCAAAGATCTGACCCTTCAATTAGAGAGGTCATACACCAGCTAGAGACAGGAGAACGAGTTCCCCCACTGTGAAGCAAGAGCTCCCTGAACTTTCACTGTTGCTTCGAGAGTTGAACCGCCTTGAGTTGAGAGGTGATATTCTCTACAGAAGAAGACTAGAGGGGAGGAGGTGAATTTACAACTGGTCTTGCCCGAGGAACTACGGTCCCTTGTGTTGAACAGTCTTCACAACGACATGGGCCACTTGGGCATTGAACGAACATTGGATCTCATTCGGTCCAGGTTTTTCTGGCCCCGCATGTCTGCAGATGTTGTGACCAAGATTCAAACCTGTGATAGGTGTGTGAGGAGAAAGACGTTACCAGAGAGAGCTGCACCATTGGTCAACATCACTACTCCCGTCCGTTGGAGTTGGTGTGTATGGACTTCCTTTCACTTGAACCGGATCAGAGTAACACCAAAAGACATCTTAGTGCTCACAGACCACTTCACCAAATTTGCTGTGGCACTACCAACACAAACCAAAAAAGCCAGAACGGTTGCTCGTTGTCTATGGGAAAACTTCATATCATGTTATGGGTTTCCCGAACGTCTTCATACGGACCAAGGACCTGATTTTGAGTCGAGACTCATTAAAGAACTTTGTGAAATCTCTGGAATAGAAAAGACAAGAACGACGCCATATCATCCTCGAGGCAATCCAGTTGAACGCTTCAATAGAACTCTTTTACGCATGCTGGGGACCCTCGAGTCTACACAAAAGAGGAGGTGGAAAGAACATGTCAAACCTCTCGTCCATGCGTATAACTGCACCAAAAACGAAGTTACTGGGTTTACGCCATATGAACTGATGTTTGGCCGTTTACCTCGTCTTCCTGTCGACTTGGCGTTTGGACTACCTGTACGAGAAACCCAGTCAAGATTACATTCACAGTATGTTGAGAATCTGCGCTCCCGACTCGAAGAAAGTTATCAATTGGCATCAAAGAACGCTAAGAGGTCAGCAGCAAGAAATAAAAACCGCTTTTGACCAGCGTGTGACTCCGTCAAGCTTGGAAGTCGGTGATCGAGTTTTAGTACGCACTGTGAGACTGCGAGGAAAACACAAACTTGAAGATAAATGGGAGAGGAGTGTGTATGTTGTACTACCGTATTTTCACGACCATAGGGCGCAAATAAACGTCTTAGATTTTTTTCAAAATGTGCGGTGCGCCCTCTGGTCCAGAGCGCCCTTTGTGTATGTTGTAAGGCGAACGTTCTCTACCACGTCCTCCTCAATGAGGACGTGGTAGAGAACATGAGAACGTTAAATGGGGATTTGTGGGCGTGGATTGTGTATAAAACAACAGGTATGTGCTTTATGCAGAACATTGCTGTTTTAACAATCCTGAAAATGGCAAAGAGACACGCCTATGAAGCTCAGTTTAAACTGAAGGCTATCAGCTACGCAGAGGAACATGGAAATCGAGCCGCCGCGAGAGAATATAAAATTAACGAGTCGATGGTTCGCAAGTGGAGGAAGCTGGAGAACGAGCTCCGACAGGTGAAGAAGACTCAGCTGAGTTTCCGCGGACATAAGGCGAAGTGGCCGGAGTTGGAGGAAAAACTCGGCAATGGATCATCGAGCAAAGAGCGAGCGGGAGGAGCGTTTCAACTGTCACCATCCGACTCAGAGCAGTAACGCTAGCGGAGGAAATGAAAATTGAACATTTCAAAGGAGGTCCGTCTTGGTGCTGGCGTTTTATGAAACGGTGCAATTTTTCCATCCGGACCAGGACTACGGTAGCGCAGCGACGTCCGGCAGATTACACTGAAAAGCTGGCGAACTTTCGGTCCTACTGCGAGAAGCACATCGCCGACAAGCGCATCCAGCCGAGCCACATCACCAACATGGACGAGGTACCGCTGACTTTCGACATCCCGGTGAGTCACACGGTGGAGAAGAAGGGAACCAGCACGGTAGCGATACGCACAACGGGATACGAAAAGGCTTCGTTTACTGTTGTGCTCGGCTGCTGCGCTAACGGACAGAAACTGCCGCCGATGGTGATTTTTAAGAGGAAGACTTTGCCTAAAGAGACATTTCCAGCAGGCGTCATTATTAAGGCAAACGAAAAGGGCTGGATGGACGAGGATATGATGAAGGAGTGGCTGAAGCTGGTGTATGTAAGGAGACCGGGAGGTTTTTTTCACACATCACCGTCGCTTCTGATTTGTGACTCTATGCGAGCGCATCTCACAGCCGATGTGAAACAGAAAGTGAAGCAGATGAACGCTACGCTCGCTGTTATTCCGGGAGGTTTGACCAAGGAACTCCAACCGCTGGACATTGGTGTGAACCGGCCGTTCAAAGTGAGGCTGCGAGCGGCGTGGGAGCGATGGATGACGGAAGGAGAACACAGCTTCACGAAGAGTGGTCGGCAGCGCCGGGCGAGTTACGCCACAGTTTGCCAATGGATTGTGGATGCTTGGGCTAACGTGTCTGCTGGCACAGTGATTCGAGCTTTCGGAAAAGCCGGCATCATTTCAGAGGAGCCGCACGGCACACAAAGTGACTCCGACAGTGACGAAAGCGAACCTGCCATGTTGCATTTAGCGCGGCTGTTTGATTCTGAGACAGAGGATGAGGACTTCGATGGATTTGATTAATGACTGTTACCGGTAATGTGCCTTTTACTTTGTAATTAATACTTAAATAAAGAACAACCAAACTCAGTTTTGCTCCCGATCTATTTTTTAAATACGCACACGTGTATGCGTGTGTGTGTGTTGTAAGACGGGTGTACGTATGGTAGCAGAGGATATATAAAACCGGTATATAAAACTTGCGCCCTATCACCAGGTGCGCCCTTTGTGTCTGTTAAATACAGAAATGGCACACATAAATGAGACCGCGCCCTATCACCCAGTGCGCCATATGGTCGTGAAAATACGGTAAGTCGAGCTGGAGATCTCCCAGTGTACACGGTGAAGCCAGAAGATGATGCACGCGCTCCCACTCGCACTCTCCACCGTGACCTCTTACTTCCTTATGGATTTCTTCCTTCCAACACTGACATTGTCCCAGAATCTCCTGTTCGTAGACCAGTGACTCGCAGCCAGCGACAACTAGATTCTGCAACAGATCTGCCATCAGGAGATGAGGATGAAAGTGAATTTTCTTACATTGTAAGGCCACCTGAGCATTTCCAAATAGAAACAATTTCCTGTCAGCCCTGTGCCTGTACCTACCAAGGACTGCTGATCCAGAACCTGTGCTTCTACCTCAAACCTTCTCTGATCCAGAAGAGTCCTCTGCTGCTGCTGGCACCAACCCACTGTCCACACCTGACCCAATCTGTCCGGATCACCTACTCCAAGTTGAAGAACCTCCTGACGAGGAGGTGGAGTTCCGTGGCCAAGCAGAGACAGAGACATCTTCTAGTGTACCTGAGATTTCTGTTAATCAATCCGTTCCTGAGACCTCAGAGCAAGCGGTTGCTGGAGCTGAAACTACTGAGAGTGTCCGATGTTCAACCAGGCAGCGGCAGCCACTTAGTCGTCTTCATTATTCCACGCTAGGTAATCCTTTAGTCTCGGTGGTTCAGACGTTGTTCCACAGTTTGGCAGATGCCTATGGCAAAGCACTTACTGCTGCTCCAGTAGCAACATGTAGTTCACATGCGTCGGTTCATGTTGTGTAACGTGCACACGGAGGTGCGTCGTCTTAAGGGGGGAGGGTGTAACACAGGCGTCAAAAACACTAGAGTTGCATCCTCTTGCCCTGCTAACAACTCTTTGACCCAGCATGCCTTGCGCGCCTCGGGTCACGTGACCATTACCATCCAATCAGTGGGCTTTATCAACCCCAAGCAGGAAGCGGCCAGACACACGTTGCTGAGCTGGGAAATGTTTGTTTGCTACGAGGAGCCGCCTACCCGTAGAAACTCTGAGAGAAGCGCCACAAATTGGTTGGTTTATTTCTGTGGAATCGGTGAGTCAATTATCTGAGTAATTTAATATTTTGTTATTATTTGAACGCAGCATAGCGCTGGTTAGCGTACGCTATTAACGCCACATTTCAACTATTCCTGTCCACATGACGTGTGCTTATGTTGATTATGTTGATGCCAGGTGTCTCTATTTGTAAGCGCTTTGATTATGAACATTATACTTTTTGTTGTATAAGTTGTTAAATAATTATTAGTGCTTAGTCAATGACACTGTTGTTTTATATTGCGCAATATTTATTTATTGAGTCTATTTATATTTAACATATATAGACCTAGAATGTGCACATGATTTGTAAGGGTCCTGTCCTTTTTATGCAGGCCGCTTATGATGGCGAGCTAAGCCCGAACCTGAACCCGGTTAAACGCTGGAGCCTTCTGAGAGACATTTCCATTCTGAGAGACGTTTCCATTCTGAGAGACGTTCCCTTCCTGTACACTGTCCATGCTGGTAGGAGGCTCCTGTAGCCTACAGACTCTACTGACAACAAACCCATAAACCAGAGCTCTTCTTCTCAAATCCTACATTCACTCCTCTGCTACAAAGCCAAACGTCAGGATTTTTTCTTCAGAACTGTCTTCAGTCTGTGCACTCCAGGCCAACAAATACTTGAACTTTTTATATGGACATTGAACTTTATCACTGTAAATATTGGGGGTTTTTTGTATGGCCATATTGTCTGTCTGTTTTTGTCTGTTATTGTCTATATAAATACTGAGCAAAAGAAATTCCGAGTTCTGCCTTCTCTCTCCTTGAGCCGAATCCAAGTCTTCTGATGAAAAACTGGGGTGTACAATTAATGCACTTCCAGTAACCTTCTACTTTCTTCATAAATTCTTCATAAATTTAAGCAATAAATGCTACAGCAGTGTAAAAATCAACAACGTCATACAGTTTTAAAATTCTGGATTGATAAAATAAATTGTTTGCGTGATCAAGATAACCGGCTTTATGTATAATTCTGAGAGGATGCAGTGAACTCTTATAATTATTACACCATATTTCTATACAATAGGTGAAATATGGTAATATTAAAGAGCAGTACAATATCTACAGCTGTATTCCAATACACATTTGATTCATTTATGATTGAAATACTTTTGGAAATTTTAGTTTTGTATGTGTCTGATGTGTGGCTTCCAACTCAGTTTATGAATAGCAATCCCCACTGTAACACTTTTTATTAAGTCATATTTAACTTTAATTGAGAGCTCTGTATTGGCTTTGTAATTACCAAAAATTATCTCTTTGGATTTGTGTAGATTCCAAGACAGTTTGTTGTAATCCATCCATGATTTTATTTTCATTAACTCTGTGTTCAACACATTGATAAGTTCCCTTTGATTGTCTGTTGAATAGAATATATTTGTGTCATCAGCAAATAAAATTAGTTTTAAAAGTTTTGAAACACTGAATATATCATTGATGTAAATATTGAACAGCAGTGGGCCCAGAATTGATCCTTGAGGGACACCACAACTTATCTCTTTGGCCTCAGATGTAAATTCATTCATCTTGACAAATTGTTTTCTTCCTGTTAAATAGCTTTTGACCCAACTTAGCGCTACTCCTCTGATCCCGTACTCTTCCAGTTTGTCCAGTAGGATGTCGTGATTAAAAATCAAATGCTTTTTTTTAAGTCAATGAAGATTCCAGCTGCATATTTCTTTCTATCCAGAGCGTTCGTGATTTCTTCTACAGCATCAATGATCGCCATTGAGGTTGATCTGTTTTCTCTGAAACCATATTGGCTTTCATTTATTATGTTATAATAGCCTCTTGCTGAGAGAGCCTCTTGCGTTGGACAGATTTTATTGTCCCAACAGGGGTTTATTAAGTATGAACCCCTGTTGAATTTCATGCTAAACTTTATTTATTTTAATTATGTTGTATCTTTTTCTTTTTTTTGTTGGACCGGACGGAAACAAGGGTGTCCTTGCCTGTCTACACACACACACACTCAGTAGTTACACATATACCTTTTGGCTAGAATAATCTTTACCTTTAAAGTTGTCAAAAATGTACACAATTACGGTGGCCGGGAAGTGCAAAACAATAATACATTTATCCAAACACATTTACAAGTTCATCGAAACACATTTACATTTCGACCGAAACACTTTTACATTTCGACCGAAACACATTTACAAGTTTGCCCATAGTCTGTATATTTGATGGACAACCCCGCTCCAGTTTGCCATTCATTTCCTATGACGTCCAGTAGATAATATAGCGTCTATGAGGTTCACATGACCCGGAAGTAAGGGTGCAGAGGTGAATTCTGGGAGGAAAAGACGCGGAAAGGGGTCGTACAGCCAGTGTTGCCAGATTGGGCGGTTTTGATTCTAAATTTGCGGGCAAAAATTGCTTTGGCGGGTGGGCATATTTTTGGCGGGTTTAGGGTAGGTTTGGCGTTTTTTATTTCCTTATTATAAAAAAGTAGCAGACTTAGTTAGGCTGGATGGTGATATCGCTTCCACTAATTGTTTCTTTGTTCTCAGCGCTCAGTGAACGCACCAGGAGGAGACTTTATGGTCCTGGGCAGTGTCATTTAAAGCCCGTTGTTGCCCCTTGCCTGCCAATAAATGTGTTCATAAGCTTGGGCTCGGTGTGGGAGGGCTTTCAATACATTTTTTTAGCTTGATGATGGCTTATTGAGCTTTGTGTTTACAGTAGTCCTGTCTTGGCTGGTTTACACCGGGTTCGCATTGTCTGTGCGCACGCACTCGCAGGTGAGTTCATGATTTAGGGGGCGAGGTGCTTGGGTGTCCCCGTGCCTTGGTTGTCTGCCGGGGCTGGTAAGCGGGGGTCGGGGCCCTCTGGCGCTTGGCTGGGGTGTGGGGCTCTGTTGGTTGGGGGGTCTGGCCTGGCGTCTGGATGGGGGCTGGCGGGGGTGCCGTGCGGCGTCCCGGGCCTGGGTGTCGCGGGGGGGGTCTGGCTCGGTCTGGGGGGTGGTCCTCTTGCTTGCGCTGGGTGGGCTGGCGTGGGGCCCCTTCCTGGGGGGTGCCGCTTGCGTCGGGGGGTGGCTCGCCTGCACCTGGGGGCTGGATCACTCCCTCTCTGTCTCTAGGGCGGGGTGGGGCTACCTCTTGGGGCCCGCCTTGTTCCGGGTGGCGCCCGCCCTTGCTGCGGGGTCTTGGGGGGGGCGGGTGGGGTCATGGTAGTCATTTTACATGGTACAACTGACGACTTTGACGCTTTGAGAAAATCCCACCAGGCTGTTAAGGTGGTACTTATATTAACACTTTGGAAACTATCGTGTTTTTTATTGTCTGGCTGATAAATGGTAGATCTGACAGGTTGATCTTTCCAGATAACTCCTGTTCTAAGTCCATCCATGAGTTATTTTCTGGATTATGTCTTGACCATTTTAAAATGTATTTTAATCTGTTGGCAACAAAATGATTGTTGAAGTTTGGTAATTCTAAGCCTCCACATCTTTTTGCAGATTTTAAAGTTTTAAGGCTGATTCTTGCAGGTTTGTTCTTCTATAAAAAGCTGGATATGGCTGAGTCTAATGTCTTAAACCATTTTAGTGGAGGTTGTGTCGGAATCATTGAAATAGATAATTAAGTTTTTGCAATATGTTCATTTTTTATTGTGGCTTCCTTTCCATGAGTGACAGGGGTAGGTTGACCCAGCGGGTTAAATTCTGACTACCAGTTCTGATAGTTTGGGGGAGAAATGAACACCTAGATATTTAATATTGCCTGACTTGACCGGTATTGAGTGTTTGTCCAGAATTACTGTTTAGTGGTAATAAAACTGATTTATTCAAATTAATTGAGTAGTCTGAAATGGAGGAGAATTCATTAATAATTGTTATCATTTCACTTATAGAACAGGATTTACGTAAAAAAAAGTAATATGTCATCTGCATGAAGACTAATTTAATGACGGTCATGTTTAGTTTTAATTCCTATAATGTTCTCATTCTGTCTTATTGCTGCAGCCAGAGGTTCGATTAATATTTCAAAGAGAGAGGACAACCCTGTCTGGTTCCTCTTCCAAGAAAAAACCTGCTGGACGTCTGTTTGTCCGTTCTGATTGAAGCATTTGGGTTATGATATAATATTTTAATCCAGTCAATGAATGATTCCTCAAACCCAAACTTATGGAGGGCAGCGATGAGAAACTTCCAGTTTACTCTGTCAAATGCTTTTTCAGCATCCAACGAGAGTATGTTTATAGGGATTCTTTTTCTTTGTTACACAAAAATGATCTGAATAAACCCAATGAAGCGATAATAGACCATTTCAGTTCAGTTTGGATGGAGTTCTAAGCAGAGGCAGCAGAAAAACTGAAAGCTAGTTTCCTGAATTCAATTCGGACACGGGGAACATACAGGAGAAAAACTTTGCTTGAACATAAGGCATACTGACTGGTGGATCTTTAGAACATGATGCAATCTCAACATGATGCATCGAGAACGATTCAGTCATATGCCAACTGAATGAAGGCGGGCAAGTCATCTTATATATATATAGAGCAATCAGGCAACACCCTCAACAGCCGCATAGCCTGCTGGATATGAAATCCCAAATCAGGGGCAACACCACAACAGGGTTTGAATTGTGAGTTTTGTGATCTGTTACACACCCTAGTCGGTTTGTATGGGAGATACTTTGGTTTCAGGACAGGTGACGTTCTCCAAACACATGTACTATACTAAACATACAGAAAAAAATATTTTTTTTAAATACAACTGTCATGGTAAAACGGAAGCGTATTAGTTAATTTTTTTATATGTCCATTTATAACAAGTCAAACCATTGTCGCAGGTTCAAACACAGATATCGCATATCTCATATTTTTCTCATACAGGTCTAAACAATAAAAAATTATGATAAGTTAACACTTTCTTGTGTTTGTGTCTCTGCAGTTCTCCCCCAACATTGGGTGATAAAAGATGTAGAACTCTTCAACCAGTGGGGGAAAGTCAGAGTGGAACAGAATGATCCAGAACCTCCACAGACTAAAGAGGAACTGGAGGAACCAGAACTTCTACAGGTTAAAAAAGAGCAGGAAGAACAAGAACCTCCACAGATTGAAGAGGAACTGGAGGAACCAGAACCACCACAGATAAAAAAGGAGCAGGAACAAGTGTGCATCAGTCAGGATGAAGAACAACTTGATCTGAAGCAGGAGACTGAAACCTTGATGGAGATTCCTACTTATGAGGAAAGTGAGAACAGTGAAGCAGATCTAAACAATCAGCAGAGCTTTAATGGAACTGACAGTCAGGATGAAGAATTAAACCAACATGAAGAACAAACATCAACTACAGAAGAAGAGACAGACCTACAGAACAGAGATCAGAGAAAGAGAAGAGACAGAAGTCATGTCCAAAGTTTGGACAACTCTCACATTTCAAAAAGTCAGTGCTGCTCTGATGTTAAAAAACATTTCAAGAACGGAACTTTGGGCAGGAAGCACAAACAATCTGTTAAACATTCTGCTGAAAGACCTTATGTCTGTGAGGAATGTGGTAAGATATTTGGTTATAAATCTTTGTTTAGAATTCACATGAGAATCCATACAGGAGAGAAGCCTTATTCATGTAAAGAATGTGATAAAAAGTTTGGTCATTTATTTAATCTCAAAACACACATGAGAACTCATACAGGAGAGAAGCCTTTTTCTTGTAGAGAATGTGATAAAAAGTTTGGTCATTTATTTAATCTCAAAACACACATGACGACTCATACAGGAGAGAAGCCTTTTTCTTGTAAAGAATGTGATAAAAAGTTTGGTCATTTATGTCATCTCAAAACACACATGAGAGCTCATACAGGTGAGAAGCCTTTTTCATGTAGAGAATGTGATAAAAGTTTTAATCGTACATCTGATTTTAAGAGACATATGATGACTCATACAGGAGAGAAGCCTTTTTCTTGTAAAGAATGTAATAAAAGGTTTGGTCGATTATTTTCTCTCAAAACACACATGAGAACTCATACAGGAGAGAAGCCTTTTTCTTGTAAAGAATGTGATAAAGAGTTTGGTCATTTATGTCATCTCAAAACACACATGAGAACTCATACAGGTGAGAAGCCTTTTTCATGTAGAGAATGTGATAAAAGTTTTTATCGTACATCTGATTTTAAGAGACATATGACGACTCATACAGGAGAGAAGCCTTTTTCTTGTAAAGAATGTAATAAAAGGTTTGGTCAATTATCTTCTCTCAAAACACACATGAGAACTCATACAGGAGAGAAGCCTTTTTCTTGTAAAGAATGTGATAAAAAGTTTGGTCATTTATTTAATCTCAAAACACACATGAGAACTCATACAGGTGAGAAGCCTTTTTCATGTAGAGAATGTGATAAAAGTTTTAATCGTAAATCTGATATTAAGAGACATATGATGACTCATACAGGAGAGAAGCCTTTTTCTTGTAAAGAATGTGATAAAAAGTTTGGTCATTTATGTAATCTCAAAACACACATGAGAACTCATACAGGAAAAAACCTTTTTTCCAGACAAAAATTCTAATTTGAGAATGAAGTAAAAATCTTGCAAATCAAAAAATAAGGAAATCTCACATTACAGGAATCATACAGAATAGTGGTTTGAAAAGGAAGGTTGCAATATTGTGATTTTATTTAATGGGCAATAAAAACAACCCTAAGCTTTTCTACCTAACAATTAGAATTGTTCCTCGCGGGGTCCTAAAAAGTCTTAAAAGCCTTGAATTTGAAAATTTGGGAATAAGGCCTGAAAAACCGTTAAATAAGTCTTACATTTTGATATTTTGGTCTTGAAAATGGTGTTGTTTAAAACTTATTCCGTATGACTTATCAAGTGTAAAGTTTTTTGTCTGTTTTGTTTTTAACTACTGTAGCAGCCATGATCATGTGTCTTTATGATTTCACTTTTTTGTTTAGTCACGTGATGAGGAAAGACATTATTAGCCGGACCTGTCACCTGGGTTCAGTTGGTTCTGCTGGTTCTGAGAGGGCGTACAGGGCCCAATGTTTTTTGTTGACCGCTTTAGTTGCTTTTATTTTGAAATGATCTTTGCTTTAATCGTTTACACAACTTACGTAATCCTTGTCTATGAACTTTAATAAATCAAGACACATTCAGTGGTCTTTTTGGAGCGCGTCACAAAGAAGGTCCTGCCGCAGCCTCTCTGGCGGCTCATAAGTCTGCAGCCGCTACAACTACAGTAGTGTAAGTAAAGTGCGTTTATCCACACGCTGGATGTTAACCAGCGTACAAGGAGGTGAGCAGTTAGTTGTGATCATTGGTTGTGACCAGGACTCAAAGAGAGCTGGAACGGTTCAGTACTGTGTACCAGTATAATATCTGGTGGAGGTACGCATGGCTGTGTGTCCGGTATTTGCTGTTTTAACTCTTACCCCGGGCTCACACCACTAGCGCTACAGCTCAGGTGCAATGTGGGAGTGGTCTAGCTACAGCCAACGGCTCATATTAGGCGTGTTTGAGATTATGCAGGCGGACGCGGCGCTGCGCAGATCGCCTGGATTGCAGTGCATGCTGGTTAGTTTCTGTCACCGACGTCACATTTGCGCCGACATGAAGTATCGCGACAAATGGGCGGGTTCAAGGCGCCTACCTAAGCCAGCGCAGCCAGAAAATAGGTACTGCACTGGCTGCAAGCCGCCTTGATGACTACAAAACAATGCATTGTGGGAAACTGTGTCCTGAAAGTTTTTGTAGTTTAATGTCAAATAACTGGCGCTAAATGAAAGAAATGTGTATTTTTATACTCTTTCTGGAAGGTAGTGAATCGCTGATGAAAAAATATACAAGATTTTAAATAATCTGTGGTTTTGTGTGTTAAAGTTGTGTTTAAAATGAACTTTAATTTTTATTTTATCTGTTTATTTGGGACTGTGCACATGTAATGAATCCCCCGATTTTTCAAGACTTCTTCCACAGTGTAAGATGAGTAAGCGTGATGACTTTCACAACGGTGCTCCCATAGGTGGCGCTACTGCCAATTCCAGCCGTTTCTTCTAATATCTCCGAAAGCGCTCGACCCACGCGGACCAAACTCTGCGTGGACATCGTACTGAAGGTCTTTAACACTTGCAGCTAGAGGATATTTCAGATTGGTCTTGCTTTCAGCAATCAGACGCAATTTCTTTAGGGAATTGCAAATCTAGTTTTATCTGTTTTACTCCAAGAGATGTCAAAAAAAATACTATAAAAGACATAACAGCACAGATCATACTAGGAGGAGTGGTGTATTAAAATTCAGCCGAGTGTTGAGGACAACCCCCAACTCGTTGTTTTCGTACAGTCTCGTCGTCCACTTTCATCTCATGCGCCTTTCTCCGCCCCCTCCTGCAGCAGCTTGGTCTCGCCGACGAAGCAGGCGAGGCGCAAGTCAACTCAAACACGCCTATTAGCTACCAGCTGGCTGCAGCAACAGGGTCTGCTGCAGACCTCTCAAAACTCCAAACTCACCTATGTTCACACTATTCCCCCTTTGTTTGCTGTGTTTCAGCTGCATCGTCCGGAGAAAATTTTAACCAAACAAAACTGATTCATAGCACCACAGCAGCCTGACCGCAGAGGCAGGACATGAACGTCTGCAGTGGGATTTCATCTCACACTCTTAGACTTACGTAAAGACTGCGGTGCTCTCATCTGAACTTTAACGCTAGCGGTGTGAGCCCGGGGTCAGACAAGAGCAGCTACAGGCTGATGCAGCTAAAACTGTGAACCAGACTGCACTTTATCTCATCATTTTAGCCTCTATGTGGTTATAATGTCTCTCTGGTCTCCCATAGCTGATTCCATGATTTAGGGTGGGGGGAGCTTGGGCTGTCGCTGCGCCTTGATTGTCTGCTGGGCTGTCGGGTGGTGGCCGGGGCCTCCTGGTGCCTGGCTGGGACGTGGGGGGGGCGCTGCTGGTTGGGGGGTCCGGTCTGGCGTCTGGATGGGGGCGGGCGGGGGCGCCGGGTGGCCTCCTGGTCCGGGTGTAGGTGGTATGGGGTGCTCGGCTGGGTGGGGGTCTGGCGCGGCCGGGTGGGGTGGTCCGCCTGCTTGTGCTGGGGGGGCTGGCGTGGGGCCCCTTCCTGGGGGGGCCCGCCTCCGTCGGGGGGGGCGGCTCGCCTACGCCTGGGGGCCGGGATCACTCCCTCTCTGGCTCTGGGGCGGGTTGGAGTAACCCCCTTGGGCCCGCCCTGGCTCCGGGCGGCGCCTGTCCTTGCGGCGGGGTCTTGGGGGGTGGCGGGGGGTGGGCGGTCTGGCCCCGTCTTGTGGGGGTGTCTGTGGGAGCGGGGGTCCCATTAGATACGGGACCTGGGGGTCTGGCTTGTCGGTTCTCCGCTGAGAAATCGGTGGGGGCCGCGGCCGGTCTGGCTGCCTAGGTCCCGTTGGTGCCTGACCAGTACACCCACAGGGGAGGCTCTTGGGGGCGGGGACTCGGATTTGTCCCTGGGACTGGCTCCTTCTTGGCTCCTCCCTCCTTGTGGGGGGGTGGCGGGTGCTGCGCCTGGCGGGTCGGCTCTCGGGGGGTGGGACGCCTGGGCTGGGGGAACTTGGGCCAACGCGGGGGGGGGCGGGGGGACAGGGGTCTGCCATCGGGGTCAGTCTGCCAACTGACCCCAACATATCCCCTTCCTCATACAAACATGCAATAGGGAGAAGGGGAGGGTGTCTGTATTGCGGTGCGCTGCGGGGGGTGGACTACCTGCCAGTGGCCCTCCTCCTGTGGCCGCTGCAAGGATTTGCCCCTCCCCTCGATTTTATTTGCACCTTAGACATTTAGGACCCTTGGTGGGGGGGTGCTTGGACATCACTGCCAGCAAACAGTCGATATCCTTTCAGTGCCCCTTCCGCCAATTTTAACCGCACCATAGACATGTAGGGCCGCTGGTGGGAGGGTGAGGGGCATCTCTGCGAGAAATCAGGAGATGCCCTGTTAAGGCCTTCTCACCAATTTTAACCGCACCCCTTTAGTACACACACCTCTAACAACCGACAAACATACACTCTAACTCAGCAAACACGCGACGCATCTACACAAGGAAGGTGGGCCCTTCGACCTTCTGTCCCCTACCGCATCCCTGGGCGGGGGTGCGGGAACCTCGGCCTGGTGGTCTAGTCTCTTGGGTGCCGGTCTTCCTGGGCCCGGCGGTCTCTCTCCCACGCGGGAGTGGGATCCCCGAGATTTAGCAGGGGATCAATCTATCATCGGAGCCGGGGGTGTCCCAGGTCTCGGTGGTGCGGAATCCGGTCGCTGCTTTCGAGAACTAGTCCTCTCCTTAACTCCACCAGTGGGTGTGCCTGGTCGGGGCCATTGTTTGTAGCATCACTCCTTGGGGCCTCTGTTTCTCTTGGGTTCTCTTCTGCTCGGCGGGGTGTGGGCGGCCTCTGCCTGCTTCTTCTCCGCTGGACCTTCGCGGTGGGGGCAGGCGGTTGTCTTGGAGTGTGGGGTGGGTTGCCCTTGGGGGGATGCCTGGCTCGTACCTGGGGTGGGGCGGGGGGTCTCTGCGCCACTGGGTGTGGTGGGCTGCTCCTGGGGTGTTGGGGGGGGTCTCGGGGGTGGGGTCCGCGTTGGCCTCCTGGCGGGGTGGGGGGCTGCTCCTCTGGCTGGGCTGGGGCTGCACTCTCCGTGTTCTGTGCCTTCTGCTCTTGGGTGTGGGGGGCCTCTGCGGCGGTCGCCCGTCGGCCCGGTCTGGGTGCTCGGCGGGATTGCACGGCGGGCGTCGTCTCTCCGCGGCTCCACGGCGGGTGTTGGGGGATCTTGGCTGCGGCTGCCTGCGCCCGGCGGGGGTCTTGGCGTGGGGATGGCCGGGCGCTCTCCCCCTGAGTACATTCATCACCACCCACCTCAGTGAAACATAAACACTCACTGCTGGCACTAACCGTTGTGTGACAGAATGAAAGTCTTTATCTGAATGGGTTTGTATGATGGAGTGTGTGAGCTGCTGTTATAGCTGAATTGCGTACATGTGTAGTATATGTATAGATATGTGTGAGTATGTTTAGTTTAAATGTAGAGACTATTTTGGCCAACAAGTGTGTGTGTAACTATAGAGCGTGTGTGTAGACAGGCCGCCGCCATTCTAGTTTATCACTTAGTCCTGGTTGTTTTATGATGTTGCTTCTCTGGTTGGCCATCTTATCCCCCCTCCCCCCTCTTCCTTTTCCGTCCGGTCCAACGACAAGAAAAATAAATAAATAAAATAAAAACATAATCAATATAAATAAAGTTTAGCATAAAATACACAGGAGTTTATACTCAGTAAATCCCTGTTGTGACAGTACAACTGCCCAACACAAAAGCTCTCAGCCCACATCTGTTGGCTCAGCTGTTGGACAGGACAAGTTAGAAAAAAAAAAAAAAAAAAAAAAAAAAAAAAAAATAAATAATCTGTGGTTTTGTGTGTTAAAAGTTGTGTTTTAAATGAACTTAATTTTTATTTTATCTGTTTATTTGGGACTGTGCACATGTAATGAATCCCCCGATTTTTCAAGACTTCTTCCACAGTGTAAGATGAGTAAGCGTGATGACTTTCACAACGGTGCTCCCATAGGTGGCGCTACTGCCAATTCCAGCGTTTCTTCTAATATCTCCGAAAGCGCTCGACGCCAACGCGGACCAAACTCTGCGTGGACATCGTACTGAAGGTCTTTAACACTTGCAGCTAGAGGATATTTCAGATTGGTCTTGCTTTCAGCAATCAGACGCAATTTCTTTAGGGAATTGCAAATCTAGTTTTATCTGTTTTACTCCAAGAGATGTCAAAAAATACTATAAAAGACATAACAGCACAGATCATACTAGGAGGAGTGGTGTATTAAAATTCAGCCGAGTGTTGAGGACAACCCCCAACTCGTTGTTTTCGTACAGTCTCGTCGTCCACTTTCATCTCATGCGCCTTTCTCCGCCCCCTCCTGCAGCAGCTTGGTCTCGCCGACGAAGCAGGCGAGGCGCAAGTCAACTCAAACACGCCTATTAGCTACCAGCTGGCTGCAGCAACAGGGTCTGCTGCAGACCTCTCAAAACTCCAAACTCACCTATGTTCACACTATTCCCCCTTTGTTTGCTGTGTTTCAGCTGCATCGTCGGAGAGAAATTTTAACCAAACAAAACTGATTCATAGCACCAAGCAGCCTGACCGCAGAGGCAGGACATGAACGTCTGCAGTGGGATTTCATCTCACACTCTTAGACTTACGTAAAGACTGCGGTGCTCTCATCTGAACTTTAACGCTAGCGGTGTGAGCCCGGGGTCAGACAAGAGCAGCTACAGGCTGATGCAGCTAAAACTGTGAACCAGACTGCACTTTATCTCATCATTTTAGCCTCTATGTGGTTATAATGTCTTATTGTTATGAAATAGGATTTACGTTCCTGTCTCTGCTAACGCTAATCACTAATTCTATCGTATCTATAAACGCATGCATTCTTATGGGGTACATTTGATTTGTTCTGTAGGGACGCTCAATTCATTCTCAGTCAAGTATGAATATTTCTATGCTAGATGAAAGTTGGTTTGTTTGTTATTTTTATTAATATCTGTTTTGTCAATTCTTGTTGTTTTCCTAAAGGTGACAGTGCTGGTACTGGTCTGTGGAGCTTCATGTCATGTATGACACTGCTAATGCTCAGTGTATGGTTTGTTCTCAGAAATGGACATTTTACATGTCAAGTTCATGAATTTCTATTTCACCTTGTCAAAGACAAAAAGTTGAAGGTTCTAGGTAGGGGTGGGCGATATGACGATATAAAATCATGATACGATCTCCAAAGCTGACGATCTGTCATTTTTGAGAGATCGTTTTATCGCGATCTTCTACGAAAGTTGCAAGAGCGAGACGGCAAAAGCTTGTTGACTGCCTGTGACTTTAAATCCGAGCTCTTCCTCCTCCTCCCTTTTTTCTTGTAAGTCACGTGACATACGGCGTGATAGACGTGCGGCGCTGGCGTCAGTATGCGTTGAGTATTCTAGAGTAAATAAATGGCGGCCGTCCGAAAAAAATACGAAAAGAAGCACAAAAGGCAACGGTGTTTTGCAATCGACTTCAAAAACCTCAAATAATCCGATGGAGAGGAATCATCACATGACAGCAATCTTTTAGTAGAGATAAATTAAGCTGAATGTGTGCTAAAGTGGGTGCTAGCAACTCACAGATAGCATGTTAGCTTGGTTCTTTGACGTATGTTTTTTATTAATGTTTCATGTTTTAAAAATGGCGGATGTTAATCGCTCGTATTTACGTTCAACCTGCACAAAAACGGATGGAAATTCATGTTGGAAACACGTAAAATATGCGGTCAAAATGAACGCTGCTGCATTGTTTTGCTAGCTTGTAACTAGCTACTGTAAGAGCCTAAATCTTATTGTCGGTCGCACTTTCTTTGTTTTGTCTTTGTAAGAAGTATAAGTGAGTTCGCACATAATTTTTTTAATCCGTGCCGTCACGATTGATCTTTTTTCTTGGTCAACAGAACAGAAAAAGCCCGGCCGGAAGATACAGCACTAACGCTAATGCTAACGCTAGCTTTCTGCTCAGTGACATAAACACAGCAGACAGAAGATGTTAGGGAAGGAGCTGAGACAGTAAACTTTAACCTGAAACATCGTTTACTGCTATCATCACTGTGTTTTAAATCTGAACAGTTTGGCAGATGTATTTGATGTTATGATCAAAGTTATTATTATTATTATTTGTATCAGTTAAAGATGCTAGCTGGAGCCTTTTTCTCAAAGTACAATGAAATCGTCTATTTGAAGGTAAATCCTGAACAATTGAGATTTATTACCATATATGTTGTAATACAAAATAATAAAAGTTGGATTGGATTTCATTAAAATGTAAATGGTGTTTTTACTAAACTGTATCAGTCATTCATGCTGTTAAACTTCTTCAATCTCCCTCATTTCTGGTCTTGAGTGAAAAGCATTTACAAGCTCTGTTTTATGTATTTTAGCACAGAGGCAAAATAAAAAATCATGAGTATTAAGAAGCTGTTCATTTGACATCAATGCCTTTTCTGTAGCAGTAGAATGCACAATTCTTGCTCTATTTACAGCTTGATCTTAATAGATAATAAATATTTAAATATACCAAAAGATCAATTATTTTCTAAGCTTTCATTTGAGCTATATTTAAAAAAAAATCAGTTGAGAAATGAAGGAGCGAGCCCGATTTTTGCGGTTGATGTCTGCCTGTCCTCCATTGAAACAGCTGTGTTCTGCTGCCATAAATCAATGCATGATGATGGCGCCTGAGCGGGCACGTCTCCGTCTATAGGCATGTAGGCAAGGGCCAATCCAGAAATATATATCAATGCTTGTAATGCATTTGAAATTTAATTCTGAAAAAATCTAAATATTTGTTCAAAATGTGTTTACTTCTTTCAACTAAAATCATAATTCAATTTTTGTCAATGTGAATTTATTTTTTTTTTTAAAAATCGTGATAAAATCGAAATCGTGAAATAAAATTGAAAAAAATGTGATTTTCTTTTTTTGCCATATCGCCCAGCCCTAATTCTAGGTAAGCTACATGCTAGAACAAAGAAACCATCATTGTCTGTCTTTTTACTGGATGGATTAAATGAAACTGATTTGTAATAAATCATCATTTATACTTTTATTTAGAACAGATCAGAATCAACCAAACTAATAAAAACACATTGATGCAGTCATTCAATGAAAGGAGGAATAAGTGATGATTGAATGCAGAGAAAAGAACAGCTTTCTAAAATCTGACATGTGCTGAAAACATTCTTTTTGGATTTTCTAAGATGATTTTGATCTATAAGCCACAATGATCACATGGTTCAAAATAAAGGATTGTGTAATGATTGTATACATCATGAGTTTCACTTTTTGTGTTGGTTTACATAAATATTGTCAATTATGTCTTTTGATAGTGACTGCTGGTTTGCATGGATGAGCTTCCATCCATCCACACAACACTAGAGTTATTATTACTCGTCTCTAATTCTAACACTTCTTATGTGGTTTGTGTTCATTTCAATATTCATGGATTCATGTTTATTTTTAGAAAATACCAGTTTTTGGGGTCAGGTTGATCAGATTTACTTTTAGTTGATAATTGATGTTATAAATTGTATCAATAATAGATTTGATTTATTTTGATTGAGTGCGTGCTTATTTATTTCTACTTATTTCCTAGTATTTTTGATATTATACTACTTCTATCTTTGTAATATTTTTTATGGACAACTCTTTAAAAAGCTCCGTAGCAAGAAATGTGCAACACAAATTAAGTCGAATTTGAATTTATTCTCAGACAACAATGAATTGTTTTTTTTTATTTATCTTTAATTTTTTTTTTTTTTTTTTGGCTTTCCATAGTTATTGTTGCATATCACTTATATTAAACCCAATATGATGACAATGAGCTAATTAGCATCATTTTTTTAATAAGCTGCATGACTTGTTAAGATCTGAGATTTCAGACAGTAGAAATATAGACATGAGTAAAGAGTGAACCTCCAGTGTTGCTCACCGTAGTCAAAGGATCGCTCGTTGGTTTCTGCGTTTGCCACAAAAACGTTGCACCTCCCTCTGCATTTACCAGACTTGGGACTGGCACAAGAGGGCACTGGATTGTGGTCGCATTACACACGCATGCACCACGCACACACAGTTTTTTATTTTTACATTTCAACTGTTACGAGATGAACAATAATGTTTCTATTTTTCTAACAGCTGCTGTTTTGTATTTCCAGTTTTAGTTTTTTTTCACTTCCCTTTCAGTCTGTTATCTACAGTCCTCTGAAATTTCTGCATTTTCTTTCAAATCATTACAAGAGTTCCAGTTTTGGTAGCTCCTAGTCGCACCCGCTTGCTGTGCGGCTGATCTTGAACATTTGAAGAATCTTCTCTCCCTCTTTTCCGTGACTTTCCAGTGGGTTCTTGAACCTTCTCCTGAAAGCTTTGGAAGTTTGGGATGAAACTTGAGAATGTCCTCAGGTGCAGCAAGAGTTAGAGTTTAATAAATTCTTTAAACTTGAAAAAGATTGGCCAATGGGACTTGGTCGGGATTGTGGATGTACAACCACAGAGCCTCTTCAACGGGACGAGAACATTTTCAGTAATGATTTTCTGTAGAGTGATGAAAATCCTTAAAATGTGGTTAAAGTGTGTAGATGCAGTTTTTATGGATGTTTGTGCTGCTTCCAAACTGGGTCTCCCTTTACCATTTTTGGGTCTTGGGAATATTTGTTTATTAAAGCTACTTCACAGAAGTGTTCTATTTTAAGTTTTTGATGACAAAAGAAGGTTAACGAAATATAGATAATGGACAACCCAAATCTGTTTATTTAATTTGTTCATGTCTTAAATGTGCTACAAAAGCATCGTGGGGATCAGCAAATACACAAAATTGAATGACTCTGAATCGGATCGGGCCCAAAAAAGCTTGATTGAATGAGAACATTAAAGGAATTAAAACTAAACATGACCATCATAAAATTAGTCTTCATGCAGATGACATATTACTTTTTTTTACATAAATCCTGTTCTATAAGTGAAATGATAACAATTATTAATGAATTCTCCTCCATCTCAGACTACTCAATTAATTTGAATAAATCAGTTTTATTACCACTAAACAGTAATTCTGGACAAACACTCAATACCGGTCAAGTCAGGCAATATTAAATATCTAGGTGTTCATTTCTCCCCCAAACTATCAGAACTGGTAGTCAGAATTTAACCCGCTGGGTCAACCTGCCCCTGTCACTCATGGGAAAGGAAGCCACAATAAAAATGAACATATTGCAAAAACTTAATTATCTATTTCAATGATTCCGACACAACCTCCACTAAAATGGTTTAAGACAGTGGTCCCCAACCACCGGGCCACGGAGCAGCAACCCCCCTGCTGGGTGGTGGTGGGTTGTTCTTCTGGGGCTGGGGGGGCTCTCCGGGGGTGGGGTCTCGCGTTGGACATTCTGGTGCGGTGCGGGGCCCGCTCTTCTGGCTGGGCTGGGGCCTTCACTCTCTGTGCTCCTGTGCCCTCCTGCTCTCGGGTGTGGGGGGCCTCTGCGGCGGTCCCGCGTGCCTTGGTCTGGGTGTCATAGAGTCTCCTCGTGACTCTATGGTGGGGGTTGGGGGGTCCTGGCTGCTGCTGCGGCTGCCCTGGCGGGGGTCTTGGCGTGGGGATGGCTGGGTGCTCTCCTCCTTTGTACATTCCATAATTCTCCACATTAGCAAAACATAAACACTCACCTGAGCACAGGTGTCAGCTCACCTTTGCTCTAATAATATGCGTGATAGAATGAAAGACTTTATGTGTGTCTGTTAGTATGATTAAGTCTGTTAGTTGCAGCTGCAGTTGTATTGTGTACATTTTTACTACTTTAAATGTGGAGACTATTTCAACCAACAGGTATGTGTGTAACTACAGAGTGTGTGTAGACAGGCCCCGCCCATTCTAATTGACTATTTAGACCTGGATGTTTTAGGATGTTGCTTCCCTCTGTTACCATCTTGTTTTTTCACAAACCCCCCTCTTTTACACCCCTCCCTCTTTTTCTTTTCCATCCGGTCCAACAAAACAAAAACAAACATAAACAATATAAATAAAGTTTAGCATGAAATAGAGCAGGGGTTTATACTTAATAAACCTCTGTTGTGACAGTAAAATCTGTCCAACACAAGAGGCTCTCAGCCTGCATCTGTTTGCTCAGCTGTAGTTCTTATCTACACAATCACTGCGTCCCTTTGGCGTCCTCCTCCATTAAGGCAAAAGCAGTCCAAATGAGATTCGCAGGTCATCAATGTTCCGTCCGCAGGTTGCACACGCCTGGCTTACCGGATCTGTTCAGTGACGATGCAAGTGAAGATCTCACCCAATGGTAGATAGTTTTCCATCAACACGGTTGGCACTCTTCTTCAATGGCTCGGTAATCCTGCGGCTGTCAACATTGTATGTGGAGCTCGCTCAGGATCCTCACTCAGCTCAGGCCTCTCACCGCTGATTTCCCCCCGACTCTCCTCTCATTTGTCATGTTTGTGATCAGTGTGGCACCTGGGTAACAGGAAGTCCCCAGGTCGCCATGTTTGTAGTCAAATACTCCTTTTGTGATGTGGGTAAAAGGTCCGCCACCATTGGTTCAAACACAAACTCAGAGTGAAAAAAAACAACATACATACATACATACATACATACAGACCATTTTAACCAGGGTTATCACATGGAAAAGCCATTACTGAATTCTATAATTATTCCCTCAGTAAAAAGACATTCCTGTTCAAATTTAAATGTAAACATGTATGTGGTAAGGCCACAATGTTCCACTTATTTCTAATTTGAAGAATTTTGACAAAAATTTATATTTATGGAGAGTAAAATACTGAAAATAAGTTCAATTATTCTGGAATTATATTCCTACCTCTTATTATTCATAATTATGTTTTAAAAGTAATAGTTTTAAAGTTTTAAAATTAGCATTTTGCTAGCTTTATGGACTACTTTGGCATTTACTATGATTTTTAGCTAATATTTCAGCTACATGGTAGCTGTTGGGCTAATTTAGGCTCTTCTTTTAAGTTTTTTTTAGGCTGTTTTGGAGTTAGGCTAATATTTACGCACTAGCTGTTTTGGGTAATTTGGGATTTTTTTTTAGTTTTTTTGGCTATTTTGAAGTTTAGCTATTTTTTCAGCTACATACTAGCTGTTTTGGCTAACCTAAGTTTTTCTAAAGAAGTTTTTTTAGGCTAATTTGGCATTTAGCTAATATTTTAGCTGGCTATCAGCTTCAGCGTTTTTAGTTATTAGCTTCAGCATTTTTATTTATCAATTTCAGCATCTTTCAGCACTAGCATCTTCAGCGGCAAAATTCAGCTTACAGCATTCACACTAGCATTATTGCAGGTAATGTTATATATAGTTTCTTTCAGATCCATGATTTCAACACTCATGTCAGGATTCAGTTTGTTCACTGACAGGAAGAGACATTTCTGAACAACAGTTTTGACATTTCAACATCAACCGTTAAAACTTTGAAATTCAAAATGGTAAACACAGAGCCAATAAGATGAACTCCTAAATAAAGAAAGTCCAACGTGAACATTTGAAACTGCAGTCATGGTTAATCGTGACCTGTGATTCTTTTCTTTTCAGGGTCCCCACATCCAATCAGCTTCCTCCATCTAACCGTGTGTGTCTGCATCCAGACTCTCAGCTGCTTCAGTCAGACTAGTAGCTTCAGCGGCGCCGGGTAAACACACTTGGCTCTCATGTTTTTCTGCTTCAGCTGTTTAATGGTTTCTCGCACCTGGGCGCGTCGCGCTTGTAGGTCCGGGGAGTAATCGTGATCGAAGAAAATCTGGCTGCGTTTGTATAGCACTTGTCTCTGGCTCCAGGCTTGCTTCAAAATAGCTTCTTTCACAGAGTAGTCCATAAACCTCACAATCATGGACCGCGGTGCAGACGTGGGGTTCTTCGGCTTAGCAGCTAGCGCTCTGTGGGCTCGCTCGATCTGGATGTTGCTAATCTCCGGTGTTAGCTGTATGGTGGTTTGGATTAGCTCCTTCACAAAGGCTGCCGCGTCTTTCCCCTCACTGCCTTCTGGCACCCGGTATGTTCACAAGTTGTTTCTTCGGGACCTGTTCTGGAGGTCTTCGCATCTGGCCGTCAGGTCCATCTCTCTCTGAAGCAGATATCAAATCGCCCTCTCGTATCTCTGGGCAGCGTCTTCCATGCCGCTAATCCGGCTCTCCGTTTCAGCCGTCCTCTTTTCAAGTTTAATCATGTCTTTCTTCAATTCTTGCATAACCGTGTCCAGTTTGGTTAACGACAATTTGGTCTGTGAATGACCTTCTCTGGTTTCTTGCCTCAGTTTCTCCAGTTCTCGTAGTATTTTGTTCTCTGCATTACCGTCATTCGCCATGTTTTTCATTGTCGGTGGTGTCTGCGGCAGAGTCAGTTGCCTCAAGTGTTCATTCTTTTCCATATTTGCTTCTTGTTTGCTTGTAGCTTTACTTCTCTTTGTTGTTGCCATGCATGATTTTGTTGTTTCGCCGACTAGTTAGAAGGGTTTTATTTGGGTATTTCAGTTTTTCAGACGGAGCCTCGCTTTCACGCTGCTTTCTCCAACATGGCGTAAACGGAAGTCTCAAATGCCATTTTCGTAATTGTTTTAATTCTGTTACAGAATGAGCGGTGTTAAAGAAAATGAATAAGCTCTTCTGAGGATATCTTTTTAATTTCATTAAAGAAGCAAGTAATGCAGTTACATTTTGAAATTGAAATGGGATTTTTCTAGCATTGACTATTATTTTTAATATTGAGAATCACAAACACTTCCATACCAGTGCAGCCTCTCACCTCCTCCACATTCCAGAAGCTCCTCCTCTTCTTCAACTGGACAACGCCGTCCTCCACCTGAAGCTGGACCTGGACGTTCTCACAGACCATGTGACCTTGGATCAGAAGAATAAGGGTTCAAGTCCCTTCATGGTTGGAGACAGAAGAAGGTGGTTCTTCTGTGTTAATTCAGTTTCTCATGAGCTAAGTCTCTTCTGGAACCAGATCTGGATCACAGATTGAACTCATTGTTCGAAAGAATCCAATCAATCTGTTGTTTTCCTGTCAAATGTTGTTGGAAGAACCTCAGAGTTTGTTCAACTTTCTCAATCAGAATCTTTGATCCTGTACCTCCTCCCTGAGGGCAGGAGGCTGAACAGGTCGTGTGCATCCCTGACAATTGTCAGCGCTTTCGGGTAAGGCGGGTGGTGTATAAGTCCTGCAGGAGAGGGTAGTGGGGCTCCGATGGTTTTGCTGGCTGTGTTGGCTCTTTTGTTGTAGTCCGTGCAGCTGCCGCCCCCACACAGTGATGCAGCTGGAGATGATGCTCTCGATGGTTCCTCTGTAGAACATGGTCATGATGGATGGTGACGCTCTTGATCTTTTCAGCCTCTGCAGGAAGTAGAGCGCTTGTTGGCTTGGCTTTCCTTGCCCCATGCTGTGGTATTGGCAGTCCAGACAGGTCTCACTGCCTCACTGATGTTCAGCCCCAGAAACTTGGTCTGCTGGTTCACTTCTCCACAGCAGTGTCGTCAAATGATCAGTGGCAGAGAGGAGTTGAAGGTGGCATGCACCCCTGGAAGTTGACAACCATCTCTTGGTCTTGCTGACATTTAGCAGGAGGTTATTGTCTTTGCACCATTTTGTCAGTAGCTGTACTTCTTTCCTGTAGTGGGTCTCTATCACCAAGGGAGATGAGACCCACCAGAGTTGTGTCGTCCGCGAGCTTCACCAGGTGGTTGTGGATTGTTGTGCAGTCATGTGTCAACAGAGGGTGAAGAGCAACGGACTGAGCACACAGCCCTGGGAGCCCGATGCTCAGAGTGATGATGGTGCTCGAGGTGTTGTTTGCCGACACGTACTGTTTGTGGACTTTGGCTGAGGATGTCTAGCAGCCAGTTGCAGGATGGGTGCTAAAACCCAGCTTGTACAGTTTGCAGATGAGTTGTTGAGGAGGTATTATGGTAGTGAATGCCGAACTGAAGTCAATGAACAGCATTCTCACATGTGAGTCCTTTCTTGTCCAGGGTGGGTGAGGCTGGGTGGAGAGCAGAACAGATCGCGTCCTCTGTTGATCGTTTGGGTCAGTATGCGAACTGGAAGGGGTCCAGGTGGGGGGAGGAGTGTGGAATTGATGTGTGTCATGACGAGCCGTTCAAAGCACTTCATGATGATAGGCGTTTAGTGCTACAGGACGGTAGTCATTGGAGCAGGATGGAACGGTTTTCTTCGGCACCGGTATATGATGGGCTTTTGAAGCATGATGGGACGATGGCTGCTCCAGGGAGATATTGAAGATGTCTGTGAAGACGTCCTTTAGCCCCTCTGCGCAGCCCTTTAGCACACGGCCTGGGACATTGTCTGGGCCTGCAGCTCTGCGTGGGTTGATGGAGGTGAGTGTCCTCTTCACGCTGGCAGCTGTCAGGTACAGGGTGATCGTGTGTGGGAGAGTGGAGTTTTCTGCGGGTGGTTGCTATTCAGTGCTTCAAAGCGAAGAAAAGAAGCAATTCAGGTTGTTGAGGAGGGGAGATGTTGCTCTCACAGCTCTGTGCGGGGGGGCTTGTAGTCTGTGATGGCCTGGATGCCCTGCCACAGGCTCCCTGCATCTCGATGTCATGAAAGTGAGAGGATATTTTGTGCATGTGGTCCTTTTTTGCTTGCTTGATGCCCCGGGGCAGGTTGGCTCTTGCTGTTCTTAGCTCCGCTTCGTCTCCTGCTCTGAAGGCCCCGTCTCTGGCTCTCAACAGTCAGTTGACGTCCCCCGTCAACCATGGCTTAAGGTTAGCGCGAGTGACGATGCTTTTTTTTGTGCTTCACGTCATCGATGCACTTGGTGATGTAGGAGGTCACTGTGTTGTGTACTCCTCAATGTCTGTGATGTTGAGTGTTGTTGGTGGCAGCTTGTTTAAACAAGATTCCTGCCTGATTCAGCCTTTCTGGAGGTACAATTCCTAAATGTTCTTTTTCCAAGTTTCCTCAGTTCAGAAACATCTTCAGCAAGGTCGGCAACTTCATTTGATTGAAGTTTCATTCTCTGTTGAAATGTTTGTTAGCTGCTTTAAAACATAAACTTTTATAACTTCAAATGTGACTTTTGAGATGTAATGAATAAATTGACACAAACATCAGACACTGGTATTTTCTAGGTATAATAATAAACACAAAATCCATCGTGTCTGAAACTTTATTATTTTGTGAAATTAGGTGAAACATTCAAGAATCTGTCACCACAATACATATTCCAAAGAGTAGTTTGGTACATAAACACTAAAAAAAAAAAAAAAAACAAATCTCATTACAGAATAGAAAAAGTGTAGTTTCAGTGAGTGAGAGAACAACATATCTTCACACTGCTACTAATCTCTGCTAGAGAAAACAGAATCAAAAGAACACAAACATCAGTCTGTTTCTGTATCCACCTCTTCCTTAATACAGTTTTACTGAAGATTTTCTTCACTAAACTGATGTTTGCCAACATGACTCAACAAAATATAAACTTGCCAATTATTTCATATTTAAAACATTATTGAAATGATCATGAACCACAAAAAAAGTGTTAGAATTTTAAACAATATTAAAAATACAAAAAATCTACTAATAAAAAATTAACCAACAAAATGAAAATGTCTTTAAAAATGTCATCTTACAAAGTTCATCATTCAAGTCTTCATTCAAAACAACTTTCTGTTTATCTAAAAGACAGAATTTGTAAAAAATTCAATATTTTTGTCAATCAACACAAAAGGGAAACTCATGATGTATACAATCATTACACAATCCTTTTTTTTGAAAAATGTGATCATAGTGGCTTATAGATCAAAATCATCTTAGAAAATTAGAAAATCTAAAAAGAATGTTTTTTAGCACATGTCAGATTTTAGAAAGCTGTTCTTTCTCTGCATTCAATCATCAATTGTTCCTCCTTTCATTGAATGACTGCATCAATGTGTTTTTATTGAACACAGCATACACTGAGCATTAGCAGTGTCATACATGACATGAAGCTCCACAGACTGAGTACCAGCACTGTCACCTTTAGGAAAACAACAAGAATTAACTGATCGATTACTTAAAAATACTTGTTGCTGACAGCCCTGTTGTTTATTCTATTGTTCCTAAACTTTTCTACAAGTCATTTTAAGACTTTTTTAAGGTTAAATAAAACACAAACATATTAATAAGATAGTAGTATTAAAGAGTGCTGATGGATGTGCTGTAAATCCAGAGTTTAATCACCAGAGTTTGAGATCAGTTTCACAAAGTAAAACTGGACATAAAACAATGGATAATTCAATATAGGGATCCAGCAACTGCAGATATTCAAACATATTCTAATTTTTTACATGATTGTGTTATTATGAACAATCAAATAAGAAAATAA